>CM037877.1:110343288-110688288 GCA_021292165.1 Shinisaurus crocodilurus
AGAAATAAGCCACCCAGTTCTCATTCACCAGTTTCAAATGGTGAGCTGAGGAAAAACAATCAATGATGCAGCTATTCTTACAGTCCATTGTTTTCTTGCAGCAACATTATCATTTATAAGATATTGTACAGCCATGGCAGGAACAGAAAGAAGGTAGTGCAACTTAGCCATTAGTCAAAACATTGAAATTAGAATCATGAAAAATGAATATTCTTCCCTCCCCCCAAGAATAACTTAAAAATGAAGTATTGAATACCATTTTTTAAATTCCCACATATGTATTACTTTTAATACACACTTGATGACATTCAAGAGGCTAATATTTAATTCTTGGGTTTCTAAGCAAGCCTGAATAGCAGCCCAATGAATTATTCAAAAAATCCTAATGAATTCATTACAAAATACATTGTATAGCTAGCTCTAATTTAAAACCAAAAGTTGTTCTGACCAACCAATTAAAGTTTTATCCCCCTTTAATCCAATGAAATAGGCCAGTACCTTTTAGTGATTAATATTTTGTTCAGAGTGAATATATTGAAAGTCACCAAAATCTTAGCTCCATTTTTGAATGTTTTACAATCCAATTTAAACCACTTGATAAAGATTAGAAATATAGGCACCACATCTTTTAGTCTTCAGCAGCCCAATTATACTTATTTTGCTAGGAACAGTGGTACAGGTAGGTAATTTTGGACCCTGGACTTAATGATGTTAACTGCTCCTCCTTTCCTTTTGCCCTGCTGGCATGAGCCCACCAAAGCTTTGGATAAGGCAGTTCCTCTGCATTTGGATCTTCCTGCCCTCACCAGTAGGACTGTTCTGTTATATAGCACTTTCAAGTGTTCAAAGCACTTCACGTGCATTATCTAGTTATATGGGTTACAACAACAACCCTGAAAGGGAAATTAGTATTATTATCCCCCATTTTGCAGATGAGCCTGAGAGAGAGTGGCTCCCCTAGGGCCACTTACTGAGTTTACGGCACAGATGAATTTACCAATTCATAGCTGGAGTTAGGCAACTGGCAACATGGGGGCTCAATCCAGCCCCCCAGGAGTTTCCCTCAGCCGCTCACTACAAGAAACAGGAAAAAGCTTCAACCTCTGCCCCCCCCCCATGTGCACAGCAACAAACGCTCTCTAAGAGATGTGCATAAGAAAGGTTAGGTTCACACTCTGGGAAGGGTATTAAAGGGCCCTTTGCCTATCCCTTGCCTTCTGCAGGAATTTGGTAGCTGGCCTGGCAGAGCTAATGTTGGGTGGCCATTCAGCCCTTGGTCAATTTAAAATACGTTATACGTCCCCAGTTGTTAGAAATTACGTAGTTTCTAATCAGCAATATATATCAACTCAATAATTTCTGATGACCCCTGAAATCCTTTTCTTTTCACTCAGACTTTCAAGACCTGCTTTTCCAGATAACTTTAATTGCTGAAGCTATGATTGAAGCTACAAAAATATACACAGTGCATTTGCTGATGGGGAATGATGGGAGTTGTAATCTGACACAGCTGGATGGCATCAGGTTGGGGAAGGCTCAGTATATGTTGAACTGTGTGTGTGTGTGTGTGTGTGTGTGTGAGAGAGAGAGAGAGAGAGAGAGAGAGAGAGAGGAGGGAGGGAGGGAGGGGCATTATTACTATATTTAGGGCAGTTCTATAGAATCATTATTTGAAGCTTGTCATGATGACCAAGCTTTTATGGCTTTAATTTAACACATGAGTAGTTTCCTGGGTAAACTTTCACTTTAATCCCCATTTCATGGCATATAATAATATGATATCCCCACATAGCATGTTCCCCATTATGAGGAAAAGCCCAGCACTATTCTTATACGCTACACATACTTCAGGTACTGTATGAAATTTCTGCGGCAACTCAGTTGCACTGCAAAAGAGGAAGAGGGGGGAAAAAGAAAACCTGTCGTAATACACTCTTTAAACAAAGTTGCTGCTGTGAGGAAACATATGGGAAATTTACATTTGTGAGGCTTTGTCAATATTTTTCTTAAAATATGTCAAAATATCCAGCACATTCCACACATAACACAGACTGAGTTAACATGTGCTGAGTGTGATGCTGTAAGAGAAACTAAGCTGCTGGCACTACATTCTCTTTAGTCTCTCTTTCTTGTAACATCTAATACAAACTGTACATGATATGATGATGTCATTGCACCTTGTGTCAGCTGGCCTTCAATGCACATCACTGGGGGTGCTGGGGGCAGGTCAATGCATAGCACAGTGAAGTTGCATCTTGCATTGTTTTTATTAGATGTTAAAAGACAGAGTGATAAGATATGGAGCAGTAGCCATGATGATGGTGGGGAACCAATAACTCCTATTTGTTGACTTCATTGGGACTCGGGGAAGTGTTGGAAGGGGGGATGACACTGACAAGTGTCATTTCAAGTCTTAATAATAGCCTATGTGCAGTTTCTCCTTGTCAATATCCTTGTATGTTACCTACTCCACTTCTGGGCTTCTTTCAACATCAGTAACATACAGCTGGAAATCGACAATGCGAACTACACATAGCAGACAGCTGAATCTGCACTCTTGGGCACTTATGAAAGACTGGGGGGGGATAATTTAAAAACTTTATGACTCCTTTTGCATACTTCCAAGGCACCAGAAAAAAGTGGCAAACAAAGTAAGTGCTCTGAAAAGGGGTAGTGATCAGAGCGGGGAGGAGGCCAGGAAAGTTTCCCGCAGTAGGGACAACAAGGAGACAAGACAGGTTGCCACACAAAGGACACTGGGATACATGCTTAGGGACACTGGGGGACTTAGGGAAAAAGAAGCCATGACAAGCCACTGCGC
Source organism: Shinisaurus crocodilurus (assembly GCA_021292165.1). Classification (NCBI taxonomy): domain Eukaryota; kingdom Metazoa; phylum Chordata; class Lepidosauria; order Squamata; family Shinisauridae; genus Shinisaurus; species Shinisaurus crocodilurus. The sequence continues at coordinate 110,346,110 of CM037877.1, forward strand.
ACCCAATTGTCTGTTGGGTGACAAGCGAACAACCAACCCATGGTGGTTTATTCTTCAAAAAGGGCAAGAAGGAGGAACCTGGGAACTATAGGCCAGTCAGTCTGACATCAATCCCCGGGAAGATTTTGGAGCAGATTATAAAGAAGTCAGTCTGCAAGCACCTTGAAAACAATGCAGTGATTACTAGAAGCAAGCATGGATTTGTCAAGAACAAATCCTGTCAGACTAATCTGATCTCATTTTTTGATCGGGTAACCTCCCTTGTGGACTGTGGGAATGCTGTGGACATTATATATCTGGGCTTCAGCAAAGCTTTCGACAAAGTGCCTCATGATATCCTGATTAGCAAGCTAGCTAAGAGTGGGCTAGATGGAACAACTATCAGGTGGATCCACAATTGGCTACAGAATCGGACTCAAAGAGTGCTTATCAATGGTTCCTTCTCAAACTGGGGAGAGGTAACAAGCAGGGTACCACAGGGCTCGGTCCTGGGCCCGGTGCTCTTCAACATTTTTATTAATGACTTGGATCAGGAGGTGCAGGGAATGCTTATCAAATTTGCAGATGACACAAAGTTGGGTGGAACAGCTAATACTCTGGAAGACAGAAACAAAATTCAAAGTGACCTCAATAGGCTGGAGCGCTGGGCCGAAAACAACAGAATGAAATTTAATAGGGATAAATGCCAAGTGCTGCACCTAGGGAGAGGAAACCAAATGCAGAGTTACAGAATGGGGGACACTTGGCTCAACAATACTACAAATGAGAAGGATCTTGGAATTGTGGTAGATCACAAACTGAATATGAGCCAGCAATGCGATGTGGCTGCAAAGAAGGCAAATGCAATTTTGGGCTGTATTAATAGAAGTATAGCTTCCAAATCACGGGAAGTGATAATTCCCCTTTACTCGGCACTGGTTAGGCCTCATCTTGAGTACTGCGTCCAGTTCTGGGCACCTCACTTTAAGAAGGACATAGACAAACTGGAGAGGGTTCAGAGGAGGGCAACAAGGAAGGGACTGGAAACAAGGCCCTATGAGGAGAGACTGAAAGAACTGGGCATGTTTAGCCTTCAGAAGAGGAGACTGAGGGGAGATATGATCGCACTCTTCCAGTATTTGAAGGGATGTCACACAGAGGAGGGTCAGGATCTCTTCTCGATCATCCCAGTTTGCAGGACACGGAATAATGGGCTCAAGTTACAGGAACCTAGATTCCACCTAAACATCAGGAAAAATTTCCTGACTGTCAGAGCAATAAGACAATGGAATCAACTACCTAGGGAGGTGGTGGGCTCTCCCACTCTCTAGGCATTCAAGGTGCAGCTGGACAGACATCTGTCAGAGATGCTTTGACCTGGATTCCTGCATTGAGCAGGGGGTTGGACTCGATGGCCTTGTAGGCCCCTTCCAACTCTACTTTTCTATGATTCTATGATTCTATGATTAGCATGATGTGTGAACTAGACCACTGTGTCAGTGTCAGTTCCTGGCTTTGAGGAGGGGACAGGATGTCTCTCACCCCACTCCTCTAATTGCTCACTTCGAGAGGGTAAATGAGCATGCTACAGCAGCAAGGAGGAGCAGCAGGGCCAGGAGTCTCCAAGAATTGGCACTGGGCCCTCTACTGAGGCATGAGTTTCAACTCCTGGTGCTGGCCCTGCAGTATGTTCAGTGGTGCAGCTAGGTAATTTTAGATCCTGGGCTTAATAATCTGGGGGGTGGGCTTTAGATGGCCATGAATATCACTTCAGTTATGAGGCATATTGTTAACATTTCACTTCTCCCCCAACTGTGATTCCATGCTTTACAACTGCTTCTAAATTCCTGTTATGTTAGAACAAAACAAAAAACATACAACTAAAAAAACTGTTTGCCAACCCTGATTTTTTTAATTAAAAGAAGTACTCTGAGCATGTGCAGCATCACATTTTAAACTCACTTAATTCATGCACTGATGACTTTATCAGGTGCCGCTCTCTGGGTGGTCATTTGGGGGGGCTGGGCTGGGGGGGCTGGACTTTGGCCCCAAGGTCCAGCACTAGCTGCACCACTGAGTATGTTATCTCTGTATGCCCCTCTGATAGGTCCATGACAGAATACCCATGTATAAGTAGCACTCTCATTTATCCAGATAATTGCTTATCCAAATCTTTTGCATAGCTTCCACTCCATAGTATAGTTAAATAAAACTATCTCTTTAAAAACACAGAAATTGCTTCCAATAAATCCCTTTAATGATACAAAGCCTCTCACTGGGATGTACCAATTTCCTGCTTGTTAACATAACTAGTGGTTGCTGATTTTAAGACCTCAAGAGCTCAGAAATAATAAATATTAAAACTTTTCTTCCCACATTGTGACATTTTCCTGAACTTTAGCAGATCAGGTCCATAAAATTGGTGATAAATCAGATGATGCTAGATCTCTCACGTAGCTCTGTGTATACAAAAACATATATACAAACAGCTCAGAAATGTGCCATTGCTGGAGAAAATACGCTAACAAAACGTCATCCACTGCCACAAGTATTACTGTTACCAAGTCATGGGTTTGAAAGTTTGACCCCTCCTCTCATACCCCAACCCCACACCCCATGTTCCCTTAGACCACTGTTTGAATATTTTATATAATCAGAATCTGGCTTCATAAATGTCAATAGAATAAAAGCCACTGTTAGACTGATTCAGCTGAGTAGGTGTAAAAGATTTTTATTAAGCTTGCAAATGTTTAACTGCTGACAAAACACTGAGCTCAGATGCAGAAAGACTGTTTTCTTCTGGGCCTGATCCTCAACTTCACAGAACCAGCCTACCCTACCAGACAATCACACCCTACCAGATGCATACATGACAGCTCTTTCTTTCCTTCTTTCTTTCTTTAACCTCAAGGTGCCCTTTTGCACCAGGTTGAAATAGAGAGCTCAAATGTGGCAAATTTGTGTGTTTTTCAGATTGACTAAAATCATGTTGGCCCACAGTCCCAGTGCATCTTGAAACTCATTCCAGTAGTTAACCCTACAAGGATTTTTTCCTGTGAGATCACTAACATAAGACAACTTTATTGTGTAAACTTCCCTGGACACTTTGCTGAAGAGCAGCAGTACAGAGATGCTTTACATAACTAAATAAATATATATAGTGTGTGGACGGGGGGGCACATTTTGGTATGGTAGCTCTGATAGCATAATATACCAGAACTTGGAGTGTGAACTTTGAATGAGGGATAGTTCCAGGTTCAGATCCCAATTCGGCCATGAATTTACTTGCTAGGCATCTTTAATTAGCCATTTTCTCTCAGCCTCATCCCCTCTGCCCAAAATCTGGGATAATGAGTTAGGGTGGGGGGAGGTAGTGGGTCTTTCATGAAATCCTCAAGCCTCACTCCCTGACTCCTAACAATACTAGATATGGGTCCATCACAAAAGCTAAAGGGGTGGGCCGCCTCTGGGCCCCATGTAATTCAAGGATAATCATACAATTTTGCCCTACAGGGTTGTTGTAACGAATAACAGTGAGTTTTTGAATAATCAAAAAGTGATATGGAAATGCCAAGTATTATTAGTAGTAATAACCTTAAGCCTAATAATACTTAAAAACATATTATAAACAATACAGGATAAAAATCTGCTTGTGGGGCAATTTGGAGTGGGGAAACATGAGCAGAAGGGTTAAGTGTCCCGGCATGTCTTTGCTGCTTATTTCATCAGAATTCTCTCTTCCTGAAGCAGCTTTGCTCTTTAAAAACATGTAGGACACTGTTACATGTCTTAGGATGTAACATATAGTTAGTTCCTGCTGATTTCATATTGGCATGTGATGCCACATGCCAGCTTAGACACATCTTAGCCCTCCAGTTTCATTACATTGCAACCATATATAGGCCTGGATCTAAGGAATAGAGATCCCATGAGTGCAACCCCACTCATGGGATGCTCCTGATGGCTTCCTCCTGCAGCCCTTGTGCCCCCTGAAAATGTGCTTCCGAGAGTTGGGAGACTCTCTGAAACAGTGTGGATGGTGGTGCAAGAGGCTGCAGATGGAAGGGGGAATTAGCAAAAGTCACCAGTGAGCGTCTCTGCTGGATTGCAGACCATTCATGGAAATCAAGTCTGGATCCAAGCCACGGACTTTGTTTCAAATGCAACACCAAAACATGGTTGGGTATTACATGAGCAAACCTTGCACTTCATATCTTCTCCTGTGTGTTGCGATTCTGGTTTAGAGGGCAGTTACAAAACATGGTTGCCCGTTCAAATGTAATATCAAACAATGGTTTGCTGAAAAATTGGAGCATGTGAAGGAAGGGTGGGGGAGGGAACATGCAAACCCAAGGCTCACTCATGTGATGCCAACCCATAGTTTGGCATTTCATCTGAACCAAGCCATAGAGTTGCCAAACAGTCAGTGTTTTACTGATTCAACCAGTAAAAATGTGTTCTGTCAAGGAACCAGTGCTGGGGGCTGAAAAGCCAGAGACCAACTTCTGCCAGGTTCCATCTTTGACACATGAGATACTGCCTGCACTATTTTGAAATAAAAAGTTGGCAATCCTACATATGCCTTAAAAAGATGTGGAGAAACTACTCCTAGAATCTTATGCACAAGCGAGCATTCTGGTTGTAGAACACACATGGGATCCACAAGATTTCACTAAAAGTACTCACTGCCATAGGGAATTATATAACTGTAATAATAATGTTATTTGCACAGTGCCCACACACAATTACTACTTATGACACTTTGCATAAATTAGAAAACAATTATATGAAATGGTGATGTGTTTTTGAAAACCTTTACAAAAGTTGGTAAAAGATTAAACTGTTAATCTTCTAAACAACAAAGGTATTGAAAAAAAAGCATGGAAGTATTGCACTTTGAAGCATGTTAACACACAGCCCACTTACATGGAGGTATTTACCATGTCTAACAGATATATGAAGTACCTTGCACACAGAGACATATCATAACCTGATGTGAAGGCAGAATAGAATCCTACCAGGCTGCATTGTAGATATGGAGAACTGGCCTGCAATTACTGCAATAAATTATGGAAAACTAAGAAGAGTAACTGGGGAACTCTTTAATGAAAGTCCGAGATAGCAATATTCACTAGAAAAGATACTTGTAATGATTGCAATGGTAGTTGTCATCACCATCACCACCACCAAATGGGGGATAATAATGAATATTATTATCATTATTACGCCAGTGTGGCGTAGTGGTGAGAGTGTTGGACTGGGACTTGGGAGATCCGGGTTCTAGTCCCCGCTCGGCCATGAAAATCACTGGGTGACTTTGGGCCAGTCACTGACTCTCAGCCTAACCTACCTCACAGGGTTGTTGTGAGGATAAAATGGAGAGGAGGAGGATTATGTAAGCCGCCTTGGGTTCCTTGCAGGAAAAAAGGCGGGGTATAAATATAATAATAAAATAAAAATAAAATAATGACCTTACCGCACACCTTCCATCACTTGTGGAGATAGTTACATAACACAAAACTCATGACTTCCATTCCATCACCAGCCATGTGTGGTGTGAATAAGCAGTCTTTCACATAGGTGAGTGACTATTCTTCCTTTCCTCTGTAAAACAGAGATTACAATAATCAAATGTTTCACAGCAGTGTAAAGGGGTTTGCATATTACCATTTATATAGTGCTACAAATATTTACCTATTATCCCAGGAGCCTTCCATCAAAGTACTGGACAGGCTCAGACCTACTTAGCTGTGCAATCCTATTTATGTTTAATCAGAAGCAAGTCCCATTTAATTCAATGGGGTTTTATAGTTGTAAGAAAGAACATCAGACTAGACTTTTCTCTGACTATTGCATATAGTTTAATAATATAATAATATAAGCCAGGAAAAATCAGCTATTTAAAGTGTATTTGATAAAGACAACAACTTATTTTCAAAGCAGTTTTGAATTATCAAATATCTTTCTCCCCCTTTTACTTGAACGTGATGTGATGTGATTAAATTTATAATAATTATTTACATATATATTATAAGAGCCATTTCCTAACATTGCATCACATTCAGGGCCAGCGTCAAGGGTAGGTAGGCATGGTTGGGCACCTGCTGAGGGCCCACACCCCAGCAGGGGCCTACTGACAAGAACCCCCTGGAGTTGCTCCTTCTCTTCACTGTTACATTTTGCTTATTTGCCTGCCTCTTGCTCTGGCCCAGACAGTGGTGATGATGGTGAGAAAGGGGAGCAGTAGATGCCACTGCCTACTTGCTCACTGGCTTTCTGCCTGTCAAGCAAGCAAATGGTAGCAATGATGAGAAAGAGGAGGAGGAGGAGGAGGAGGAGGAGGAGGAGGAGGAGGAGGAGGAGGAGGAGGAGCATGAGCAGCTGGTGACAATGGTGGTGAGAAGGTAGACTCACTGAGAGCGCCCATTGAGGGTGTTTTACCCAAGGGTCCTCAAAAACCTGGAGCTGGCACTGATCACATTCTAGCTTTATGAAGAAACAGAATGCAAGACAGGTCTATATGAGCAGCGGTTGGCAGAGGCAGGGAGCAAGTTTAGCTTGCACCACAGTGGTATTCCCAATGGAACACTTGCACTATCTCCCATATGACTGAATGATTGCCATTCACAAGCATGGGAAAAGTAAAGCCCTGAACCTGGGGACATGCGTGTTCCGATGAATCCTGTGAGCAATGCCGTCGGGAGCTATGTACTCCCAGTAGGGTCACCCATGGCGGTAAGGTCCGGGGAGAGGAACCAGACAAAGAACGATCCAAAACATAAAGTCCTCAACGGCAGAACAGGCGGAAGATAATTAAACCTAAATTACAACGGCTGTGAAGGCGGATGAAGGCTGCAGCAGAGAATGGTTTTCCAATCGTCAGGGTAACCGTGCCATTGGATCTCTGCCATACTCTGTCAAGTTTGTGTGGTGATTCGTTGTGCACCGATCTCCCCACATAAAACAGTTTCACGCACAGGCGTCTTCCAACCCAACCCATCCAACCCAACCCAACCCAACCCAAACAAAAAAAAAAAAAAAAGTCCCATGGCGACTGGCGAATGGCAACGGGGGCAGGACTGTGAATCTGGAAGCCCCTAGTCATGGACCAGCACATGGGCGGTGGATGCAGACTCAGTCGCCCTGTTCAAGGAACGAGGTAGTCGAGCAGCTCGGCAGCTGTATCCATGACTGAGCAGCCCTATTTAGGATCCACTCTGCTCACCCCGTATGGGGAGGGGGCTAGAAAAGGTGCCCTAAACATAGTCTACCCTCTTTCTCCCCTGACTGGATTACCGCGTCCAGTGGGGTCACCATTTTAGCGGTCGAAAAAGACATTTGAACTTTGGAACATGGAATATACGGACATTGCTGGATAACATAGATAGTGAACGCCCTGAGCGTAGGACTGCTATTATTGCAAGGGAGCTGAGACGGTTTAAAATTGACATAGCAGCACTTCAAGAAACTCGAAGGGCAGGAGAGGGACAGCTGAAAGAAGAAAAAGGAGGTTATACCTTCTTCTGGAAAGGACTACCTGAGCAGGACCGACGAATACATGGTGTAGGCTTTGCCATCAAAAATGAACTAGTGAACTCTTTGTCAGAAGTTCCTACTGGCATTAACGAACGCCTGATAACTCTTCGATTAAAGCTCGCCAATAACCAACAGGTAACTATTTTGAGCGCTTATGCACCAACATTAGATGCTGATGATGACATCAAGGAAAGTTTTTACAGCCAGTTGGACACTCTCCTGTCAGAGATACCTAAGGAGGATAAAATTATCCTCCTGGGCGATTTTAACGCAAGAGTCGGGCGTGACTTTGATTTATGGCCAGAAACTATTGGAAAAGACGGAGTAGGTAATAGCAACCCGAACGGACTCTTACTTTTGTCTATATGTGCAGAGCATAATCTCACTATCACAAACACGCTCTTTCGACAAAAGAATAAGTTTAAAACATCGTGGCAGCACCCACGGTCAAAGCACTGGCATCTTCTGGATTATGTAATTGTCCGTGTTAGAGATCGCCGCGATGTACTTCTTACTAGGGCCATGGTGAGTGCCGACGACTGCTGGACAGACCACCGACTAATCCGGTCCACAATGGTTATCAACATTGCTCCCCAACGTAGGCTTCAAGGAAGGAAACCAAGGCGTAAAATGAACATCCAAGTCCTTCAAGATCCTATTAAGCAAACTCGTCTTCAATCACTTCTTAAGGAACATCTACCTAGGGAACCTCCTGACAACATTGAGGACCATTGGTCTAAGCTGAAAACCTCCATTACTGCAGCTTGTGAACAAACTATTGGATATGAAACTAAGAAACATCAGGATTGGTTTGATGAAAATGACAATGAGATTAAATATATAATTGACCAAAAAGGAAAGCCTTCCAAATATGGCAAAATGATATTAACTGCGCTGCCAAGAAAAAAACCTACGCTAGCGCAAAGGCTGAGGTCCAAAGAAGAACAAGAGAACTTAAGAACGCTTGGTGGAAAAAGAAAGCTGAAGAAATTCAACAACTTGCAGAATCTCATGATGCACGGGGCTTTTTTAAGGCCACAAGGGCCATTTATGGACCAAAAACCTATGGTACAAACCCTTTACAATCAAAAGATGGCACCAAACTCTTAAAAGACAAAGAGTCTATTGCACTGCGTTGGAAAGAGCATTATTATGACCTTTTAAATCGTAAATCTAAGGTGGATAATGAGATTTTTTCGCAAATCCCGCAAAAACAAATTAAAGAGGAACTTGCAATACTCCCCACTTTGGATGAAGTAAAAAAAGCCATTAATCAAATGAAGAACAACAAAGCTAGTGGACCAGATGGGATTCCTGCTGAAATCTTTAAAGAAGGGGGCCCCGAACTTGTACAACATCTTCATAAACTCATCGAAAAAATCTGGATAAGAGAAGAGATCCCAGAAGACTTCAGGGATGCCATAATTATCACCCTCTTTAAGAAGGGTGATAGAACAGACTGTGGAAACTATCGGGGTATTTCTCTCTTAGCAACCGCAGGTAAAATATTTGCTAGGATTCTCGCAAACCGTCTTCTATCTATTTCAGAAGAGATCCTCCCTGAAACTCAATATGGTTTCCGCCCCTCTAGAGGGACAGTAGACATGATTTTTACTGCACGTCAGCTCCAAGAAAAATGCCGGGAGCAAAATCAACCCCTTTATATGGCATTTATCGATCTGGCTAAGGCCTTTGATACTGTAGACCGTACAGCTCTCTGGACTATCCTTATGAAAATTGGATGCCCCAATAAATTTGTGAATATCTTGCGACTTCTCCATGACAACATGACGGCAACGGTTTTGGACAACAACGGCTCTCATGGTGCTCCATTTAAAGTGGGATCAGGTGTTAAACAGGGATGTGTTATCGCCCCAACATTATTTGCCATTTTCATCGCCATGGTTTTACATCTTGTCAAGGGGAAACTTCCCACCGGTGTGGGAATTATATATCGAACAGATGGAAAGCTTTTTAATCTCAGCAGGCTGAAAGCAAAAAGTAAGGTAATTACAACCTCCGTTGTGGAACTTCAGTATGCTGATGATAATGTGGTCTCCGCACATTCAGAGGACGATCTCCAAACTATCCTAAATGCTTTTGCAGAAGCATACGAAAAACTTGGTCTCTCACTTAACATCAAAAAAACCAAAGTGCTTCATCAGCAAGTGCAAGCCAACCCTTTGGTGATGCCATCTATCCAGCTTGGCGGGACAATACTGGAAAATGTCGATCATTTTCTCTATCTTGGCAGCTATCTTTCTGTTACAGCTAACATCGACAGTGAAATCCAGCATCGTCTGAGCTCCGCAAGTGCCGCATTTTCTCGAATGAAACATAGAGTGTTCGAGGATCGGGATATTTGTAAGAAGACCAAAACACTGGTTTATGAAGCCATTGTATTACCAACTTTATTGTATGCCTGCGAAACATGGACTATCTATAAACGTCACTTCCACCTCCTTGAAAGGTTTCATCAACGTTGCCTCCGGAAAATCCTGCAAATTACTTGGGAAGATAGGCGAACAAATGTCAGTGTACTGGAAGAAGCAAAGACTACTAGCATTGAAAAAATGATCCTTCAACGCCAACTTCAGTGGACCGGTCATGTTGTTCGAATGCCTGACTGCCGTCTCCCAAAGCAGTTACTTTACTCACAACTCAAGGATGGAAAGCGGAATATCGGTGGTCAATATAAGAGGTTTAAAGATGTTCATAAGGCTAATCTAAAAAAATGCAATATAAACATCGAAAACTGGGAAGCTCTGGCCCATGAACGATCTAAATGGAGGTTGGCCTTTCACAAAGGTTCCATGGACTTTGAAGAAGCCCGAGTGCAAGGTGAAAGGGAGAAACGTGCTAAGCGAAAAGCACGTCAAATGAATCCTTTACAGGACCATCTTCTATCTGGTAACCTGTGTCCTCACTGTGGGAGCTGTGTGGATCTAGAATTGGCCTCCACAGTCACTTACGGACCCATCGCTAGAGTCTACACAATCTTCTTTTAGAATTTCCTCCTTTTATCCCGGAAGACAATCTTACTCGGTCACGAGTGATCGCCTGATGATGATGTTATAAATAATAGTGAAACTCTATGAAGATTTCAGATTATTTTTGAAAGAAAGATATCTCTTTAACTCTACTGTATGAACAGAAACTGAGTTTGTGGCAAATTTTAACCATGAAAATCTTCACCTCACATCTGTTTTAAAATTATGTTTATAAAGGCATACATTCTGCCAAACCATGTTCGCTTCTTACTGAGCACTGACCTCTTAAGGAAATACAGAGATATTACATCTCATAATAGAAATCCTTCTTCCTAGTACCCCTTGCAAATCTTCCTTGAGTTCCTATTTGTTTCCCTTTCTTCAGACCACTCCCTTTGACAGTTCAGAAGCGGATATCACAGTGTTATGTACCAAGAAGCCAAATACCACGTAAAAGCAATGAATATTGCAAAATGGGGCCTTACACCATCATTTGTTTCTCTTTTAAAGAATGCTGCAGTCTTGTTCCTTGTTGCAGGCAATACTGTAATATGAACTGAATTCACAGGATAGCTTCCAATCTGATTGATTCCATTTTGGTGGCTGCTCCCGCCCCCACACATCATAATGTAAATAATTATCATTGTACTATTGGTGCCCATGGGACTCTGGATAAGATACAGTGGTTCCTAATTAGAACAGTTGAATATTTTAAGAGTCCTATAGAAACAAGTTGTAGCCACACTTAACAGATGATAGGAAATTGCCACCTTTCCTGCTGCAGCACTATCCCAAAACTAAGACTGAGTTTTATCTTATGAGACATTTCTTAGTCAGGTACTGTTAACTGAGTACATAACACAATCTTGCCTTGGTTAGGATGGGTGTACATGTGTATAAATCTTCACTTCCCCCTGTAAAATGTATATGTTTTTTCTGGCCTCCAGGCACCTAAGAAACAGACTTGTAATTTATATATGTGTGCGTGCCACCACTCATAAGTTAATGCTTATATTTGTAAGCCACTTTACCTCTTTCTTTTGTCCTGTATCCTTGTTGCCCCCAGCTTTTCCTCTGATTTAGCCACTGTTACCATGGCTTGTGCTTTCTGTTCTGTTTTGCCAGTTCTGTACCTATTCAGAACACTGTGAGGTCTGACCCTGAATTTCCTGCATTCCAAAAGCTTGGGGCATTTTGATTTACTTCCACCTGCAATTTAGAAAATATAGATCCCAAATGCTTCTGCACTTCAGATCTCTTCCCAGTTGTCAGTGTAGGCCAGGGTGGTCTGGCTTCAGTTTTGCATGGTCTTTAAAAGCAACATCAGCACACCAACAACTAAAATCCCTGTGGTCTACTGAAAGCAACAATACATACTTTGAATGTCTTAACAGTTAAGGCACAAAAACTAATCGGTATTAAGTGACTGAGTATGCACTCTTGCTTAGGGACATAAGAAATACTTTGCTGGATCAGAACAAAGTTCACTTAGTTCATCATTCTTCAAAAGAATTGAAGCAACCAGCAGGTAGTAGTAGTCCCCTACAAACTGGCCAATGGTCCACTGGTAGGCCGCTGTCTGTCTTCTGACCACCCGTGGTATAGGCTACATGAGCATCTCTTCCATGAAGCGACACTGCACTGTTTCCAATATTAGCACCAAGGGCCAGTCATCTAACAAAAATGTGTAAGAAATGTATCTCCATGGCCCAGATGAAATCTTTGGCTGTGTGGTATAAACATGGATGTGTGGCATACAGAGAGGATCCAAAGATGTTAATTAATCCGATGTTCCTAGAAACCATCAGCCAGAGAAGGGAGATTGACCAAATCAATTAATCTCTGATTCCACTACCCCTTCACTGCTGCTTTACCACTGATTATTAAACATAGCATAGGTGCAATTCAGGCATAATGATTTTGGTCTAATAAACCATGGTTTATTAGTTCAGTACTCCCTCTTCCTCCTCTCTTGCCTATCTTGCAATAATGGAAAACTTACAGAGTTTGTTAAGACAGTTTTCTCTTACATCCAAATCAGGAAACTGTGCTTTAATTTCATACTACACACCAAGATAAGAAACCAGGATCTGATCTTGAAGTTAGATGAAAGTGCCTCAGATTTATATTATGCTGACTCTTAGTATCCTGATTCTCTTACAGAGCAATCCTATGCATGCCTATTCTGAAGTAAGGCCCACTGTATTCAGTGGACCTTACTCCCAGGTTAGCATGCATGGGACTGCAGCTGTAGATATTTATATCACAATAATTGAGTAGTTTAGCCAAGCAACCCAATATATGGATAGGCTACAGTATTTTAGAAATATCATGGGGCAGGGCCATTATTATATTGAAGAAATCATGTGTTAATAGATAGAATAAGAAAGGAACATAATGATACTTTCAAAATAAAAGTTACTTTGCTAATTTATTTTAGACTGCTCTTCTGCTAAAAACAAGTTCACATAACTTGTTTATATTACCCAAAGTTTACAGGTCACATTGCCCAAATGAGTGATTCTCAAGACTGTGCATCAGGGCACTCTAGTGTACTCTGAGAGGGATATGCCTTGAAAAAACACACTGTGTTGGGTGCATTCACCATTCTATACCATCTGAATGGGAAGATTACTAAATGAAATAAGTTTTGAGACACCTATCTCATTACTAATATAGGATCTGACATTGTCCTATGGGAAATAGTAAGGAATGGATACAACAGGATTCCATAGTGCATCTTGCACTACAGCTGGCAGGCACAGGGACATCCTAGAAGCATCACCATTGACCAGAAAGCACAGCCTCATCTCTGAGCCCCAACAGAGAGGGCAGGGGACAGAGATGCAATATTAGCTATCCTGCAAAAAGGATGCCTGTCCATTGCTCTGTGGGCTGATCAAGAAAACAAACATGTATCTTTAGTGTAAGAGAGAAGTGTAAAACTAAATATAATCCTCCTGTTTCCTAGGTGTCATATATACAGGAAACACAAGTATTAAGACAGCAAACTTTCTACATTCCAACTCAACATCTTGGTAAAGGTCACACCCCCATGATAGTTTAGTGCAAATGCAAATAGAGTTCATTTTAAAACATGGACTTTCCCTAGTCCAGAGAATCCGTTGTTCCTAATTTACCAAGAAATATGAGGATGCTGACTGTTTCTATTTGCAGGGACAAATAAATGTATACATTTGTATATGACTCATGCTGGTCACTTCTTTTCTGAGTAAAAGGCATCAAAGAGCTTGAGTATTTTCCCATTTACCATGGCCTTATCCTACTAGAAGTCAGTTTTACTACCTTCTTTTAAAAAGAGTGCTGTGGGTTTCTTTCATTATTTATTTACTTAACCAAGAAGAGAAACAATTGGGTATGTAAAAAGCTCTTGAAAGGAGACAGTGGTGATGAGTTCAGATAACTGCTAATGGTGTATGAATTGCCCATCCTTGTTTCCTTCAGCTACTAGGCTGAAGAGCAGAATTGAGCCATTTCCCACTTAAAGTTTCTTAGGACCCATGGAATTATTTATAAGGCTCCAGAAAGACCACAGAAAAAATAGCAATGCTTGTAAATCTGGATTTGTGACACCAAGTGAGTAGGTGTTTGCATATCTAAAAACGTGTTGCTTGCTGTCCATATGATTCTTCTATAATTGTTAATGTTTGGAGAACTTACACTTTAATGAGACAATAAACTAAAATAAGGAGGGGGCTACAGAATCTATTTTAGTTGTCATCATATGGCCTGGTTCATAGGATGTTTAGCAAGACTGGATCTATTGCACTTAACATAACCAGCCATATATATATATATATATATATATATATAGCCAGTAATGTGTTGATGTGTACTGAAATCAGCAAAATACAAAGTAAAGCTAGCTTTGAGTGGCCAGGAATTAAAAATGGAAAAGGTAGCTGGAGGAAGGTCTTATAATGTGCGATGCAACATTGCAAGAGACAATCTGGGAGATATGACAGACACTATACCTTTTTGAGAAGAATAAGGATTATTCTTATTCTTTGCTGTGTGAATGACTGCATAAATAATAATACTGAAAGCTAAAAAATATGGGCTAGGGTAGGAAGAAGAAGATATCTGCTAAATGTTTGGAAATTTCCAAATTAGAGAGAGATAAGAGATGGAAGGTAGGGAAGAGATGGTGCTGTATTAAGATTAGAGTAGTAGTTAATAACCGCAGATATAGCAGTTTTTCTAAGCACTAAAATTACTTTATGTGCCGCACAACAACCCTATAAGGTTGGATGGAAAATATTGTTATCCTCATATTATAGAAGGAAGGGAATCTCAGAGATAGTGATCTACCAAAGACTACCAAGTGAATTTGTGGTTGAAGAGCTGAAATTTGAAACAAAGTAATTTTCTGATTCACAGCTCACATTCTAAACCTAATTTGCTATTCTGGAGAGTTAGGTCACACTGACTGTGTGGTTTACACTGGGAAGCCTAATCTTGTTACTGTAATTCTGTTTATTGATTGAGCCTTGCCCTAAATCAAATCATCTGAACTGCTGAACTGGCAGAAAGGAGATACCAGGTGCAGTTCTTCTCAGATCTCATTTATAGAGCCAAACTAAATGGGACAGGATCTCGTGGCTCTTTAAATGTTGGTCAATAGCAGCTATGGGGGAAGAGGTATCTGGATTGGGACTGCTGTGCAGAGAGAGGGCTTTAACCCTTTCCAACTGCACCGTTTCCCTAACAAAAATCCTCCTTTTCCCTTTGCCCCAATAGGGAAAATTTATGTGAGCAGCCTATGTATACATATGTTTTCTCTAATTCTGGCAATTGTAGCCTTGGGGGGGAGATTTTCTTCAGGAACATGGCACAGGCTTAAAGTTCCCTCTCCCAGTCTAGATTACTACAATCCCAGTCTAGATTACTCCTCCTTTGACACTCCTATTGGCCAAAATCGAAAGAAATGCGAGTTGTGAATACAGATCTTCTATTGTCTCATTCAGTTTGGTTAAACAACCTGCATTTGAGCTGAAACACTTCAGACTGCATGGGAGGACATGATTTAATGCTTCTCCATTCAAAAATATATAGAAAACTAGAGGTCAGAGTGGCCAGCCTCGAACCTTTCTCCCTTATACCCAATTTTCGATATGAACATTTGTTTTCATATTTTAATTTATTTTTAATTAGGGTGGCCTGATGTTAAAGAGGACAGAGGCTTCTGATCCTTTAATAGTAGCGCAGAAGAGGGGATTACATGGGGGTTATTTCCATGACAAGCTACCCTTGCTGAAATTCCTTCTTTACACAACAATTAGGGGTGCAGGAGCTCTGTCCTCTTCTGCATCCAGCCAACATATTTTGAATGGGTGCACCCTCACAGTTTGAAGTGATAGTATACATGTTGTTCAAATGTCTGACTGCCGTCTCCCAAAGCAGTTACTTTATTCCCAACTCAAAGATGGAAAGCGGAATATCAGTGGTCAGTATAAGAGGTTTAAAGATGTTCTTAAGGCTAATCTAAAAAAATGCAATATAAACATCGAGAACTGGGAAGCTCTGGCCCATGAACAATCTAACTGGAGGTTGGCCTTTCACAAAGGTTCTATGGACTTTGAAGAAACCCGAGTGCAAGGTGAAAGGGAGAAACGTGCTAAGCGAAAAGCACGTCAAACGAATCCTTTACAGCACCATCTTCCATCTGGTAACCTGTGTCCTCACTGTGGGAAGCTGTGTGGATCTAGAATTGGCCTCCACAGTCACTTACGGACCCATCGCTAGAGTCTACACAAATTTTTTTTTTTACAATTTCCTCTTTTTATAATTTTCTCTTGTAATTTAAATCCTGGAAGACAATCTAACTCGGTCTCGAGTGATTGGCTACTACACACAGCCAAGAGATAGGTTTACTATCTCAGAAAGAACTAGGCCCATGTCAGGTTAGACTTGGCTAGTTTTCCGTGGAGGGAGGGAGATGATTATTATTATTATTATTATTATTATTATTATTAGGACCCTCTGGAGGCACCCAGTCCCTGTCAGTGGGTGAAGAATTATTTTGAGAAGCTCCACAGAGGGCCAAGTGACAAGCAGCTTCAGCCAAGCCAAGGTGTTTCCTGGACACCGTCTCCAGCGCGTCTATTGTCATTCCCTCGCTTCCCCTCAGCCCGTCTGGCTCAGCTTTCCAGGCGCAGTTGAGGCGACCTCTGTTGGGCTCTCGCTGCCTCAGCTAACGGCCCGCCGCTGCCGCTCCTCCCCACCCGCCCACATTCCCACACCCTCCTGCCCCTGGGGGGTTGCTTAGGCTCCTCCCGTCCCCGGCAAGCGGTGCGTGTATGCGTGTGTGGGTGCGGGGGGCGGGCAGAAAGCCCCCCTTCCTCCTTCACTGCCCCTGAGGAGGTGGGGGGGGGGTGAAAAAAGGAAGAACCTGACAGGAACTCCCTGCCCCGAGTTCTCTCTCTGAGGCTGCAGCAGATGGAGCCAGGAGAACAGAGCGAGAGCAGCGGGCGGCGAAGGCAGCTGTGAGAGGAGCAAAGAAAAAAAGCGGGGAACGGCAAAGAGGGAGAGACGAGACGAGACGAAACTTTTCTCTCTTTCTCCTGCCACTCTACTTGGGAGTCGCTCCTTCGTTGGCGCCGGGGCAGCTGAGCGGGAGCTTGAGGAAGAGAAGTTGCGGGGCGCAGTAGCGCTGGACATGAGCGAGTCGCGGCGGGCCACGGCCAAGGAGCGGGGGGCAGCCGTAGCCGCCTCTTCCTCGCCGCTCGAGTGTCCCGAGAAGAAGCGGAAAGTCAGGAAGGGCAAAGGTTGTGCCGGCAGGAAAGGCACTCCTCAGGAGGAAAGCGGGCCAGGTAAGCCCCAGTCATTTTTACGGAGATGAAAGAGAGAGGGCGCGCCTCAGCCTCTGAGGTGAATCTGCCTGGGCTGTGAGCACACAGGTGGTGGCCTCGGCTTTGACTCGGGCTCCCTCCGACCCTCGTGGGGGGCTGTTAAAGCGCCACAGCGAGGGACGGGTGGGCCTCACGTTAACTCCCCCCCTTAACCAGCCCCGGTGAGGGAAAGAGCGAGCGAGGTTCGGCTTCATCTGAAGAGCCAGCTACCCCCTGGTGAATGTCCCACACGCTCCTTTTGCTGCCTGAGTTTCTCACTGCTCTTGGGTCCATACAGATATCCCTTCAACAAGTAATAACCTACTACGGTGTGCATATATAACCACGAAGCTGCTCGTCTATATTGTCCTGCCAAGTCGCAGGGAAAATCTGCACCTGAAATCTAGGGAACTCAGTGGACTGGCAACATTCTGCTCATCATTTGGCAGAACAATACACACGAGTACCTTAACCAAGACCTCACATGCAGACCATGGTAAATTGCTGTTGGGAAGTGGTTGTCTGTTTTTACCCTTTGACACTTGTTCTAACTCTGACTATGGGGATCAGGCTGGAACAGAAAGAATGTGTACTCTGTCTCTCTCCATCTCCCTCCCCAGTCCCCACCACTGCTCGCTATCAAGTCTAGCCCTCTCATGTACATTTAAGCCCTCAACCCTAAGCTATCTAGGGAGTAAGTCCTGTTGCACTCAGTAGAACTTACTGATTAAAAGTGCTTAGGATCATAGTACACAAGGACACACAGCAAGGATAATTTGTTTAGCCTGCAACACCATTTAAGTACCTGGCGTATATAGTACACTCACTTTAATGCAGATTCACATAACATTTTTTAGTCTTCCTGCTATATTCACAATCGGTATGATAAAAGGGTGGATTGTTCATATTTGTAACCTGTCCTTCCGCATAGGAGGTCAGGGCAGCACATGTGAGGTTCTCATTTCTCATAACCCTGTGAGGAAGGTCAGGCCAAGATTTCCCAAAGGCTACCAAATTTCATAACAAAGCAAGTATTTGAACCCAGGCCTTCCAAGTCAAATACTGCCCACCATACCACACCGACTTTTCTCCAAATCTTCCATACTTGGCTCATTGAAATGGGAGTTCTAATCTGTGTTGGTGATTGCAATACAGAGTCACATGTGGCTGTTGGTTTGGATTATTTAACATGCAGTAATAAAAAGGTGTTGGTTGTGTGCATGTGACTTTCATACCAGTCAACATGGGTAAAAGAAGTGGAAAATGCATTTCAGTGCATGCTTTCAGTTAATTAGATTCTGATAACCTTGGATATGTATGAAAACAGATGGCGGTCTTTCTTAACATTTTATTAGCGTAGAATAGAAGGGTGTGGCCTTGTATATGTCACATTTGTGCATTGCTCTTTTTATTCTTGATGTGGTTGTTCTTTTTTCTTTTCTTTTTTTTGTATAGCATCCGCATTAAAGGATTCTGTTTTCTGTTGGAACTGAACTAATTCTAATATTCTTTAGTTAAGGATGCACTTAATACTGTAAAAAGAGTTGCAAGTTATTCCAATGAGTAAAGAGGGATGGAGGGCTGTTCCTCCACCTCGACAGTGTTTCTTTCAGGGGAACAGGAGAAGTTACTCTAAATTCAAAACCATCAACATTGCCTCTTCTAATTTACAGTGACCCATTTGCAGTGACACTCTGGTAGTGGTATATACATTTGGATTTAAAACTGGACTCTTGCTCAGGGAGTGCAAATGGTGGACTGTTCCAGAAGTAGTTCCAGCTGCAGAACACCTGTAGCATGCTACCACTACTAGTTTCAGCAGCCAGATATCCCAGAGAATACATGTCTAGATGAAGATATATTAGCCTCCAAATTGAGTGACACCAGAGTAGGCAAGAGTGCTGTAAAAAGCAGCCAAATTATTTGTTGGAGACAAATAATTTCATCATTTCTAGTGAGATATGAAATGGGTAAAGTTTATATTTTATTAGATTCACTTGTAACTTTAAAATGTGCAAAGCCTTAACACAAACAGAAATTTACTACACAAGCCTGTATATGCATGTCTACTCAGCAGTAAGCCCCATTGAGTTCAGTGGGACTTATCCCTAGGTAAGTGTGTATAGGATTGCAATCTTAGTCTGATAGACAGCTGGTATGGTGGTTAAGCATGCGAGTGGGGAAAGTCCCTGGTTCAAAATTCATTTCAACCATGATCTCACATAGTGGCCCTAGCCAAACAATATTCTCTCGGCCTCAACATCTCATCTGCAATACAGAGCTAACAATACTGTCCTGTCATAAGTACATAAGAACCATGCTAGATCAGACCAAAGGCATATCTAGTCCAGCATTCTATTCCCACAGCTGCTAACCAGATGCCTACTACGGCCCAGGAAGCCCATAAGCAGGACATGAGTGCAACAGCATCCTACCACTTGTATTGCCCAACAACTGTATTGAGAGGCATATTGCTTCTGATACCAGAGGTAATATATAGCCATCATGTCTAGTGGCCACTGATAGACTTATTCTCCATGAATTTATTTCATCCCCTTTTAAAGCTTTCCAAGTTGGCCATCACTACATTTTGTGGTAGCAAATTCCATAGTTTAACTATGTGCTGTGTGAAGAAGGCTGCTGTAAGAATTACTGAAATAATGTAAGTGAAGCACATTGAACACTTGAGATGTGTTATATAAATGTTCAATATTATTTTTCTGTTTTTTTTAATTCTCTGAATTTCTCTGAATTTCTCCCATTTCATAGGTTTGGATCCTAAGTTAACTTGGGAGTTTACAAAATGAACATTTCCTGTCCTCTCTTTCCCACTGCGCTCCCCCAAAAGTCTCTTTGGAGGGTCAGGAGCTTCCAAAACAATGTGGGATAGGGCGCAGGGGAGGGCTGCTAGGGACAGGTGGAGATGGGAAACTTTCCTTTCCTGAACTTAAGTTATGTTAGGATCCAAGCCTGATTTTGGATGATAACCCCCTCTCTCAGCAGCCCCCCCCCCCGCAGCCACGCACCATCCCACATTGTTCAGGAATACCCAACAACTCTCAAGAGAGGCTTTTCACAGGGTGCAGGTGGTAGAAGAGGGGATGGGAAACTTTTGTTTCTTAAAAAAAAAGTTTATTCATTCAAAACTTTCCTTTCATGAACTTTTTAAAGTAACTTATCTTAGGATAAGTCCATAGAGTGAGATTTACAGTAAGGTTTTAATAGTCTTAATTGTATGTATGTTTACCCAGAAATAAATCAAACTGTACTCAATAGGGCTTAACTTCCAGGTAAGTATTGTAGCCTAAGTTGGGAACATGCAGCAACTCAGATATAATGGGGGTTTTTTTCTTTTTAAATTAACAAGGCAAACTGGAATATGGAATTTAAAAGCTACACAATGTGAGTCTGTGAAGCTTACTAAACTGGAAATTTGATGGGAACTGTTTGTATGTTAAAAGTTACATAACTTCTGTAGTCCTAATAATTAATACTTGCAAGTTTGGGAAAACACTCAATCTTGATCATTATTTTTCATCTTAAATCAGTTGAAGATCAGCATTACACATGTGGGTCATTTAATTAATTTGGTTTAAAGATTTATAAACTGCTTTTCTACCAAAAGTATGCAAAACTATAAAATAAAGCATAGGGTAATTATAACTTGTAATAAAATGTAGAGCTGTGAAATGACTTGCTATTTTATTTTGGAAATCATAGCTAATTTCTGTGTACATTGCGCACAAATCCAGTCTCCATCAATCTGAATGCCTGCTCCTAACATTCCACCTCTGAATAGTTTTCAGCCAGCTGTCACCTACTGTCAAAAAATGGACCATTTACAAAAATATTGTCTTTGTCTCTTACCTCAGAAGCACTGTGAATCTGGTAGATGTAAATCCTGAACTGGTGACTTCAGTGCCTTTTGGATGTTTTGAAACGGACTCCCAGTAGGAGCAAACTGTGTATATCAATGTTAGGAAGAGTGTGTAATTATGCCTACAAATGATCACTGTAGGAGGACCTTGGGGAACATTTTTTTTTAAATGAGGATTACTTTTTTAATGGAGTTTTCTGTTGAGGGACAGCTTTTTAAGATAATCTTGTAAAATACTGCCGCCTGCCGCCCGCCGCCCGCCACCCCCGTTGTTTTCTCAAAGTGTTTGTATTGCTAGTGTTGTAATAATGTAAAAATTGTAGAATTCAAGATGCTATAGTACTGGGCAATAAGAGTCACGGGGACTAGTAGATTTTGATCCTGCCAATAGTATATACCTGTAATTTCATTTATTTTGATGAAACAGTTAATATTAATACTTTTAGCATTAAGCAATGGCGGAGGTGATGCCATCTTTCTTTATTAAAAGCAACTTTTATTTATATGTTCTTGCAGATAGTATTTATTATTATTATTATTGATGCTGCTGCTGTTGCTGCTGCTGCTGCTGCTGCTGCTGCTGATAATATGTATGGCTGTCCCAGTTTCGGCTGATGTTAATAGGTATTGCTGTAATAACTGCTGATAATAAGTAATTATCCTATGGAAACAAAGTTTTGAAATCAAGCAACTTTGCTTACAGCTGTAGCCCTTAGTTTTATGTGTTTTTAAAAAGTGAAAGGCAATAGAGAAAGAACCTGTTGTAAAATAGACTAGGTTCATAGAATCATAGAGTTGGAAAGGGCCATTTAGGCCATTGAGTCTAACCCCCTGCTCAGTGCAGGAATCCAGTTTAAAGAATCCATGACAGATGGCTGTCCAGTCTTTGCTTGAATACCTCCAATGATGGAGAGCCCACAACCTCCCTAGGCAGTTGGTTTCATTGACCACCACTCGAGGGTTATTATATCCTGCAATTGTGGCGAGTGTGGTTTATGTGAGGGTTAAAGAATAACAGAGCATGGGTTTTGTGAGGGTTGTTTAACCCTCACATAACCCACGCTAGCTGGGTTCACATGACAACCCCTGAGTAGGGGTTGCATATTCACAGTGGCAGCCACTTGTGCCTCAGCCTTACCATGGGTTAAATATCTCTTGGTGGGCTGTTGTTTCGTGTGAATATCCCCATTGTCTGACTGCTCCGAAAGTTTTTCCTGACATTCAGTTGAAATCTGCCTTCCTGTAACTTAAGCCGGGTATTTCATGTCCGGCAGTCTTGGATGATAGAGAATAGGTTGTGGCCCTCTTCTGTGTGACAACCATTTAGGTACTTGAAAAGTGCCTCCCTCAGCCTTCTCTTCTCAAGGCCAAACATACCCAGTTCCTTCACTCTTTCCTAATAAGACTTAGTTTCTAGTCCCCTGAACATTTTTGTTGCCCTTCTCTGAACTTGTTCTAATTTATGTGGTGTGGTGTCTAGAACTGGACACAATTTGAAGTGAGGTCTGACCAGTGCAGAGTTAAGTGGAACTATTACTTCCTGTGATTTAGAAACTATACTTCTGTGAGGGATTGAGGCCTACACAGGATTGGGTTTGTTGAGGCCTACACAGGCTTAAGTTTGTTGAAGCCTGAAGGCCCAAACACTCCAGGATGGGAGGGGGAGTTTGAGAGTTTTAAGTTACCCAATAGAAGTTAAGAATTAGATATCTGGTTCAAAGTCACATGATTATAACCTTCCATTCCTGGGAAGGCTATATATGTGTGTGGGGTGTGGTCAGCTAGGAGTTAGTGCTGAGAGAGAGCTAGAAGCAGAAGCAGAGAACCAGCAGAGAGAGAAGCAGAGACTGGCTGCAGAGGAGATAGGTAGTCTGAAGTTAGCTAGAGAACCTTGGATTGTTTGTTTGTTTTATTTTTTCATACTTGCTTTTGAATTATAACCACTCTATTAAGTAAATACCCTAATATTAGAAGTAAAGTGCTGTTGTTTACCCTGGTTTGTTGGAGTGACTTATTCACCACGCCTAAAGCCTTTCCCAAGCTACTGGAACCAGGCAAAGGATGTGATCTCCTAGAACGGGAGAAACTTTGAGAAGAGGCAGAGATCTTCCAAAGGGCAGATCAAGGGGTCCCTGTAGTAGCGGAACCTTGACAACTTCTATTGAAGCATTTGCCCTTTTTGCAGCCACATCACACTACTGACTCATATACAACTTGTGACCAACTACAACTCCAAGATCCTTTTCACACTACTGTTGTCAAGCCAAGTATCCCCCATCTTATACCTGTGCATTTCTGTTGTTTTTTCCTAAATGAAGAACTTTGCATTTGTCTCTGTTAAATTTCATTCTGCATGTGGATGGTGGTGTCAGACCAACATACAAGGAGGACAATTACTTGTCTTCAGAGTTTTGAAAATGTTTTCTTTAAAACAAAGAAAAGCTAAATATTGAGATAAACTACTCAAAAAATGGAAATATCCAGTTATGTAACATTTCCATTTACCAAAGAAATGCCAATTAAAACCTCTGTTTTAAATGCACCATTTGGAAGTAAGTCCTGATATTAGTGGTACCTACTTTTTGAGCTAGCATGCAAGAAAAAAGTGAAGCAGATCTGAACACTTTCTGTATCTGCTCCCCCCCCCAAAGAAAAAAACACTGTCCCAAAAAACAAAACCCCTCCTTAATTTCATGGAATTGCTTCTAAATCCTTTGCTAACCAGGGGCACAGTTCACCTTAGATCTATTGGGACTGTGAGACAGTGCAATAGTTTGAAGGCAGGGTACTAGTTTGAACTGTGCCATCACTCCAAATTTGATTGAATGCTAAAGTTACCAAAGAAGATGATGCACCACTTTAAATTAAGAACTCTGCCGGTTTCAGCTAGTGTTTGTGCATAAATCTCTGGAGTATGATATGGTGTGCTGAGAAGGAGTGTTTCAGGTAAGCATAGCTGTAAAGTGTACCCAGAAGAACATGGTGTTAAATAATGTTTTGAAACATTTGAAGGGGCCTATCTTTTTATGCACAATTTTGGCTATCCTGCAGATAAGTATCACCATACTACATGTGTAGTTTAGCATTACACATCCATTTAACTATGACATGAATGTTGGTACAAAAGTTTCCTTCTATGTAAATTAGTGGGTATCTTTAAAAAAAGTGAGTTCACATTCATATAAACAAGAGAAATACTTGTTACGGCATGAATACATTCACCCAGCATAATATATAATGGTCGTTCCTGAATACAGTTTCTCATAGATCATAGAGTTGGAAGGAGCCTACAAGGCTATCGAGTCCAACCCCCTGCTCAATGCAAGAAACTAGAGGAGGGGTCTCCCATCCAAGTAATAACCAGGCCTGACCCTGCTTAGCTTTCCACACTCAGACAAGCTGAGCCAGCATGAGCCACAGGCCTGTACTGCATTTGCCTGCTCCCAGAATCCAGTACAGCTAATTGCATGCATAAGGCTTTAGGATCACACTCATGTTCCATTAAAAACAAAAAACAAAATAGATAATGATTTTTAATTATTACTATTTTATTGTTATTTACATAATACATAGTGATATCATAATACCCGATATGTAATAGCACCAAATACTGCTCACAATGATCAAATTTTAACATCAGAGATAGTCACAAATTAAAAGCAGTCTTAAGAATTTAAACACAATCAGTTTGTACACCAAAACTGAATTAAATCATCCCCAATAGGGTTTTTCTAATGATCCCTGAGTTTTTTTTTCATTCCAATAAATGAAAATGACTCCACTTTTCTATAAATTGATCCTCTATTAATCTCCCTTCTCTAGCTCTTAACATGCTGGTCAGTTTAACCATAGTGGCCATTTCAGGGACTCTAAGACACCAATCATTAATTGAAGGTGGGTTAACCTTGCAACTAAAGCTTATTGCCATTTCCCTACCATGCTCACCCTTTCTAAGGGGTGAACCACCATTTCCATATCCTCACAAGTCAACTATGGCCTCAAGATATCCACAAAGAACTACTAAAATTGGTCCTTAGGGAGTACATATCCTAAAATTAAACTGATCTCATTCAACACTGACAACCAAAATCTTATCATCATTGGGGAAGTCCAAAAAATATGCAGAATGTTTGCTCTCAGAGCCACATCTCCAACATTTATCCTCTGCCTGAATATATAGATCTTATTAAGTCTAGCTGGTGTTAAGTACCATCTCAACATAAGTTTTTTAAAACTTCTCTTGATTTTTGTGCATAGTGTGCTTTTGGGGTTGATCTTCCAAATCCACTAACAGTCCCCAAATAGTTAATGATTTTCTAGGCAACTGAAACCTGTTGACTTAGGTAAATTGCATCAGTTCTTTTGAAACACTCATTTTTATTCATTCAACTGCTTAACTTGTTTTTTGTCCTATGCCTGTTTTAACTATAAACCTTTTTTTTTCTTTTCTTTTGAAGAGGGAAAGATTAAGTATCATTAAATATGACACTCCAGTTGCAATGCCTGATATTCTAATAAAATGAAGAGGAAAAATCAGCCATAGCAGGACCATACTTTAGGCTGCAATTGCACAGTATGAACACAGTACTTTCAACCTGTATGTTCTTCTGTGCTTAGAGGAATTCCTTAAAGCAGGGGGCCCCAGAGCACCATCAGGGAACTTCAATGGTACCCACAAAGCTTTCCACTCCCTGCCCCTTCAAAAATTTTATTTTTATTTTTTTAAAAACCTTTAAAACTGTTAGAGAGCTAGGTTCCCCTTCTTGTTCCTGAACCTGCCACTGATCAGCTGTTTGATAGGCAGGAAGAGAAAAAGAGTTGCCTCCTGGCCCCACCCACCCAATCTTCTTCCACCCACATAGACCTTTCCCCTTTGCCTCTGTCTCTGTCGCTCTCTCTCTCTCTTTCTCCACTCCCAGCCTCTAGTCTTGGCTGTTTCTCTCCTCCCCCCCCCCACCTCTTTACCACACTGTTTCTCCCCTCTCATCCCTTTATCTCTCTATTTCTTCCTCCTCCCTTTTTGCTCTTTTTCTCTTCCTTCCCAGCCCCTTCTCTCCTACACACATACACACACACACACACACACACACACACACCACTTTCTTAAGAAGGGGCTCTATTAGGAGAGGAAGAGGTAGGAGCACCAGGTGGGGAATGGAGTGGCTGAACCTAGCATCAAGGCAGGGGGAAAAATTATTTCCTTTTGGGACTGAGGGCATTTTTCTTTCCTTTGGGGCTGGGGAAAGGCATGTGTGTATGTATGTGTGGATGGCATGAGCAGAGCAATCCTATGTAGTCTACTCAGAAGTAATTCCCATTGAGTTCCATGTAAGCATGCATAGAATTATAACCTTAAATAGGTATTTTGTTGTTCTTCTGTGGGGTCAAATATGTGGATTGGCTTTGGAGTTCAGAGCCTTCCTCTGCTTGTACTCAATTTCTTGGGTGAATTACTTGTCTTTTGACTAGCCTGGCCCCAATGACAAACATTGTGTGACTAGCCACATCCTCCATGGGAGTCATTTTGTGGTAGTGCCAACAAGACTTTCTTCCCATGGGTCTAAAAAAGTGCTAGCCATGGGCTTCTGTATTCCTCTTCCCAGTAGTTTTCATTAGATTTCTGACTCTCTCCCCAAGATGAAATGTAGGAGTTGCATGGAGATAACACACTCTTCATTCCGCCAAGAGAGATGGAAATTATTGGAATTCTATCCTCACATTAAAAATCCCCAAATAGTGACTTTTCTTTCTTCGTTCCATGGTGAGATCCTCGCAGAGTGGATATGAAAACGCTCAGATGGTCATGTGTGAGTGTCTGAATACAAACTCCCAAGGAGAAAAATGTATGTTAGCGCTTTGAAGAAGACCAAGTTCCACATGGCTCTCTCCACAGCTGACTGGACAACAAGAAACTGGTCATGTGAATCCATCCATAGAACTTCTATCAAAAATTAACTTATGAATCAAAGTTGATGGTTAATAAAACCATTTTTGTAGTCCTTGGAATTGTTTGATCAAGGGGCACAATCTCAAGTTCAATGGGACTAGATTTCCACTGAAATTAGTGAGACAACTTGTAAACTGCTGTACTTGTGTCACTGTTTGAGAAGGATTGCACTTGCACTTAACTCATACTTCTTCAGATAAAACAACAAAGTCTTGTGGCACCTTTAAAGACTAACATAATTATTTTGGCATCAGCTTTTGTGGATGCTGTCCACTTCATCAGATACATGAAGTGTTAACTTCAAATTGGCAGATTTATAGACATATACTGGTGTGAGGGTGGGGAGATCTAAACCGTGTTGTCAGAGCAACTTGAAATGCAAAAAGTACAGAGTGATAATTACCTTAACAGTTACCATTCACACACCATTGTTGGGTGATAACACAGACAGCATTGAAGTGCTGAGCCAATTAACATATGTAGTGTGATTTAAAAAAAAACCTTTGTCCTTATTCAAACCACACGGAATAGAGTTAAATCTCTTGATAAATTGTATTTCAGCAATTTTGTGTTGACATCTCTCTTTGCAATTCTTTAGTCTTTATGTTGCCACAAGGCTGTTGTTTTTGTTGTAACAGGCTAACAGGGCTATTCCTCTAGAAATTCTTCAGATAAGAGGATGCTTTTTAAACTTTGGATTGTTGATGAGGAATGAAAATGATCCCCCTCAGCTCAGCCACTTCCTTGTTAAAGAAACTCAGAATGCTCCCCTCTTAAAAGGACAATCTATGCTCTAGTCCCTGACTGTCCATGTTGGATCATTAACATAGATTTACACTCCTTCTATTTCTGTTTCTTCCTTGAGGAAAATGTTTCTTTATTGAGGAAAATGTTCATGTTCTTTGAGGCATCTAAATGTTCGATATGAGGCATCTATATGAGACCGAGAGAGAGATGTCTGCTCTAATCAAATAAAAAAGCTAGTTGCTGCAGCATATCAGCAAGGCTAATTATTAAACAATATTTGTTAGTATGGTGTGTCTATATGTCTCTACACTTGTTTCTATTTTTAGAGGGAGGGATGTATAACCATTTCTGTCATGGCTAAAGCTATCCATCGTTACATGGAAATCTAAGATTTTATTGGGATCTTATTTTATTTATGTTTGCAGCTCCAGCATTAGGCATTGGATGCTAGGTAATATGGCAGTGTTATTCCAAGAGTACTGGCTAGCATAAAAGTTAGGTCTCACTTTGTGAGAGAACAGATACATTCTTATGGAGATTTTGTATACGCAGGGTACAATAGTCCTGGGGTAGGGAAAACAAAGTTCTAAAATATTTTTTTTCTGTATTAGCAGTAGTGAATTGAAATAAATGTTGGTCTTTAATATGAAGACATTGGAGGCTAGTTTTGTTGTTTTGGTTTCTTTTTTGCTAATACTTTTTTTTTTGCTTTTCAAATGTTCTTGAACAACAAATGGTTTTGTTTGGCTTGTTCTCTAAATCCGAAACAGTTGTGTCTCCATTCAGTGGGACACATTAGTACTTGTAAATACAGAAGTTTGAGATTGCTGAGAAGTTTGAGATTGCAAATCATTAGAAGCTGACTACTTCTCTCTAAATGATATCATCGAACTGCTACACTGACCAAGTTTGAAAATAAGCTGAGTACCTTGGAACACCTAGGACAGCTCATTGAGATTTACAATAACTATGGGTCTAGAACTGTTTATTCAAGATTTGAAATGATTTTGTCAATTGCAGCCTGGTTTGTGATATTAAGGCTGCAAACCTACACCCACTTACCTGGGAGTAAGACCTATTAAACTCATGCACATAGGATTGTGCTGTAATTATTGTGAATATTTAACTTCTGTAGGGGAGTTTCCAGATCCTGTATCAAGAAGCACCAGCCTTTGAAGTGATAAATATACTTCAGAGTAAAAACATAATTCAGTGTGCTCCAGTTGTGACATAAATAATACTTAGTGTACAGGTGCTTTTAATGTACAAGTTTATTACTGATGGTAGTAAATTGAAATGTTAAATACACTTCAGAGTAAAAACATAATTCAGTGTGCTCCGGTTGTGACATAAATAATACTTACAGTGTACAGGAGCTTATAATGTACATGTTTATTACTGAGGGTAGTATTTGTGATCTAAATATCCTGACAAAAGTGCTATCCCATCTTGTAGACAGCACATGGACATTATGACAAATGCCTGGCCCCATGTGTACTGGGCAAATTTGTCTCCATATAATTTCTCAGGCATCTGCTCCAGGGTTGCAATGATTTAAATCAGAATGATTTCTTCATGATTTTTTGCAACCCTGTCGTGTAGGTAACCTAGTAACCAATAATACCGGTAACATTAAAAAAATGAGGAAAATGTTTTCTGTATAATTTGGTGTTCTTAACTATTAAGTGTAGGCTATTTGTGGTTGCCTGAAACTTTGAAATTAATTTTACTACATGGGGGGGGGGGGTTGATTAAATAAAACAAATCATTGATTTAAATTAAAAAATTGATCTTTTTTTGTTTTTTTGCAAAAAAAAATCATGTTTTTTTGCCACCCTGATTTGCTCTAGTGGAATTGGTTGGGCAGAGATTGGGAACTGGCAGAATGGTTACTCAGTACCCCAGTAAGATTTTGCAAAGATAATACTACAGTCCCCCTGCTCTGTTTACTCAATAGGTGGTAACAACTAATAATTAATTGGGCTCTTTTATTGTGGCTTTGATCCCTGCCATAAAGCTTGGACAATTAGACATTGTTTAATTTGGTTCTCCTCAAGACTTCAAGTGATGCCAGGGTGAGAAGCAGGTCAGGACTGCCTGCAGCATCCTAAGGACTTTGCAGGCAGGAAGACAGACCATTTACATACACCATTACAAATCCATGTAATTTGTTTTATATAACTACTAGCTTTTTTTAATTTGGTGTTGCACGGGTCGTCATTTTCCTACAGGCACTATTTGGTCGAAATTCCTTAACGTAGCAGTCCACTGTTTGGAATCCCTTGGAATCTCAGCTCCCCCGGGACTACCAGCTCCCCCAGAATTACACAATGACATCCCAGCTCCCCTGGGACTACACAATGAAATCTCTGCTTCCCTACCCCCCCGGGACTATGCAACAATGTTTCCCCTGCCCCCCCCGGCCTACACAATGAAATCCCTGTTCCCTTTCCCCCGGTACTGCACAATGAAATCCCTGCTGTCCCGGGACTACACAATGAAATCTCTATTTCCTTCCCCCCCGGGACTGCACAACAATGAATTCCCTATTCTCCCCCCCCCCCCCCCGGTACTACACAATGAAATCCCTGCTTCCCTCCCTCCGGGACTATGCAACAATGAATTCCCTGTGTGTGTGTCCGGACCACACAATGAAATCCCTGCATCCCCCCCCCCGGGACTGCACAACAATGAATTCCCTGTGTCCCCCCCCCGGTACTACACAATGAAATCCCTGCTGCCCCCCAGGACCACACAAACCACACAACAATGAATTCCCCGCGCCCCACCCCCAGGACCACACAATGAAATCCCCCCCCCCGGGACTACACAATGGTGTTGCATGGGTTGTCATTTTCCTATAGGCACTGGTTGTTCGAAATTCCCCCTCCCCCCATGTAGGCCCCGGCTGCGGTTCATGTGAACATTCTGTTTGGACATAGGAGAGATTTGCATATCCACTGCTGATTGGGCCCCTGTGGCAATGCATACCAACATTCTAAATGCCATTGGAGCGATTTGCATAACCGCTCCTGAATGGCCCCTGTGAGCATTCCAAGTGACGCCATTGGCTCTCATCTATTTTGGGCCATAGAGGCGTGGCAAGGGTTTTTCAGAGATTTGAACCCGCCAGTCTTTGTCCTTGGGTGATGGAGAGTATGCGTGCCAAGTTTGGGGCGGATCAGTACCGCGTAGGAGTCAATGCGACTCACGCAAACCCCCGCGCGGACACATCTACATACGTACAGACGGACGGACGGACGAACTTTCACATTTATATAGTAGATTTTAAATTCATGTTGTTACAAGCTATGGTCATGTAATAAAATTCTACTGCTATGACTACCATTTAATAAGATGAAGTAGGATAACCAAGATGAGGAAATAGGAGCAGTGGCATTATTTTTGTATACAATTTTGACTGTTTTACCATCTTATCGATAAGTTGTGTAAGTTGTAACAGATGTACTAAAATATAAAACAAAAATATAAATAATTTGCAATTGCCACACGGTGTATATCCAACAATGGCTCTACAGTGGGCAGTCAGCAAACCTCAACTTAGGGTTCTTACCTTTGGGCCATAAGTTGCTCTTTCTGTGACATCATCAGGAAGAACAAATTTGCAACTGCTAAGCATCTGCCAGTCTCTGTAGCTTTTCCACATTACTTTTCCTTGTGCTTGTATTGGGAAGTGGGCCAATGTTTGCTACTGATAAGTCTCTTGGAATCTGAAGATACATCAAAGGTGTAGAAATGGCAGACAACTCTGGGGAGCTTTGTCAGATGTGTATCTCAGGCTTGTGTTTGACCAGTATAGGTGCACAGCTGTGGCCACTTTCTGGCTGCTTTGCTACAAAAAAATCCAGAAAATTATCCTAATGGACAAGATAATGCTACCTCTCTGAGAATTTTAGGTCTTGCAGTATTGTTTAAGGAAGTACAGAACAATTGTTTGTTACCCTAATCTTAGCCCTGGTTGCCAGGATAGGAGAGAAGAGCTTCCAGGGGCAAGATTAGAACCCCACCCATTTACCATTTTGGTAGCTACTAATGAAGGGCATTTGTGATTAAAGCCAAACAAGCCAAGATGCCAATTTAGATGGAGAAAAACTGGTCTAGCATAGAGAGGAAGAGCTGTGAATTATCACAGATAAGAGTAACCATATTTTCAAACCATCTTTTGAAATGAATAACAAATCAACCTCCTGGGTTTTTTTTCCTAGTAAAAATATTTACGTGCTCTTGGCATGGCTGTTCTGTTTTCTTTGAAGGAGAAAAATGAAATCCTTTTAACCTGGATATAACACATGAGTGACTTCAAATATCTCATGAAAAATTTAAAGAACAATTTGATAATTAATCTTCCCCAAAGACTTTGAATGCAGTCATCTTTTGTGGACTAACTTCAATTACTGTTCAATCATCTTTTGCCAGGAAATGACAAGAGCTACTCTACTATAGCCAATGGAATGCAAATAAAGTGGTAAGGACATACCAGTACTGCTGCAGCCCAGTTGTACAGTCAATAATATCTGTGTACAGAAAGATAGTCCCTATGTAATAGGCACAGAAACTATTCTGGACGTTGAGCAAATATTGATAGGAGAGAAAGGCAGAGCATATTTTGTGTCTGCTGTAAAAAGTTGAGGTTTGTTAACTATGCAGAGATTTTACTAACAGCTTGCAGAGTATCATTGCATGCATGGTTTCTTCTTCTGGGGCCACTGAAAAAGGAGGAAGAAAGTCATAAAAACTCAAAAGCATCTGAATGTCTTCTGTAAGCTGCATGTTGTTGACTTCTTTCAAAGACTTCCACACATGCTCTCAGAGGAAATCCCCCCTCCCTTCACATCAGTTAATCCCTGTTATAAAAACCACTAGCCAAACAATCCCCAAATGCCAAATTTGGAAGAGAAAAGAAAAACCCTGACTCCTGGCATTTGCAAGATACAAAATCATATGGTACCCACTTAGTGTCTAATGGTGGCAGGTGCTTAGAACAGACTAGAACCCTGAAGAAGAATTGTAGCTGCTGAATGTTCTGGAAATGCTATGAATTCTTAGCAAATCAGTAGTGCTGTTAACATTCCAAAAGTAACAAGACTGAATGCAACCTTAACAATGCTGATAGTTTATCATGTTCCGTTATGATACAAGAAAGCAAACCAAGTGCCAATAGCTTATGTGAGTCATTCAGGGGGTACAAAAATGCCACTGTTTTAATTTAACCCTAAATTACTTACTTCTACAGTTGGCAGTGCATGGTGTGCTCTTGTGAACCAGTTTGTTTTTGTACTAAGTATAACAATAAAAATTACATATAAGTGAACTCTGAGGCCCTGCTTCATATTCCTCTTTCTAGTATAAGAACACAAGAAGAGCCCTGCTGGATCAGACCAAGGGTCCATCTAGTCTAGCATTCTGTTCACATAGTGGCCAACCAGCTGCCCATGGGATCCCACAAGCAGGACATGAGTGCAACAGCACCCTCCTGCCCATGTTCCCCAGCAACTGGTGTACATAGGCATACTGCCTTTGATACTGGAACGATGAAGTTGTGAAACAGGGCCGTTTTGTTAATTGTGCCTACCTACTGAATTGCTTTGCCAAGAGAGTTCTGATGGGCCCTCTCCCTATAGAGTTTTCATCACCAACTTTTGATTTATGCACTGTTTTTTGTTGAGTTCATTTTAGGTTTTTTTTAAATTATTATTTATTTATTATATTTATACCCCACCTTTTTTCCTGCAAGGAACCCAAGGCGGCTTACATAATCCTCATCCTCCTCTCCATTTTATCCTCACAACAACCCTGTGAGGTAGATTAGGCTGAGAGTCAGTGACTGGCCCAAAGTCACCCAGTGAGTTTCATGGCCCAGCGGGGACTAGAACCCGGATCTCCCGAGTCCCAGTCCAACACTCTAACCACTACGCCACACTGGCTTGGCACTGGACCTTCATTTTTATGGCATTGTTTTGTTTTAATGATTTAAAAAACACACACATAAAATATCTGTTTTATATGACATTTTGATTTACAAGCCTGAGAATTCTTGCAATGCCACATTGTTGAGACCAAGTTTTTTTTCTTTTGTAGCTACAAAAACAAAAATAAGGGCTCTCTTCTCATGGAACATGTTACTCCAATGGTTTTTGTTTTAAATAAATGTTCTCAACGTTGCAATTTTTCGTAATTGTGTCTGTCTTTTAGTGATTTCATTTTTTTGTGTAAAGGGAAAGTTGACTTTTCCTGAGGTAGTCTGAAAGAACTGAATAAACATGGGAAGAGTAGAGATGGTGCCCTTATTTATCACTGACTGTATGCATGCCTTGCTTCGTATGGGAATATTGTGTTTTTAAAAAAATCTATATTCTTATATATAAAGGGAACACTGTAGTACATGCAGTATAACTTGTTTTAAGTGTTGCTTTCAGTAATATAAATAGATAATATAATTACTTATACCTTACATTTCTATAGAAATAATATGAAAATTATATTTGTAAATGGCCAGTGTCAGCAGCACATTTGCACAGCCTTATAAATAGGTTGCCTGAAGTGAAAATAGCCTGCAGACATCAAACAGGAAAGCTTCACAAAACCTGGTTCTTTTTTCTTCTTCAGGTCACAAATGACTAACCATCTGATTCATCAGATGGGCTAGAAAAACTTTTTGTGGGCTTATTTGCAGAGCTACATTAGTATTTAAGTTACAGAAACAGGTTGCTTCAAGTGATATCACTGATTTTTCTGCAGAGAATGGATTAAGTTTTGTCTTCCTCTCTTAGAGCCAATTCCTAACATTTGGCCCAGTGCTGTATCATAAAACATCCTAGGCCACCATTTTCAGACATACACAGTTGTGCAAGTATTCAGCATCACCTGGGGCTTGGGGAGGACCAGGAAATGAAATGTCAATTAGATTGTATCTTCTGATGGTCACAATTAATATAGCATAAAAGTATTAATACGTAAGATCTCTAGGAAGCTAAGATAACTTTTCACCTCTTGAAGTCTGACTCACATAATATAGCTACTCCCCTGGCACCTCTTTCTGGCCACCAGAGGGTGCTCCAGGAGCAGCACATAACAAAATGCAACCTCTGCTGCTTTTTCTAAACTCATGTGAAACAGGAATACGAAAATCAGCCCTTGCATTTTCCCACACTACATGCCCCAGCTTTTTGGAATAAAATTAATGGCTTGTAATCAATTCCCAGTCACTAGATTGTCACATATAGCTGTAATATTTATCCATGAATAGATTTCAGACTCTTTTTTTCTCTCTGCCTTTTGAATTATGGTCTTCAGCCTTTATGCCACCAGAGTTTACCTGTCAAACTTTACTCAGATCTTTAGTTTAAGGGGATTAGGAAATGCTTGAGTAACTGTCTTTCTTAATATTGTGGTGGAAAACATTTTCTTTTCTTACTGCTGGCTAGCAGTAATAATTTTAATTCAGTTTTAGGGTGTTGTCTTCAGTTAGAACAGGATTTTAAAAAAGTCTTTTTTCCTCCCATGTTTAAAGTGGAAGAGCATATCAATATTATTTATTTATTAATAATATTTGTATATCACTTGATATAACAAAATCTCTAAGTGGCTTACATGCTAACAAATCAGTATTAAAATACTCAGGTAATAAACAATTACAGTTACAACAAAGATAAGTAGCAGAAACAATAAAAACAATTTAAAAACAACAATAGAGAAAAATCAAATGGAGCCTCATCATGATTATGAGCCAGGGAAAACAGGTACATTTTCAGGAGGAGTTTAAAATTCACCAATGTTCTGCCTTCTGAACCACAGAGGGAAAGGAGTTCCACAGGGTGGGTGCCACTACTGAGAAGGCTCGCTTTTGAGATACCACATGGTGACAAAGGCCTCCTCTGAGGATCTTAATAATTAGCTCAGATATTTAAGAGAAAGAATGTTTAAGCCAGTCACCAAGCAGTAGGCCAACTTTGAAGTTGTTGTTTTGTTTTTTACATGCTGCAATAAGAATATTACCATAAGTTAGCTGCAGCAGTTTGTATCCTGTTATGTGGGATAGTTAAGGAGTCCATGTTAGATTATATATAGAGAGAGAGAGACAGAGAGACAGAGAGAGAGAGAAGTTACCCTTTGAGAGCATTTGCTCATTACATAAGGAAATGGCTAAGCAAACTAAAACCATTAGTGTATACAACTACAGGGATTTTGGTCTTCATCACATTGCCAAACCATGCCAGCCTTTTCAATTCACAGTGACAGCAAGGAGGCAGCTGCTTTTGCCAGACAGCTGTTGAGCTTTTGAGTTAGCCCTGCTGGGAAAGGGGCATGTTTTATTAGGACCATATAGTTCATTACTTCATTTGTGTTTTATGAGTGCATCAGAAAATATTAAAATGACAACTTTTAAAAGCAGCCTTTTAAATAGCAAAGAAGTTCAGCAGATCTAGATTTGTGTGTTTGTGCATGCTTGTATGTATGTCCACATGCAAGTGTGTACACATGCAAGTGTGTACACACACACACACAGAGGTGGACCAGGAGGGAAACACAGGCCCTGGCATGCATTAGGATCTGATCTCATGCAATATGATTATGGAATAGGTTCAGTGTGAGGTCAAAGGGATGTTCATGAACATGCTGTCCTTTCTATTCTTTCTTCAAATCCATTTTTCAGTTCTCCTCTGGTATTTTTGTTTACTTTATATCCCTGCTAAGGGGGAAGGAAATATTGCAGGTAGCTGGTTTCCTTACCTCTTTGCCTCAATCTTTGCAGACATAGGAGACACAATATGTATTGTGCTCTTCATAACTTTTTATCTTAAACCTGCTAACACTTTTGCCTGGAGCCATCATATTTCCTCTATCTCTCAGATATTTCTTTGTCTTCAGCCAGTAGATTTCTGACAGAGTAATTAGTTTGGTCCTCCCTCTTGGATAGTTAGAACAAGTTTAGATGGCCTGTGAACCAGCCTATTTGCACAAAAAGCTGCTAACTCAAGTGCTATATTTGCATGAGCAGTGCAATGTATAATGAGCATACTTGCAGATGTCTTAAGCAGATCTGGGTTCTAGTCCCCGCTCTGCCATAAAACTCACTGGGTGACTTGGGCCAGTCACTGACTCTCAGCCTAACCTACCTCACAAGGTTGTTGTGAAGATAAAATGGAGAGGAGGAGGAGGAGGATTATGTAAGCTGCCTTGGGTTCCTTGCAGGAAAAAAGGTGGGGTATAAATATAATAAAAATAAATAAATAAATAGATGTTCTAATGTTCACACAAGTAAACCAATTGAAAAGAAATGTATTCTTCATTGTGTTTGCATAGTGCTGTCCATATCATGGTAAATGGCTGGTCAGTATGAATTCATTGTAACAAGTTTACCTTCTACTTTGCAGCCCCAAAAGTTTGGAATTGAGTGCTACTTCAAATGCAGAATCAACATTTGAGGTGTCAGAGACCCAGTCTTGGCCTGATTATTTGGACACGTTTCAATTAGTCTTCACAGCTGATGTAGTGGGAAAGCTTGTGGCAATGTGAGCTACCAGTTGGTAGGCTGGGTTTATGCCCATTCTGGTTGGTGAGAGCCAGTAGGAAGAGACTGTTGTTCTTGTTTTTGTCTGGGGTTATTATCAGCTTATTCAAGGAGGCCTGTGAGTCTGCCAAGCATAGACCTCATTCACCATGGTGGCAACACAGTCTATGACTTCTCTTGCTGCTCTCTTGCCTCAAATTCCACCATCTTCAGCATCAAGTGAAAACCAATGAATATTTGAAAATACACAAAAACACCAACCAACCGGTTCTATTCTTAACCACTTGCAAACCACAGAAACAAAAAAGGTTGAAGGGAAATATATATATCCAAATATATAACAAATTTATATACTATATATATATATATCACTCAAAATTAAAACAATTTATTAGCAGTCACAAATGCCCATCAATACATCATATACATAGGCTGTACATACTCACAATTCTAATTACCCAAATACATAGGCTATACATATACACAATACCAATATCCCAAATGCATTTTGACCAACCTGGTCATCTTCAGTAGGAGAAAATATAAAGATAAACAATCATTACAGTCCTTACTAAAAACAAAATTAGCATCATACTTGAATTCCTACATAGAACCTGGAAAGCAATATACAGAAGCTTAGATATACCTGAGATAATATGCCATAACTAAATAGTCAAATAAATATATACTAATATCCATTTACCAGTAGTTGTTATATATACAGAAACTGAGATCCACACCATTCAGCTGGTAACTGCATAATAGAAAAAGGGGGGAAACATCCCCTCGTACGTTCTGAAACATATAAAAACCAACCTGTGTAGGATTGGACTGTCAAATACCTCTACTACTCCCCCATCATTGCCCAAATCAGTGACATTATAGCATCTGTACCTGTGAAGCCCTACCTGCTAGGTGTTGTCAGCCATGAAATGGTTAGACAGTTCCAGGCCCCAGACAAATTTCTGGAGAATAAAATGGCCCGATACAACCATCCTGAGTCTCTTGTATTTGGGCAAATTTAAGTCATACTATTTTTTCTATGTTTCAGAAACTGATTACCATCATCATCATAATCTTTATTTGTATCCCACCTTATTCCCAACACTGGGACAGAAGGCGGCTGCTTATTTGATATCAGTATTCCTAACAAAGTTCCTTTGAAAATGCCCCCTCTCGCCACTGATGACTTAGTGTTTCTAATCTGCATGTGCATGTTCACACACGCACACTCCCCCCTGTCCTAACT
Source organism: Shinisaurus crocodilurus (assembly GCA_021292165.1). Classification (NCBI taxonomy): domain Eukaryota; kingdom Metazoa; phylum Chordata; class Lepidosauria; order Squamata; family Shinisauridae; genus Shinisaurus; species Shinisaurus crocodilurus. Next base: position 110,384,818 of record CM037877.1, read on the forward strand.
GCAAGAGGAAGAGAAGGTAATTTGGAACTTTTCTCAAGACTTTGTCAAATGTAATTTAATTACAACTTAGAATTCTATCATAACTTAAAACAAATGCAAAAAAGAAAAGCCTGCTTTTAAAGCCATATTAATTTAATATTTTTATTAAACCTCTGTCACTCCAATGAGCTAGGCTCTCTCTGGGAATGGTTCTGTGAAATTTGTCAACAGCTGAATCACACATTTTCTAAAACATTGATCTTTTTAATAAAGAAAATATTAAATCTACTAAAACAGCTTCACTGTTTACCATGCTGGCTGGGGAATGCTGGGCGTTGTAGAATTTTTTAATGTTTAAACATGCATTGGATTGTGCTCTTACTATATTAACATTTTCAAGAAAATACACCTTTATCATTTCCTAGAGTGATTTGGAAAGTTCTCCAATTGAGCTCAAAGCAGGAGAACATTCTAATTCTACAAATAGCTGGTCATCTCTCTCACACACACAACCTTGAACTGCAATTGATTCAGATTTCCCTTGACAAATTAGATGTCAGGCATCATTAGGTTTTCCTAGTTTTATGGTAAATTTGTGACTAATGACTCCCACTCTGAGCAGTGACTATCAGTTTTCATGGAAAAAATAAGAGTCCAGAACAGAAACAGAACAAACAAGAACAGTGAAATACTTTGAACTGCTTATTTTCCTTTCTCTCACCCCTACTTTTTTCTTTCTTTTAAGAAAAAGCTTGAGGTGCTGAGACATGGCAGAGGCCACTTAAATTCATAAGTCTACTTTGCCCTGCATGAATTCTGAGCAGATAAGATAAAGCAATAAAGCTGATTAAAGTGGTATAGTTAAGGCAGGGTTGTTTTCTCATTGATAGCAGGAAATCCATGTGTGTTCACTAACAACAGTACTAATTACCAGTAGTGATACTAATATACCCCCCCCACCCTAGGTTTTTATGCCTTTTCTCCATGATGGAGCATGAACCTGGTTGATGGCACCTTGAGAGTGTTAAATGTGTTGAGAAGCTGCTGACTCAGGCCTCAGATACATTTTATCTGAGATACATTTTATGTACGTATTTGTAGATGCAGGTCATAATTCACAAGCTGCATGCTTCTGTATACAGCCCTTTCACTCCCACGAGTCCCACCTGACTTCTCCTGCCAGTGGGAGCAGCAAAACCAGAGGTGGGCAACTTGTGGCCCTCCAGATGTTTTGGTCTTCAACTCCCATGAACCATCTCCATAGGCTGAAACAACCGGAGGGCCACACATTGTCCATCCATGGCCTTAACCCACCAAGAATCAGAAGCTTAGTGTGTCATCTGAACTTGGATGTCCAGCTTGCTGTAAGGGTACAAGCCAGAATCTCAGACCAGGATTTGGGGGAGGGGTGTTTTACAATTCCTGGCTTGTTTGTGTGAGAGCAAAAGGACTCAATTCACAAGCGCATAGTTTTTGAATGGTAAGCCAGGATTCTGCAGAATTCTGACTGATCGTCCCACGCTGCTGCTGCTGCTATTATTATTATTATTATTATTATTATTATTATTATTATTATTATTATTATATTCAATTTCTATACCACCCAATAGCCGAAGCTCTCTGGGTGGTTTACAACAATTATAAAATTACACAATAAAATACAATTTTACAATAAAATACAGTATAAAAAAACAAGCAATAAAAACATCAAAGAATTTGAAAACAAATGCAAATGCAGCCAAAGTGCTTTCCAAAATCTTACTGACCACCCAAAAATATTGACTGAAGTCAATATTTGTGCCCACATCTATATCTCTTTAAAACCTGAAGCCTTTGGCTTTGAAGTACATTTACCTAGAAATGCCTTAAATATTGTGGAAGGACATTTACATTGTTTTCCTAAGTGTGAACTACCAAGGCGCTTTGTCCAAGGAGGGCTAGTATTCTATTTAAATACATCATATAGACTTATTTAATATTGTACTACTGGGGAATCAATTCAATTTCTTCTCAGAACATATACTTTTATTGTGCAATGGCATAACTCCAAGAAGCTGTTTTAATTGATTAATGAATCCAGTTTCACACCTCCCCCACCCCAGAGTGAAAGCAACATATTGCTACAAATATAATAGAGGTTTTAACCACGCTATTGAGTAGTGAAAGCTTTAAAAAGCAATAAAAGTCTTTTTAGTTATTTTCAGAAATTTATTTCTCTTCATTAAACTGCAAGATGTGCTTGAGAGCATTGTAATCAGCAAGAAGGTTCCAGCAGTCCACCGCTAAGCTGGAGAAGTCATTGCCTCTTAGCAAGTAAATGCTTGAAGAAGAATCTTTTGAATATGAATACAATGCTGTGTAGGATGATATTTGTACTACATAATTATTTGAGAGATACTGAAAAAGGAGATTTGTTTAAATGAGAACTGCTACATTCCCATAAATCTGTGACTCCATATAACACGTTTAAAAGACAATCTTGATCTTTTCTCGTTACCTTAGTTCACTTAAAAACATAAGAAGAGCTATGCTGGATCAGACCAAGGGACCATCTAGTCCAGCATTCTGTTCACACAGCAGCCAACCAGCTGCCCACAGGAAACCCACACAAGCAGGCCATGAGTGCAACAGCACCCTCCTACCCATGGCCTTGGTGTACAGCATCACTTTACACTTCCTTACGTTGAACACATTTGTCATTTTGATGCCCGTTCTCCCAGTTTGGAGAGATCCTTTTGGAGCTCCTCGTAATCCCTTTTTGTTTTAACCACCACAAATAACCTCTGGGTAGACTTCAGCCAGCTATTTTAAAACAGAGACACTTTAAGGGCTGATTGACATGCATGTTTGTATCACCTGAAATTAATATGATACTAATAATTCTTACTAAAAGAAATTCACACACTCAGATGTGAATAATTGAGGTGATGAACATGGGTGTATGAATCAGTTCTAAGAAAGGTACACTGCACTAGCATAATCGACAGAAAAGGCTGTGGTAAATTAGCAACTTCACATTAATCTCCACCATATTTTTCACAACTCTAATTGCATTCATGTCTATTCAAGGCCATAAGTTTGTGTGTCGCACAAAAATCAAACTCTCCACTGGCTGAGAGCATTTAGGTATAGGGGAATTGTACCCCAGATTCTAGATTCTAGTTTCATACCTTCAGTTCTTCTAGAGTAAAAGCTTCAGTTAGACAAGGCAATTATCCCGAAAGCTCAAAAGCTTATTCTTCTTGCATCTGGGGCAGCAGAAAGTTTTACTGTTTATCTCTTTAGATATCATTTTGGTTTTCTCCCTGTGTACTCTTCTCCTATCCACTCTGTGGGCTTATTGAGCTATGTACAACTGTGATAATGTAGCCCTTTTCTTTCATGTGCGAGATGACTTATTTGAAAGCATCTCCACTACAATGTGTTGTTAGAGAGGGGGGGGGGAGAGAAGTTAGAAACCTTCTCTTGAAGTTTTAACATAGATTGATTTTTAGTGTGGTTTTTCATAGAATCATAGAATCATAGAAAAGTAGAGTTGGAAGGGGCCTACAAGGCCATCGAGTCCAACCCCCTGCTCAGTGCAGGAATCCAGGTCAAAGCATCTCTGACAGATGTCTGTCCAGCTGCACCTTGAATGCCTCCAGAGTGGGAGAGCCCACCACCTCCCTAGGTAGTTGATTCCATTGTCTTATTGCTCTGACAGCCAGGAAATTTTTCCTGATGTTTAGGTGGAATCTAGGTTCCTGTAACTTGAGCCCATTATTCCTTGTCCTGCAACTGGGATGATCGAGAAGAGATCCTGACCCTCCTCTGTGTGACATCCCTTCAAATACTGGAAGAGTGCGATCATATCTCCCCTCAGTCTCCTCTTCTGAAGGCTAAACATGCCCAGTTCTTTCAGTCTCTCCTCATAGGGCCTTGTTTCCAGTCCCTTCCTTGTTGCCCTCCTCTGAACCCTCTCCAGTTTGTCTATGTCCTTCTTAAAGTGAGGTGCCCAGAACTGGACGCAGTACTCAAGATGAGGCCTAACCAGTGCCGAGTAAAGGGGAATTATCACTTCCCATGATTTGGAAGCTATACTTCTATTAATACAGCCCAAAATAGCATTTGCCTTCTTTGCAGCCACATCGCATTGCTGGCTCATATTCAGTTTGTGATCTACAACAATTCCAAGATCCTTCTCACTTGTAGTATTGTTGAGCCAAGTGTCCCCCATTCTGTAACTCTGCATATGGTTTTCTCTCCCTAGGTGCAGCACTTGGCATTTCATTCTGTTGTTTTCGGCCCAGCGCTCCAGCCTATTGAGGTCACTTTGAATTTTGTTTCTGTCTTCCAGAGTATTAGCTGTTCCACCCAACTTTGTGTCATCTGCAAATTTGATAAGCATTCCCTGTACCTCCTGATCCAAGTAATTAATAAAAATGTTGAAGAGCACTGGGCCCAGGACCGAGCCCTGTGGTACCCCGCTTGTTACCTCTCCCCAGTTTGAGAAGGAACCATTGATAAGCACTCTTTGAGTCCGATTCTGTAGCCAATTGTGGATCCACTTGATAGTTGTTCCATCTAGCCCACTCTTAGCTAGCTTGCTAATCAGGATATCATGAGGCACTTTGTCGAAAGCTTTGCTGAAGCCCAGATATATAATGTCCACAGCATTCCCACAGTCCACAAGGGAGGTTACCCGATCAAAAAATGAGATCAGATTAGTCTGACAGGATTTGTTCTTGACAAATCCATGCTGGCTTCTAGTAATCACTGCATTGTTTTCAAGGTGCTTGCAGACTGACTTCTTTATAATCTGCTCCAAAATCTTCCCAGGGATTGATGGCCTATAGTTCCCAGGTTCCTTCTTCTTGCCCTTTTTGAAGATGGGAACAACATTTGCCCTCCTCCAGTCGTCTGGCACTTCACCTGTCCTCCATAATTTCTCAAAGATAATAGACAGTGGTTCTGAGAGTTCTTCTGCCAGTTCCTTTATTACTCTAGGATGCAGCTCATCAGGCCCTGGAGATTTAAACTCGTTCAGAGCAATCAGGTGCTCCTTGACCATTTGCCTATCAATCTCAAGCTGCAATCCTGCCTCTTCAGTCTGCACTTCAGGTTTGCCAGGGGGGGTCATAGACCCTCTTTTGGAAGAAGACTAAGCCAAAGTAGGAATTGAACACTTCTGCCTTTTCTTTGTCTTCTGTTATCAATTTGCCATCCTCATTGCGTAGTTGAACCACTAGTTCTTTCTTCTGTCTTTTACTGTGCATGTATCTGAAGAAAGCTTTTTTGTTGCTTTTAGCATTCCTCGCTAACCTTAGCTCATTCTCAGCTTTAGCCTTCCTGACACTATTCCTGCAGTTCTGTGCTTTTCAAAGAAGTAAGCCAGGTACATTTAGATGATTTCTGAGAGGCCTTTTCTCCCCCTCCCTTTTTATTATCATTTAGATTGTGAGTCCATGGGAAGGGACCTATTTTTCGCATACAGTGTATACGAGGGAATAAATTCATTTACAGCTCACATTTTTTTCTTAGAGAACAGAATGCAAAGTTAATCAATCTGAAATTAATTATGGACTCAGGCTGAGTGTTGGTGAGGGTCTGGGCCTAGCATAGTGATCTGTGGAGGGAATGTGAAGGAGAAGAGAAATTAGTGAAAAGTTGTTGAGCAGCAGTGACACAAGTTGTAAAGATAGTAGACATGTGATGGGAGGGAAACTAAAAAGAATACATATGAAAAACTTGGACGATAAAGCAAGAAGAGAACAGTCAGTGGGAGCATAAAAGAGGGTTGTGGGAGGGGAAAATATCAGTAGTGAGGAAAAGTGAATGCAAGGGCATACAAACTAGAAATGTAGCAATAGTTGTGGGAAGTATACATTGGTTATGAGAATTGGGGGCCTGTATGAGGAGGACTGATCTGAAATCTCTTAAGGGGGCCTTGTGTGCTCTACCCAACTGTACTGAAGCCAAAATTCTTCTGCTGGACCTCATCATCAATTTACTTTATCTACCTAGCCAAGAAGTCTTTATGTGGTGTCTATGGCAACAAGGACTCTTGGATTTTTTCCTCCTGAAGCCAGTATGAGCATGGCAGCCTGTCTGACTGTGGGGAGAGCAGCTGTGCAGCACGAGGAAGTTGCTTGACTGTAGTAATCGTGTTTGGCAGGTCAAGGGTGATTCCTTGCCTGCGGGGATTTGTACAATGCCGTGGGCTTGCAAAGTGGTGTTATAATAAACCCCAGATGTTTCCGCTGCTTTCAGTGTATATGTTCTGCTTAAGCCTTAAAATGAGTCCTAAGATAGGACCAGTGGTGGTGGTTGTGGGGGGGCAGGGGGAAGGAGAAAATTGCTGTTAGTTGCTTAAGAATTGCTTTTCTGTAATTTATATATTCCCCTTTGGTACTAATGGCTGCCTGTTTAAAATAGAAATCTTTAATTATATTCTATAATGGTGACTTTCCCCCAAATGAGCCATTCTATTTTGAATTCCATGTAAACACAAATATTGTTGGGAAACTTCAGATTTTGCAGTTCAAAATTTGTAAATTTTGTTATAGTGTTAGTCGGTGTGTACCTGGTGGTGGTGAAAAAGCACAACTCAATGCAACAGGGAATTTCTACTTTATCATGTAAGCTTGAGGCGGGTTTGTTGTGTTTTTTTCATCTTTGCGCAGTAACAAAGTTCTATTAACTCTGAGAAATGTCTTAGCCCTTCTCTAAATCATAAATATATAGATAACTGTATTTTCTCAAAATTTCTTTACAGCGGGAAGCTACAGGAATTTGAGAATGTGTTGTGAAATCCTAGTGTACAACAGAGATTGCTAAGTTCCATTTAGGAGTAAGCCCCTACTTCCAAGTATGTGAGAGGCATAATTTTAAAATGTCAGCACTTCTGGAATAACTTAGGGCGCAATCCTATGCATGCTTAGACAGACAAAAGACTGCCTGGAGCATGGTGGGAGTTGTAGAATTTTTTTCTATGTAAACTTGTATAGGATTGCACGCTTAAGATGAATACACAAGTTATCAACTTTTTATTATGAGTTAAGCTGAAATGATTAGCAACTGAATTTTTTGTTTCTTTATTTGTTTTCTGTTTTTGTTTTTCAGCGCAACATGGTTGTTTTTTGTATTCAGAACCCCAGGAGTTTTTTGGTATTCAGATTATTAATTCAGCACTATTCCATACATAATCCTTACTGAATTAGAGGATCATACAATATTTTACCAAGTAGATAACATTTACAAAAAGTGCATATATAGGTTTAAAGGGTGTTATATTAATGTAGACACGTAAGCACCCACAATCCCAACTGAGACAAGTAGTGTCCCTGATTTTTGAAATTCCAATGTGGAAACCATATGCAAACAACTTAAAGTGAACTCTGCTCTCACACCAAATGTCTGTTTAGGTTTCCTGCTTCCATCCCCACTGAAATGTCCTGACCTAACTATGCATAGCACAAACGTATGTGTGTTCTCAAAAGTAAGCCCCACTATGTTCAGTGGGGCTTACTCCCAAGGAAGTGTGCATAGATAGGATTGCAGCCTACCTCATGTTTTTTGTGGTTTTGCAAAGACAGATAATTCCGTTTTCTCCAGCCTGCCTCTACCTATTCCTTCCTCATTCTTGTTCACTGCAAAGCTGCCAAATGTCCTAGTTTGAAAGATGTCTGATGTAGAAATTGCATTTTATTATTGCATGCCTCATAATATGGATGCTACCAGATCCCTGTTTTATTAGCTATTTTTTATTAAGGAGATTATAAATCAACTTTCAAAATAATGCATAAATTGAACTTACACAGAAGGTCATGAACATAGATGGCCTCTTTGAGTCTAGATCTGTTTTAATTGTTTATGATATATTTATATTGGTGGCTTGCAATATCTCCTCTCCTTATTGCCTTACAGTTCACCTGGTTTCTGGTATCTGTATTGTGTTTGCAAGCTAGCCCTTTTGTAGTGTGTTGTTGAAATTCAGAGGTCCTACTCCTAGTTATTGAGAGAAGAGGCAGGTCTTTCCCCTCGCCCTTATCTATTTCATTTAACCTGTAATTTGGAAAGTACTTTACTTAAACCTCCTCATCTTTGAAGGTATATCAGAATTATTCTCTACCTCTTCAAGCGATGACACTATAGTGCCAAATTATAACAAAGGACTTCATATGTTATTTACTGAGCCAAAATCATGGTGTTTACTGATAAAGATATTAAGAGAAAAGTAAAATATTAAAACTATTTTGGTCTAAATGTGTAAAAAGTGGTGTATAGGTTTGGATCCAAGGATTTTGTAGCATGCGGATCGTTATTGCTGAATTAGTCATAGTTGATACTCTACGAAGTTTTCCATTTCTGTGCCAAATTGGTATATAGGGAGGTTAAGAATTCAAGCAATCTAGCACAAACCCTGAGAACATGGATAAAATCTCAAGAATTTCTGGTTTACAGTTATTTCTAAGGAAAAAAATTGCCTTCCTAGTTCAAAAACCACTGATCAAGTGGAGAGAACGAGTCAGACTCTGCACATGCATGTGCGCACACACACACACACACACATACTTCTCTATAAACTTCAAAATGTCTTCACTTCTACTCTACAAACTTCAGAATGCCTTTACTGCCTCTTGTGTTTTGTCCACATTATCATCTCTCAAATGCCTCATTATCTGCATTTTTTTTCGTAATTCCTTAAACTTCACATTTTGAATATTAATTAAACAGAAGAAAATTGTGCAGTTAAAAATCTGACCCTGGTTCACAGCAGCTGGATTTTTGTAGTTGAAGAATTTCAGGTTCTAAAGCAGAAATTCAGACCTTGTTCGTAATGATATATTGCTGTCCTACTGATGGAAAACATATCTGATATTGCTCCTTTGTGCAGGTGTTTGTAAATCTTATAAACTTTTTCCTTTTCTATGATAAACTGCATGACTTTGCTTTTCTTTCTAAGGCCTCACAAACCTACGTTCATACGGGTTTTATTTATTCTTTATTGTTCTTATACAGTACAGGCCCATTGGGTATTTCATAAAATGAATAAGAAAAAAATACTTTGTAAAAAAGACACCTGCCTGAGTAGAATAACCTTCTAAATATGTGTTTGTATTTTCTTGTAATCTAAAGCATTAAAGACTGAAATATTATATTGTTAAAACGATTTAATCTTGTCAGGATTTAGAAATAGTACTCTTGTTATGTTACTTTTATTATATCGAAACTAAAGCCCAAATAAGGACTTATCTGTACTTTTTAAATATAAATATGGCCCCCTGATTTTATTTTTCTGGAGCAGTGCATGACCTTCTCTGTTTCTTTCTGTGTGTGAATTCATGATTCCACCAGCAGGAGGACTACGGATGTAAAATATTTGTGGAGCTCTTTTTTCCTTTTTTTCCTTAACACTTGTGTTCCTTACTCCCACCTTTACAGATTTTTGTCAGAGCAATATTGATCTATTCTATTTTTAAAATGGTGTTTAGGGAAATGGGGTTTTTACAGAATCAGAGGGCTATTATGGCGGGTGATTTTAATATGGTGATGGATAAAAGGAAAGATAAATCAAACCCTACGGGTGGGGATGTGAGGAATAATTTAGTAACGGTTTTGAATAAGGTGATTACAAAGGAATGGTTGGTGGATGTTTGGAGAGGGGTTAAAGGAGAAGAAAGAAGATATACGTGTTACTCATCAGCCTCTAAGAATTTTTCTAGGATAGATTACATATTTGTGACCAGGATCTTGGTGTCTAGAGTTATGGGCACTGATAGGTACTATAAAAGTTTCGGATCATGCGTTGGTTAATATGGATATTAAGATTTGTAAGGATTATAGATAAGCTAGAAGATGGGAGGCTGAACTGTAACATTTTCCAAGCAAAACATATAACAGAAAAGATAGAGAAAGAGATTAGGGAAATTTGGGAATTTAATCAAACAGCTGACTGTAGTCAAGCTATAATATGGGATACTATGAAAAGTGTAATGAGAGGAATAGGAATAAGGGAGGGAGTTAACTTAAGAAAACAACAGGATGCTTTCAATAAACAGTTAGAAGAAGAGATTAGGGAGTTAGAAGAATTTTTTTTAAAGAATAGTGATAAGGTTTTTGTTGAATTACAAGCTAAGAGGAAAGAATTTGAGAATAAAGATATAGCTCAGGGGTCTTCAAACTTTTTAAACGGGGGGCCGGTTCATTGTCCCTCAGACTGTTGGGGGGCCCCCCTGCCGCCAAAGCCCCCCTGCCCCCCCAGGATCCCCCTGTTGCCGCCAGACCCCCCCACACCCCCGCTGTACCTGCACCCACCGCCGCCGCTGAAGCCCCGCCGCGCCGTCGCTCCCCTGCCGCCAAAGCCCCCCCAGGACCCCCACTGCCACCACCAGACCCACCCCGCCACCCCCCGCTGTACCTGCACCCGCCGCCACCACTGAAGCCCTGCCGCGCCGTCGCCCCCCTGCCGCCAAAGCCCCCCAGGACCCCTGCTGCCACTGCCAGACTCCCCCGCCACCCCCCCACCGCTGTACCTGCACCCGCCCCCCCGCCGAAGCCCCACCCCCGCCGAAGCCCCGCCGCCATCGTTACTGCCGCCAAAGCCCCGCCGCTGCTGTCAAAGACCCGCTGCCACCGAAGCCCCGCCCCCGCCGAAGCCCCGCTGCTGTTGTTGCTGCTGCCGAAGCCCCGCCGCCGCCATCGGTCGCTGCCGCCAAAGCCCCGCCGCCGCCACCAAAGCCCCACCGCCGCCGTTGCTGCTGCCGAAGCCCCGCTGCGGAAGTTGCTGCCGCCGAAGCCCCGCCACCACCGCCAAAGTCCCGCCTGCCGCCGCCGCTACCACCGAAGCCCCGCTGGCCCCGCTGCCGCCACCACCGCCGGAGCCGCGTCATTCTGCTGCACTCCGCCACGCTGGACTCCCACGCTCTGTTTAAAAACAGAGCGTGGGGGTCCAGCGCGATGGAGCAGGGTCCCGCGTGTCACTTCTGCCGCGCCGGAAGTGACGCGACGGGACCAGCGTGGGCAGCTCAGCCCGCGCAGCTGGCTCTCCGGGGAGAGCGAAGAACAAGGCAAGCCCATGCGGGTGGCTGAGAGCCCAGGCGGGCCCAGTTCGGGCCTACGGAGCTGGGCCGGATGGGAGGGCACGCTGGGCCGGATCCGGCCCGTGGGCCGTAGTTTGAAGACCCCTGTTATACATACAAAGCAGATACTCTACTAAACGTGTAGTGTTGCCACAATTCACCTGAGGTAAAGTACAATCACGCATATTGAAAAGGAAATGCTTATTTTCCCTTTCCATACTACTGAGGGGGAACAAAAACAGACACAAAATTTCATCTTAAAACATTATGGCTAAGCTTTTGTGGACTAGAATCCAATTCGTCAGATGCATGAAATGTTACCCCTCAGTTAGCAAGTATATACACAGTGAGATCAAATGGCAAGTTAATGCGAAAAGTACAGTCTGTAACAATTCAATTAATGCTTAAATGTGCACAAAATAAGCACAGTGACCATTCACCACAGCAGTAATTGATGATAACAAAATCATAGTAACATTGCTAAGTTAATAACATCCGTAGTGGGACAAGAACCCATTGGCTTTATTCAAGACAGAATCAAATTTCTTGGTAAGTTCTAATTCAGCTGTTTCATACTGGAGTTTCCCTTTGAAATTTCTTTATTGGAAAACAGCCACTCTCAGGTCAGCAGCGGAGTGTTCTGAGAGACAGTAAAGTTATCCTACTGGTTTCTGAAAGTTGCCATTTCTGCTATTTTTGAATGGATCAATTTAAGCGTTGGAAGTGGGCAACAGACCACACTGAGTTTATGTACTTTTGATGGAACTGAAATTTGGAGCAAGGACACCAGGAGCAAATGTTAGTTGATCAAATAGTTGGGCTTAATTTGGACAACTCTATAGTATGACTGGGGAATACAAAGTAATGTTGTTTCATTGAACATATATTTTTTAAATATTTTTTTGTAAATAGGGTTTTCTTTCCCAATACTGTACATAGTTAACAAGGCAAAAGACAGATTATTTAACCGGAAGCATAGACTACTGAAATTTGTGTGTCTCTTGCATAGCTCTACATAGAGCCCAGGAGAAGAGACGGCCCACCAGTCTGTGATTCTGCAACAGATACATTTTTTTTAAAATTTCAAACATTATATAAAGCAAATACAAAAAAAAACATTATATAAAGCAAATACAAAAAAAAATATCTTACCGGAGTCAGATACCATCTCCAAAAAAATTTATTAAAAATTTCTTTTATCCTTGCTGATATATTTTTTAGTATACGTCTGCCCCAAATATTTTTCCACCCCTCATTTGAAGTCTCCTCCCCAAATTCCATACCCCATACCATCTTGAGATTATCTTTTTGCACTTCAGTTTTTTAAATCATTTTATATATTTCCTTTGTTAACCCTTCGAAGAGATGTTCCCTTCTTCTACAAGTTCTCTAGACACCACTTTCTTTTCAAATCCGGTAAGTTCCCTCTCAAGCTCATTTCTCCTCTTCTCTTTCTTGGTCCACTGATCTAATTGCATTAAATTTAACCACGAAATTCTGCCTGACCCAAACATTTCAATTATTTGTTGTCTAGACTCATTTTTTTTCCATCCAATCCATTAATTTAATAACCCCCCCCCCCCAATAAGCCTTCCAAATGCTGTGCATTTTCTGGAAAGTCCTCCATTGCTACCACTGGGGTTAATGGGGATATCCCTGGTATAAAAATTTGCCTGTTACTATTCTAAATCTCTAACATATTTTTCAAGAAGGGATTTTCTATTCTTTTTATCATGCTATTACTTTTCTTTAAAAAGAATTTTTTTTCCATCCCATTTCTTAATTCCTGTGCTTCTAACTCCAACTGCATAATATCCTTCTTAACTATAATATCCATTATATATCTTAATTGGTTAGCTATATAATACCACTTAATATTAGGAAGGCCAAGCCCACCTCCTTTTTGGGATTTATACCACTTACTCTTTGTAATCCTTGCTTTTTTTTCCCCATTACAAAAATTATTAATTATTACTTGCCATTCCTTAATTTCCTCCTCTGTTAAACGCATTGGTTTCATTCTAAATAAAAAAAATATCTTTGGTAAAATCTTCATTTTATTAAGGCTATTCTACCAAACCATGAAAGTCCAATTATTCCTCTATCTTATTTTTAACCTCATTCTTTGACTTTCTAAAATTCTGTTCTCCTATTTTTTCTAAATCTTTTAAAATATCTATACCTAAATATTTAATTAAATTTTTAATCTTAATATTTGATCTTTTTTTAATCCCTTCTAACTCCTCTATTTTACTATAATTAAACAACATAATCTCAGATTTATTCCAATTTACTTGTAACCCCGTAACATCCCTAAACTCATTCAGATGTTTCTCTAGCCTATCCATCACTTCCATGAGATTTTCAATTGTTAACAGAGTATCATCTGCAAAAAGGTTAATTTTTATCTTATCCTTTATCCCTATCCCTTGTAAATTACTATCCTCTCTGATTACATTTGTCAAGATCTCCATTACTAAAACAAATAATATTGGAGAAAGGGGACAGCCCTGTCTAGTACCTCAGCCTAGGAAAATTTGTTCTGTACCATCATTTACCACTACTGAAGTCATATTTTGAGCATATAATTGATTAATAACTCCTCGAAACTTTTCACCAAACCCCAGTTTTTATTATCCTCTTTAGTGCTGGCCATTCCACGCAATCAAAAGCCTTGAAAATATCTAATGCTAAAACCCCTGCTTTCAAATTATTTTTCTTAATTAGATATATTATATTTAGCACTCTTCTAGTCAGGTCCGCCACTTGTCTACCTTGTATAAAGCCACATTGATCTAACCCAGGGGTCTTCAAACTACAGCCCGCGGGCCGGATCCGGCTCAGCGTGCCCTCCCATCCGGCCCGGCTCCGTAGGCCCGAACTGGGCCCGTCCGGGCTCTCAGCCGCCCGTCCGGGCTTGCCTTGTTCTTCGCTCTCCCTGGAGAGCCAGCTGCGCGGGCTGCGCCGCCCGCGCTGGTCCCGTCGCATCACTTCCGGCGCGGTGGAAGTGACGCGCAGGACCCTGCTCCGTCGCGCTGGACCCCCGCGCTCTGTTTTTAAACAGAGCACGGGAGTCCAGCGCGACGGAGCGCAGCAGAATGATGCGGCTCCAGCGGTGGTGGTGGCAGCGGGGCTTCGGTGGTAGCGGCGGCGGCGGTGGGACTTTGGCGGTGGTGGCGGGGCTTCGGCGGCAGCGACTTAGGCGGCAGGGCTTTGGCAGCAGCAACGGTGGCGGCAGGGCTTTGGCGGCGGCAGCGGGGCTTTGGCGGCAGCGACTGGCGGCGGCGGGGCTTCAGCGGCAGCAACAACGGCGGCGGGGCTTCAGCGGGGGCGGGGCTTCAGCGGCAGCAATGGCAGTGGCGCGTCTTTGACAGCGGCGGCGGGGCTTCGGCGGGGACGGCGGCGGGGGGTGCAGGTATGGCAGCGGGGGGGTCCAGTGGCGATGGGGGTGGTGGGGTGGGTTTGGCAGTGGCAGCGGGGGTCCTGGGGGGGGCAGGGGGGCTTTGGTGGCAGGGGGGCAACAGCGCGGCAGGGCTTCAGCGGCGGCAGCAGGTGCAGGTACAGCAGCGGGGGTGGCGGGGGGGTCTGGCGGTGGCAGCGAGGGTCCTGGGGGGGCTTTGGCGGCAGGGGGGCGACGGCGCAGCGGGGCTTCAGTGGCGGCAGTGGGTGCAGGTACAGCGGGGGGTGGGGGGTCTGGCGGTGATGGGGGGATCCTGGGGGGGGCAGGGGGGCTTTGGCGGCAGGGGGGCTATAGTCCAGCCCCCCAACAGTCTGAGGGACAATGAACCGGCCCCCTGTTTAAAAAGTTTGAAGACCCATGATGTATAAGGTCCTAGTTTCAATGCCTAACATCTCCAGCTAAATGGGTATCTATTAGGAGGACTAGGAAAGACCTTTCCCTGAGACCTTGGAGAGTCAGTGCCTGTCAGTATAGACCAGGGCTCTCCAACCTTGGGTCCCCAGATGTTGCTGGACTACAGCTCCCAGAATCCCTTGCCATTAGCCATGCTGGCTGGGTATGCTGGGAGCTGTAGGGTAGCAACATCTGGGGACCCAAGGTTGGAGACAATACTGGGCTAGATTGACTAGAGGCCTCATGTTTTGACTGCCTTATGTATAGTAAGCTAAGGTTTTAGTCTCTTCAATTAACCATAGACCTGCTCAGCCTGTCAATTATTCTTAGGTAACAGCCTCTAAACTCGTTCATCCTTTGATCTGTTTGCACATTGAATCAAAGATTGAAATAAGCTGAGTCAACAGCCATTGGTAAGTTCAGGGGCACTTCACTTGTGTGCCTGATTTTGAGAACTGATGTAACATGGTGTTTATAGTTCAGAGGGATCGGCTGAGCCAATGGACTGCCATTTGCTGGCCCCTACTGCAATGAGTTTTCAGTGTGCTGGACTACTGAAATATCTCTGATATAGACTGAATAGGATTACATACAACTCTAGTGAGCCACCAGGCATTAACCACCAGTGTTGTTAATGCTTCAAATTCTCAGTGGGGCTCATATTGATTTACTAATAAACTGTTTTGCTGTAGATAAATACATATTCCCAGTAATCCCTTCTGCTGTCGTTTCAAAAGTAATTTTTGCAGGCATGAACCCCCAGTGATGTGTTCAGGCAGCTCAGTATCCCATCAGGGAAATTAGGGCAGTATACATTTTTTTCCTGTAGGGGAAAAGACCCTTCAACCATGCATATTTATCTAAAATATCGTGTTGGGAAGTAATGGGGAAGCTACTTTGTCACTGTTTTTGTTGGAGTATAACAAATTAGTCCAAATTAGGGCATCATGGAGAACTGAACAAAGCCTGTGGGTTAAGAACCCAATTTAGAATCTTTCAAA
This sequence comes from Shinisaurus crocodilurus, assembly GCA_021292165.1. Taxonomy (NCBI): domain Eukaryota; kingdom Metazoa; phylum Chordata; class Lepidosauria; order Squamata; family Shinisauridae; genus Shinisaurus; species Shinisaurus crocodilurus. The sequence continues at coordinate 110,400,711 of CM037877.1, forward strand.
CGAATATCACATTTAAGGTTTGTCTACAAGCTAACTAGCTTAACAGATAGACTCTCGAAGTGATTTCGCTGAAGTGGTATGAAATCCTTTGTGAAAACATAAATTGATTTAAATCAAGCTGTTGTCTATTTACCTTAAATCAATAAAACACTGAACCCAAGTAAATATTATTTATTACAAATAGTTATAGCCCGCCTTTCAGCCCAAAGGCACTGTTGTACAGGACAGTGTACAACAAGAAAAACAATATTAAAAACAAATGTTGAATGGCAAAACAGATAAACAGCAGAACTATCATTAAAACCTCAAAGAACAAAAAAGACCACATATTAAAAACTGAACCGAACAAATTGTCTTCACTGCCCACCTAAAACTTGTCAAAGAACTTGCCAGTTCCACCTACCATGGGAGGGGATTCCACGATTGCAGTGCTGCTACAGGAAAGGCTGTGTCCTGCACTCCTACTAGCTTAGCCTTTCTTGAGGGTGGGACACACAGCAGGGCTTCTGAAGAAGTTTGTGAACTAAGGCAGGTTTGTAAAGGAGGGCAACCTGCCCAAACCAATCATGGCTTTATCGGTAAGAACCAGCACCTTGAATTGTGTCCAGAACAAATGGGAAGCCTGTGCAATTGATGTAAGATCAGTGTAAAATGGTCTAGTATACACCCAAGAAAGCATTTTGCGCCAACTGCAGTTTTTGGACACTCTTCAAGGGCAGCCCCGTGTAGAGCATATTTCAGTAATCTAAATGGGGTATGATTTCAGGCATGGATCACTGTGTCCAGATTCCCCTTCTCCAGGAAGGGTGCAGCTTGTGCACTAGCTCATGCTGGGCTAAGCCACTCTTGGCCACAGCAACCACTTCAACATCCAGGAGCAATGCTGGATCCAGAAGCACCCTCAAGCTGTGACCATGATCTTTCAGAGGGAGTACAACCCCATCCAGTACAGGCTGCACTACCAATCCCAGATTACCTTGTCTGCTGGCCATTAGAACTTCTGTGTTGTCTAGACTGAGTCTCAACATGTTAGCCCACATCCAATCTATCATTACAACTACACAACGGTTCGACGTTTCCACAGCCTCCTTAGCATTAGTTGAGCAAGAGATACAGCTGGATATCATCAGCATAGTGCTGAGACCCAATCCCAAGGTTCTTCTTCGTGGTCTCTGTGCATCACACATATGGGCTCTGCGCCTGCGCTGAGCTAGCTTCGGAAAATTCTTTAGCTGAGGCTAAATGGGCAGGAGCCCCTCCTCCATCACACTTGCTCCTTAGCGCAGCTCCCACCCATTCCCTCAGTTCCTCTTCGACCGCTATTGTGACTAGTAGCTTTTGGAGGTTCTTCAAACTCTCAACGATTACGGCTGAGTAAATAATCTTTTCAATACTCTTTACTTCATAAACTTCCTCCTTCTTCTTTCTTTAACTGCCTATTTTTTTAAAAAAAACAACAACCTCTTTCTCTCATCCTAATTGTTGTAAACCGCCCAGAGAGCTTCGGCTATTGGGTGGTATAAAAATGAAATAAATAAATAAATCTTTCCTTTCGAGGAACAATGGCCTTGAAGGCCCCATTCAGGAAATGTGTGCGCTGTGGGGCAAAATTACCCCCAGCAGACGGGCACTCGCTCTGTCTTCTATGGTTGGGACAAGAACACATTGTCAAGACCTGCCACCATTGCCAAACTTTCACTAAGGTGACAAGGAAACAGCAGGCATTAAAACTAAAAACCGCTCTGTGGCAGCAAACACCCTCGGCAGCAGGCCCCACCATTCCACGTGCTGCAACAGCGAAGAAATCCTCTCCTACACATACTGTGGTAAAGGAGACTCCACCACCTGAAACCATGACTAAAAAGAAAAAAAGGCTCATAAACATGGGGAACAGAAAGAGCCGAAACTTTAAAAGAAGCTTAAGGCTCCAAAGTCTCCAACGAAGCCCGTCACTCCAGCTAAAACGACCGGGAGTGCCGAGATTTTGGACCACAACACCACCCAATGCCATGCAACCCATTGTTATACTAGGGTTGCAGGGATGTTGCTCTGGCATTGCTAATGGGTGTAATTAAACAAATGTTTACAATTAGTGTGCAAGTATATATGCACACATACAGAGAGAGAACACAGTATTATAATCATATAATATAAAGATTCTGTGAACAATATTGCTTAACCCTGCAGTATGAAAACTTGGGGCTAATTCACACTGCTGAATGACACAGGACTGCATAGAGAAAGTTTAGTGTATGAACTGGGCTGTAGATGCAGTAATTCTGCAGCCATTTATTTAATCACAGCTATAATGGAGATAACTGCCCTCTAATTGCAAAATATATCCTGATTCACACTGACTTTCCCAACGCAGTCATGTGTCAGCACAAATGATTACATGGAGAAATTTAGCAGTGTTAACCAGGCCTTAAACCTTTTTGTGATGTGATAGCTGCCATGTGATTTCCTCCCCCCATTATGTGTTTGGAATGAAGCGCATTCAGACACAGGGGGAAGCTTCTTTTTTCTTTCATGATGTTATCTTGGAAGCTTTTCTCTAAAGACCTTTGCTGCTGTCTGAAGCGCCTCTAATTTTGCCCCACAGCGCACACATTTCCTGAATGGGGCCTTCAAGGCCATTGTTCCTCGAAAGGAAAGATTTATTTATTTATTTCATTTTTATACTGCTAGAGTATATTGAGCCTGGATTATGGATTGTTGTGGGTTTATCTCACATAATAATTCACTTAAGGAGAGTAAATTTGTCTAGGACAGATCACACTAGAACAGTGATGGCAAACCTTTCTGAGCCCGAGTGCCCAAACTGCAACACAAAACCAACTTATTTATTTCAAAGTGCCAACACTGCAATTAAACCTAAATACCGAGGTTTTAGTTTTAGAAAAACAACTCATACAGTTGTCCGAACTAATTAACATCTTTTGTCTTTAAAGAAAAACACAATAACAGAGCTTTCAGTGATACAAACAGTTTTTTGTTGGAAAAAAAATTATAGTATTATAGTGCTACATTGTACACATAGCTTGAAGGGAATTTATACAAACTTTTTAAATAATTAGGCACATGTATTTTTGGATAAGGGATTCTCAACTTGTAATATGATTATATGCCAGACTGAAATTTTATGGGGCAAGCTTTACTCCAGGTCCTTTCCCTGCTTCTACAGGTGTCGGATTAGTAAAAGTAAAAGTCAACCTGTACTAGGATGAGCAAGATAAACAAGAAAACTAAACGTGCTTAACACATTTTAAACACTTTATGTCTTGGACTGCAAACACTGCATTAGGTAAAAGTTTGCATTGGGCATGCTTTTGCACAATTAATGTGATTTTTGCTATTGCATGCATGCTGATAATTTGTCAAACCTTGGCTCATACTCCGTTAGTTTGAGAGCAGCACATGCAGCACTCGGGTCAACTGTTAGGGCTGTACATCCAAGCCATGCTCTGTGCATCATTCTTCAAAATCTTTTAAATGTGATAACAATGTAGAAAAGAATTCTGTAACAGGAATTCTAGAATAAAATCATTCTGTTCCACACTGTGAGAAAGAACAAGATAATTAGTGTTTTTCAGAAGGTGACGGTCTTTTCGCGATCTGGTGACCAATGGCTCGAGTGCCCACAAAGAGGTCCCTGCGTGCCAGCTGTGGCACCCGTGCCATAGGTTCACCATCACTGCACTAGAATGTGTTTTGAAATAAGGTATTTATATTTACAGATATTCATGAAATTTGATTGAGATTTTAAAGTCTCAATCTTGATATTTTGAAAGACAAACAATGCATGGATTTATACAGGTCTAAAGTTAATATAGTGCTTTTCCCATACCAACATGGTTTAAAGAGCTCCTTCTGTTGGCTGGTTTTGTATTCTAAATATATACTTTGCCATGAAAATACTTTGTAGGTCAGCATTCCTAAAGAGCACTGCCAGTACCAGCACCCATCAGTATTGGACAGCTGCATCATGAGTCCCATAGATGTTTGAATTTAGGGGCCACTACTCCAAACCTAAGACTTTGTGTGAGCCCTACCTGACCCAGTTTGCTTCTCCCAGTTCTTTGAGAGACCAGTTGGAAAGATAGATTTAACAAATATGGAAATAAGAGAGAGAGATAGGTTTCCTGTCCCAGGGAAGGCCTATCACAAATTTCTTGCTGGGGAACAGACAGAAAGATGTTCCCCAGCAAGCTTCGCCGAGAGTATATGAATAAGTTCCTAAAACATGTTGGGAGGATTTAATAGGATAAATATGAATCGTTATCCTACTTGCAAAAAAGTAAAGGCTATTTCACAATGTTTACAGCTCTACTCCCTGAAGTGTTTACACCTCTACTTTTAGGGTTGTTACTTAGGCAGCTTATGCAAATTTCCAAAAATGGTAAATGACCTTTCCTATGCCCAAGTAACAACTGTCTTGTGTTAATGTATTATGAAAAGAAAACATACACTTTTCCACAAGTACATTTTGATATTGTTGCTCTTGCCAGTTTGGTAGCTGGTAAGACTGTATGATACTGTTATGATACAAACTCTCACTGCTGATGCAGGACCTCACTGTGCGCTGCCTCACTGTGCGCTGATGCAATACCATGAGCTTACTCTGCATTTCTATGGATATTTACTGCTTTCCTTCAGCAGCACTGAACAAAAAAGGACAGAGAACAAAGCTTTCAGGAAAGCCTCTAAAAAGAGCAATACCTCACTTGGCAAGTGTAAAGAATTAAAGGGGGAAAGACAAAGAAAATCTATAGCAAGACAACTTGCCATTTCCATTATTAAATCAATGACTTAAAAGTACTGATTCTCCAAATAGCTGTGAATATTTTATACAACCTATAATCTAATGAGTACTTTGCCTTTGTCACTTTAATTTAATCTGTAAATTGCAAAGTTGTTTTTCTCTCAACCTTCGTTTTAACAGTGTTAAAAGCATGTCTTCCAAATTAAACTTTGAGGACACAGGGCAGGACCTAAGGCCTAACTTTCTCCAGGAAGATGGTATCTGATATCTGATGAAAAAAGTATTTTGCCAAATCCCCTTCTTCTGAGGCAATGGTAGGACAAGAGGGCAACACTTGTTACACCTGGGATGTCTTGAGTGTCCCCCTTATTAATGATGGAGGATTAGACAGGTGTCAAATAAAGAGTGTACCACTATTTTGCAGCTCTGTTTGATTATTGATAATAATTACTACCCTATTCTGATATAGTAAACTAGCCTTTCATGTTAATTCACTAACCATTTAGTAGGTCTCTCTTTAAAGTATCATGCTTTTTGGTGCATGCTGTTGCAGAATGTCGCAAACAATACCCCAGGCAAAATATAGGAAACTTTTCAGACTATGATTTCAGTTGGTAGATGAGTATCCTGGATATGTGAGTGAAATCAACAACAGTGGTAGAGAACTGTAGACGGAACTTGAATAGGAAGCAGGTAGTTTAATGTTTCAAAGTATTTGCACTGGCAGGAGCCTTATTATTGGCACCTTAAGATGGAATAAGGATGATAAGGATGGAACCTTAAGATGGAATGAACATAAGGAGAACAGTAGATATGGGCAGTCTGGTCAAGTGGTGTGGTAGTCCATAGACACAACCCCTTTAAAGAAAACTGTTTGCTCTCATAGAGTAGCTTCAGGGTCCCATCTTTACTTCAAAATATGTGTTTGTATTAGATAGATGGATGGATGGATGGATGGATAGATAGATAGATAGATAGATAGATAGATAGAACCACCTTACCTCTGCAAACAATTATCTTCAAGGAGTTGTGCATGTGGACTATCTAAAACTTAGCAAATTTCCAAACGCTAAGGAATGCAATGTAAGCACACAATCTATTACCCCTTGTGAGAACTGTAGATACCCACAAAAAAACAAAGAGGTATCTGCAGTTCTCATCAGAGGTGTGCTTGCTTTGCATTCTTTAATATTTTGGTAATGTGCTAAGCTTTAGATATGTATTTAGGAACAGATCCATAGACCATTTTAGGTCTGCAAAATTTGGGTCTAAAGAGATTTTTATTGATGTTAGTGCTTGCCTTATTTACTAGGAAAATATGATCCAAGGAACACAATTTCTGTCTGAAGCTCTCCCTGAATCTTCCATTTTCATCCTAAGAGATTTATTTTTACTGCAAATAACAGTATCTCCAATAAAAGGTAAATCTTTACCTACTTTGGATGCCTCAGAGGTTCATTAGAAAACCCAGAGATTTTGGCAGCTAAGGCAAATTGTTGAGGTACATAAATGTACTAGGGGGTGCCTGGGGTCATGTCTGTGGAAAGAACCTCTACTGTGTTCTGTCCCCAGATTTGTGGGGTTTGGCTGTAGTGATGGAATAACTTAATGAAAGATGTTCAGTACATGCTAACATGCACTCTTCTAGACAGCAAACAGCTGCAAGAAAAACAATCCCAGTTAATGCATGATATAGGAGATCTGGGTTCCAGAGACTAGTTGATGAAATAAATTCTGAGACTTCACAGCAATGAATGCCATTGCAAATTAAACATCAAAGCTGATTCTTCCACTGTTTTAGCTCTGATTGTGACCTCAAGATATGGTACATTTGCGTAGTGGAAACACATTTTTAAACTAGGCAGATTCTAGATTGCTATTACAAAAGATGCATTATTTTGATTCTGTGGCATCTTAAAGACAAACACAGTTATTTTGGCATAAACTTGTGTAGAGTAGGGCCTGCCTTGTCTGATACATAATGTGGCAGTATATAACACACACACACAATGGATAAAATGGAGAGGAGGAGAAGGATTATGTAAGCCGCCTTGGGTCCCTTGCAGGAAAAAAGGTGGGTTATAAATAAAATAACTTAAAAATAAATAAATAAATAAATAAATCACACACACACACACACACACACACACTGATGTAAGGCGAGTGTTTAACTCTGAATCCCAAAAGGCCAAGAAACACAATAGCGGTCTATGTGTCATAACTGTTTGAATAAATGAAATATCCATTAAAGCAGAGGTTGGCCACCATGTGGCTTCCAGATGTTTTGGACTATAACTCCTATAAGGCCCAGCCAGGATGGTCAATGGTAAGGGATTATGGGAGTTGTAGTCCAGAATGTATGGATGACCTACACCTGCATTAAAGTAAATATGACCCACTCACACGCCCAAGAAGAATGTAATTCGGAGATGCTTGTTGGCCCCATCCCACACAGGACGTAGGCAAGTAAGTTGGAGGAGGAATGCTTGGTATTCTTGAACCCACCACACCCAAATCTTTTGTCTGGTTTATTAAACCAGGATTGATGGTTTACCATGATGTGTGAAAGTGAGCATTGTGTTGGATGTTGAACCTTTTTGAAATACTATCCCCAGTCACAGATTGTTAGCGTCAAATAACTGTTCTGAAATCTCATAATTTCAAGTCTGTTTAAAGTTTAAAGTATAAAATCTTCTTTTTTTTTCTTTTTCCTTCTTTCACCTTGAGTGCCACCTTGGAAAGAAAAGATTGCAGTTTTACTGACTGTTGTTTCTTTGCCATAGCTGATGAGTATTAGCTTGCATAGCTTGTAATATATGTTTACATGGTGGCCAATATGTCTAATGAATCCTGGTAGAACCCTTTTAAAGCTTGTATAATCTTCTGGGGGTCAGGCTTTCAAAGCTAGTCTTCGATATGATGTATGTTTCAGTTTTCCAATTTTTTTTTTAAATAATCACCATTTTGAGAGGAATTTCAGACTGAGCATGCATTTAAAAGCCATGACTGACCATCTTTGACTTAAAACAGGATTACCCTCTCTTGCCAAAAGGATGGGATTAATTACTTCCCAATAACTGTTATCAAGCATATTTGCAGAATGGATGTGTAAATATTTGTTCCATAATTTTTTTCATAATTTTCTTTAATAACAACCTGAGAACACATCGATACTAATGTTGCATATTGAAAAGAAAATATCCCACTTCCTTAAATAGTGTCAATGGCCAGAATCCAAAGAACTGTGAAATTAACTGATGAGCCCAAAGGGGCTGGTGACTTGTTTTTCCTCACACAGCAGACCCCTGTCCTCCATTTCATATGGAGCTCAAACAGCTCTCTGGATCCTGTCTAGTGAGCACAATTGCCACTAAGTTTAACATGTAGGCAAACCTTTTCATAAGCCCTGAGATATGCGTGATATAGTTATAGATCTTCATTGGGATTTGCTGCTTTTTCCCCAAAGAAGAAATCATGAATTTCACCTGTACAGCTGGCCTGCACAAAACCTCTGACCTATCAGTCCTAATGTAGCCCACTTAGACATTTATTATTAGCATGCCAGCTCCTTGCCAATTCGCTGTTTTTGCATCCCAGGTAGGCAACAAAAACAAGGGGGGTTATTCAGGTCTTGGCAATCCACAATAGATGGTTCATGTGTTGTGTTTGGCCTGGTGGCTCAAATATTGTGCAGGTGCATCCTGGAGAAAATGTTGATGCCACTTGAGAAAATTGTTTTGAGGATTTTGGATGTAAAGAACTATCCTTAAAATATAGGTTACGTTTGGGGAAACTGATGTAATAACAATTATGAAGGGCTACAGGAAAGATATAAGAACAAATATAAAATCTGAAATATTTTCAGTTTAGAATTTATGATTAGAAATATAGAAGATAATGAACTTTGTGGAGTAAGCACATAACATCTGTTGTTTATGCCTTACTAAAAGGCACCTACTGAAGCTACATGCTATACGTGTTGTTATTTTAAATGAACTAGATTGGGATTGGGGCTGCAATCCTATACAAACATACCTGAGAGTAATCCTCACTTAACTCGATAGGACTTCTGAGTAAACATGTATAGGATTGTGCTGTAAATGTGTGTGTGTTGTTGCTTTTTGCTACACAAGTTTACAAGTAGAAAAAAATCATAATATTGTTGTTTGTGCAGTCCAATTTTATTCATGTTTACTCAGAGGTAGGTCTCACTGAGTTCAGTGGGGCTTACTCCCAAGTTAGGGCTGCATGGAACTGCAGCCCTAGTATGTTTCTGGCCTTTATTGTTATACAGCCAAGCTGTATTTGTAATTTGTAACATAATTTCTTCCCAAACCCATTCCTTTGAAGTGCAACTGGCCCATTCTTGCAGAGTAGGAAAACCACAACAGCAAAGTGACTAGTATAAGGTCAGTCAATGACTCATGATGGAACAAAGAATTGAACAACAGTCTGCCAAGTTTGGGGCTGATATCTGCAGGATCATTTCTTTTCTGTTCCTTCCTGGGCAACCTGGGCTGTATGTTTCTTTTGAATTTAATCAGGCCTGTGGCTTATGCTGGCTCAGCTTGTCTGAGCGTGGAAAGCTAAGCAGGGTCAAGCCTGGTTATTATTTGGATGGGAGACCCCTCCTCTAGTTTCCTGCATTGAGCAGGGGGTTGGACTCGATAGTCTTGTAGTCTCCTTCCAACTCTATGATCTATGAAATCTATGTTAAAAGATGGCTACAGAGGATCGGATTGACAGGGAAGTAAGAAACTTCTAAGGTAGACTTAGATGTCTTTCTGACTGTCTGGTTTTATCTTAAGCATAATTCTGTGTAATATTTCAGTGAATTTTCAGACCATGGAATGCATATAAAGTATAATCTAACGTACCTTAATATGAATACTGCTGCTTTGAATATAGTCCCTTGGATGTTCTTGAAACATTTTTTCCTTGCTGCTTGTTCTTTTTTCCTGGCTTTGTTTTTGGCTGTCTCATTGTATTTTATGTAAAAGTTACAGAAATTTGTTTAAAACAGCTCTGTCCAATATCACTTCACAGAGGGAAGGGTAAGAAAGATTTTAGTTGTGTATTTGCATTATAAGCAAATTGGTTTGTCAACAACCGTTGCTTTAACAGTAGTAAATTTCTAGAAGCTGAAAAAATCTTCTTATGATGTTATTCCTGTCATTGGCTAGTTGTCATTTTAGCCTTTGGGAAATATCATCAATGCCATTGGATATTAATTGATATATAATGATAAAAAAAACAGATCATGTTAGCTTGAGCTCTTTTATGAAATGTTCTTGAATGCCAACATTATATCAATGGAAATATAATTCAATGGTTGAACAATTAATGAATCAGTTAAAGATTGAAAATATTACTGTAGAAGTGCAGAACCTAAAAGTAGAGGTCTTCTTTCCTTCACATTAATTTGAATAACTTTAGACTGATCTCAAACAGATTTGTGTAGAAAATGTTGTAGTTGTTGTATGAATTGAGTCACAGCCTAAATAATAAAAACAAGTCTCTTACCAAGGGAGGTGGGAAAACACTTTTAAATATTTAATTAATTAATATTTATATATTGCCCTTCATTGTGGTACCAGAGTGGTTTATAAAATGGTAAGATTCTACTAAAAAAAACAACTCTGCCAAAAAGGAGGGGGCAGAAGATAATAAAATAGGCAGCAACAACGCCAGGCTTCATAAATCAATTTAAAATGCCCGGGCAAACAAATAGGTTTTGACCTGTCACCAAAGAGAATATAATGTTGGTGCCAGTCACACCTCCATGGGGAGGGTGTTTCTCAATTGGGCCAACACAACAGAGAAGGCTCTGTTCTCCATGGGTACTTGGAGAAAAGCCTCCCCTGCAGATGTAGGTAATGATATTTTTATTGGAGATCTGCGAAGGGCCCTGCTCGTCTTTTTATTGGGCAGGTGGGAGAGATTTAACTAAGCGATAGCTTGTCTCTCCCTGTGGCGGGAAGTGCAGGATTAGGCAGTAGGGCTTAAGGTTATGGTGATCATCCAGTGGCACCTTTCAAGGTGACTGACGTTTACCCAAGGCTGCCCTCGCTAATGCCCTGAGGCTTGGCAGGAGAGAAATTGAAATGTCTTTGGGGTTTTACCTTTCTCACCTACATTGGCTGCCTTGAGGCGCCAAAGTAAGGCGACGATGGTAAGGCCCTCCAGCTCCACATGGAGGGCAACTGGCATGAAGAGAAAGCCAGACCCCACACACACGTACACTGGCCGGTAGTGGGCCATCCTGCCTCTGGTTCAGTTAGGATGTATTAGCCAAATATTGTTTTTTTCCCGGCCAATGGCTGGGCTAGGTTAGTACCGCACTTTGCCTTTCACAGATTTTCAATTCAATAAATGTGGCCCTGATTTGAAACATATACTCTGTGTCTGACTCTTCTTTATCTCACCTATACATGCACAACAGACTTCCGCTGGCCCCTCACCTGGGGCCAGGGAGAAGATTTGCAGGTGGGGGAGGAGGGGAGAGTCAGGTAACAGGGCAGGCCACTGCTGCTGAGCCAATGGCTTGGCTAGGGCGGGGTTACATAGGGATGTGGCCGAGCAGCCCGTCGGACAGGAGCAAGGCCTGAACTGGGCCTGCTTGTGTCCACGTGGGCCCTCAGCCACCCGCACGGGCTTTACCTGCAGGCTTTCCGCAGAGTGGAGAGCCTGTCTTGCTGTCCGCTGGTCCCGTCGCGTCACTTCCGGTGCAGCGGAAGTGACACGACGGGACCCTGCTCTGTCGCGTCCAGCCTGGACCCCGCCCGCGCTCTGTTTTTGGCGGGGGAAAACAGGGCTGTTTAAGCCCTGTTGCCCTGGTTCCCCCCGCCAAAACTGAGCATGGGCGGGGTCCAGGCTGGACGCGACGGAGCACCGCCACCGCCGGACTTGGGTGGAGTCTGCGGCGGAGGCAGCAGCGCGCAGGGGACTGGCAGGTAGGACGGCGGCGGGGGCGGCAGGGGATGGCGGCGGGGGCGGGGGGGTCCTCTGGTAGCGGCGGCGGCTCGAGCGGCGCGGAGAATGCTCCGCGCCGCTCTAAAGAGCGGGATCGGGCTGCCACCACGGAGGGCCGAGCCACGGAGAACTTTGGGCCCAGGTAGGGCCCGAAGTACATCCCTGCAGAGAGAGCTTATTTAAGTACCTGCGTTCCCTTCCTCGGTCTCTTTTGCTGTTGCTTTCCGCCGGCTCCTTCCCCTCCCGCCCTGTTAGCAGTGTAGGCTCCTCTGGTCGCCCGTTTGGGGGCCGAATAGGAATTTTGGCTCATTGTCTCAATTGGCCGGGGCAATGGGCGTGTTTCGCCTACTCTACACTGGCATAGGCAAGCTGATATAGGGAGAGGACTACTTCAGATGTTTGGGCCCCAAGCCATTCAGGGCTTTTAAAGTAAGCACCAGCACCTTGAATTTGGCTCAAAGCAAATAGGCAGCCAGTGCAGTTCTTTTAGAATCGGTGTGACGTGGCTGCAGCTGGCTGTATCAGTTACAAATCCTGGCCATTGCGTTCTGCACTAGTTAAAGCTTCTGAGTCATCCTCAAGGCTGTCCTCACATACAACACATTGTAGTAATCCAGTCAGGAGGTTACCATATCATGAATCACTGTGGGCCAGATTACCCAAGAGAACTTTTGTGTTGCTTGCCCAGGCTGTCATGTAGCCTTACACAACAAATTATTATGAATTAGGATCCATACAGATATACCGAAAAGGAATAGGCACAATTTTAAAACTGTGGAGAAAGCCTGACACGAGTACACATGCACACGCACACGCGCACGTACACCTCAGTCTCTTTCCCCGGGGGGCGGGGGAGGGAGGCTGGAGAGATGAGGAAGTAGCCAGACGGATCCGCATACCAACAATGGAAGGCCTCGGTTGGATTCCACAAAACCCAGGAAAGGGACCATCAAGACCATCAAACTAGCAGGGCAGTCTCAAAGAGCTGTAAAGTACCCAACACGTCACCTTCTTTTCCCAGGCAGGAATAAGCCCACCTGACACGAAGGGGCAGGCATAAGCCCCACCTGACCACAGGGGCGGAGAGAGCGGGAAACTCAGGGGTAGAAAACCCCTCTCCCCTCCTTTTGGGGGTTGTTGGGAACACGGGTTACTCTTCTCAAGATTCGTCCTCCAGCGGTGGCTGGGATAAGCTGTTCTCTTCCCCAGATCGGGCAGACCCGGAGCCAGGCTGAAATTGACCAGCGTAAAGTCTTTAGTCTAAGGTAACTGACTAATCCCAATGCGCTAGCCTGGGAACCCGTTCATTGATAAACTCAGAGATCACGTCAGGTCATGTTGACGTTATAGTATTCCTAGAAAGCTGTTAGTTCCGCTCCGTGTATTGTATAGTAAATAAAAGCCTTATTTGGTCATATAAAGGGCTGAAGTTTCCTTTTGTGGCGCAAATCTCCTAGTTGGTTTCAATCGCTTGTACGGGCTGCAACTCAGTGCCGGTTAACCCGTTAAGCGCCGAACTCACGCATAGGACCCTGGTGCTGGTCCTTCATGTGGGATGGGCCTGGTTTTACCCCATCTTCACCTTGCAATCAGCTACGATATTTGCTTCCAATTTGAATGCAGAATTGGTTATTGATTGTGTGTGCGTGCGCACACACACACACGTTTCAAGTGGGTTGTCCACCTTAACAAACAAATCTCAAAGCCTGCTTGCATGTTTTATGAGATTAAAGGTTAATACAGGGCCTTAAAAAACTTTTTGAAAATATGGAAAAGTTGGGTTGGGTTGTGATGTCAAAACCATCAGCCACTATGCACATCCAACCTCTGTTTCCAGGCTGCATAACTGACCTTCCCTGAACTTGGCCATGGATCAGGGTGTAATATGAAGGCACATGAGACAGCAGCCTTGCTGAAGTTGGTCTGATCATTACCTGTATGGGAGACCACTTGGAAACCCTAAGTATGTTGTCTAGACTTTCATGATAGAAGAAATGCAGGATATAAATATAATAAAAATAAAACTTGAATAGGTAAATATGGCAACAATGTTCTGAGTGAGCTCTTCTTTATGCTACATCTGTGTGAGTGCTTAGTGAAGGGCACCAGCATCAATTAGGTTTGCATTTATGTCTCATAGTAACTTCTCAATTATGCCATTGTCGGGATCAAATTAATGTAATAAATACCTGAACTGAAAGTTCTGAAGGATGAAAAATGTACAAATCCAGGTTTCTTGAGCTGAGAGTTGGTGGCCTGCTCATCAGACTAGAGGGGGAATTATGTTCATTTTCAGAGGAAGATTTATATGTACTATTTAACGGGCTTCTGAAATTATATTTTTTAAAATTTAAAGGATTTAACAATTCACAGCATTGTTACAGGTTCAGAAAAATTAATTGTTCGAAAACATTTCTAAAACATTTAATTTCTACTGGTACTGTGGGAGGAATAATTTGCAGAGGAGACAAGTGTTCACACAAGCACCTACCACAAAGTAGCAATGAGGGGATGGTAGAGACAAGACACCTCCCCACCACCACCGCTTCATCAAAACATGGCATCAGTTGATATTGCACTCATGAAAATGTGGATAAAAGTGAGGGCGCAGCAAGTAAAGTGGTTATTGCTGCTCTGAATGGGATAATACCCTTGATATATCCACAAGACTACCATGAATTAGGAACTCCTCTTTGATCCCTGGCTCTTCCACCCCCCTCATTATACTTGCTAAACATAACAATTTTGGTGTAAAGAATGTATGATCTTGTTAAGTCTTATATGCCCCAAATTGCCCAAATGACACTTTTTGCCTTTTCGAGGACTACCTAGTCACTTACACTTTTTTTTTCTTTAGCTGTGCCTCCTAAATTGAAGGAGATGAAAAGCCAGGAATCTGCTGTGGGTCAGACACTAGTTCTCAGATGTGAAGCAAGTTCTGAGCACCCCTCTCTCAAATTCAAATGGTTAAAGAATGGAAAAGAAATAACAAAAAGAAACAGACCAGAAAATATCAAGATCAAGAGCCCCAAAAAACAAAAGTAAGTATACAGTGATATATCTAAAAAGCTGACTCGTGAGAGGGAAATGAAATTATTCACCGGGATGCAGGCATCAACAGTATTAATTACATACATCAGCATGCCCAACAATGTGTTCTGATGTGTGGAAAGAGATAATTAATGGAAATAGGTTATCACTTTATTTTCACTGGATGGCTTTATGATGTTGCTGCTGTTATATCTTGTTTCATAATAATAAAATAGTAGTACTTATAATTGTTATATTTGTTCCATAGGGGTAGGCTTTGCTTTATAATTAATATATTTTATGTCTAACCCAATGGCAACTGTGCAAACTGTTTTAAATCCAGCACGGTGGATTTGCATCCACAGTGCTTGAGACTCATGCAATGGGCAGCACAATCCTATGGCCTTTAGGCAGTGTCTAGACGGCCATAGGATTTTTTGGAGACCCAGCTATGAGGTTTGAAAATTGTTCCGATGTCATAGCTGAGTCTTCGCGCTCAGAGTGCCCTCCCCTCCATCACAGCCAGCATGGAAAGAACTGCACCAGCTGCATCTCCAAGGTCGCAAGAGTGACCTCAAAGATGGGGTTTAGGTGGTGGGGAGGGGAGGAAACAGGTGCCACCAAGATACCGGGTATCCTGGCAACACCTCAGCCTTCTTCCCTCCCACTCCAAAAGCACCTCAGCTGGATGGCCTAGCTAGGTTGCAGGGCAGGAACAGCACAGACACAACTTTTGCCTCTATGCTGCTCCCGCCCTCCATAGGATGCCTGTAATTTTCTGAGTTCAGAGGGTTACAGACATCCCGACTGGATTGTGCCCTTAATGACTGTTTGGGGAAGGTGCCGAAGAGGCCCTTGATGGTTTACTTGTTACATTTTGAAAGGAATAGCTCCTGGTTGCCCCCGTCCTCCCTCATGAAAATTCATGGACCCAGAGGCTATTACCAGAGTTTGTTTGTCTGAATGTCTGATCATTGTGGTGCATGGGACCATGGGTATTAGCTTCAGTTTTCATTGATCTGGCTAGTTCTAGTTCAGTTTTTAATCTTTAATGTTAATGCTGTCAGTATGGTATAAAGGCTGGATTTGAACATGGAATATATCCAGTTAGGACATGTTCAAATCCCTATTCAGCTGTGAAACTTATTAAGAAGATCTGATTACTGTTTCAAAGCCTAACCTACCTCACAGAGTGGTTGTGAAGCTAAAATCTTGCTATGAATAAAAATAAAATAATTTTTTATTTATTTATTTACATTTATTAATCGCCCACCTGGCCGGCAACCGGCCACCCTGGGCGATGTACATAGGCTAAAAACAAGATAAAATACATTTAAAACATTACAATTAAAAAAAAATCTTAACCCACCCCATATTCCCGCCTGAACAGCCAGGTTTTTAATGAGCGGAGGAAGCTCAGCAGAGAGGGGGCATGGCAGAGGTCACTCAGGAGAGAGTTCCACAGTACAGGGACCGCCACAGAAAAGGCCCTCTTCCTTGTCCCCACCAGTCTAACTGCTCTGGCTGAAGGGACAAGGAGAAGGCCATCCGTGGCAGATCTTATTGAGCGGCCTACTTGGTGTTGCTGGAGACGCTCCTTGAGATAGACTGGACCGGAGCTGTATAGGGTTTTAAAGGTCAAAACCAACAGCTTGAATTCGGCTCGGCAAGCAACTGGTAGCCAGTGTAGCTCCTTGAGCACTGGCGTGATGTGATCCCGCCGGCGGCTGCCTTTAACCAGGCGAGCCGCTGCGTTCTGTACCAGCTGTAGCTTCTGAACCATCTTCAAGGGTAACCCCACATAGAGCGCATTACAGTAGTCTAGGCGAGAGGAGACCAAGGCATGAACCACTGATGGCAGCAGATGATTAGGAAGGTAGGGGCGCAGCTGCCGTATCAGATGGAGTTGATACAGTGCTGCCCGGCTCACAGCTGACACCTGAGCCTCCATGGACATCTGGGAATCTAGAATGACCCCCAAGCTGCGGACCTGGTCCTTCAGGGGTAGATGTACCCCATTCAGCACCAGGTCAACATTCCCTAACCTCCCCTTGTCTCCCACCAGAAGTACCTCAGTCTTGTCGGGGTTCAATAACAAACTCTGGTGATTTTAGTGAATTTTCCCTGACTGAGATCTACTGCATCAAATATCAGCGTACTTGTATCTTCCACGTTGCTGATTTTGGCATATGTTGTTCTTTGCAAGAGGGAGATAGAACAGAGTTTCTGTGGCTTCATTTTGAACATGAAACATCTGGAAAGCTTACTATGCTTATTGTCATTGCTGCAGTATTCAATTCCAAACAGCAGCCAGAATTAAAGAAAGCACTTAACCTTTTTCTGTTACTCAAAACATCTTTTTTCTTCTTACAATTAAATTCCATAGCACTGAAAATATAAATTATCTCTGCTTCATTGTCCTCATTTGTCATTGTGTTAAAGATAGTGATGGAAGAGTCTGTCACATTTAAACTATAAACCGTTTTAAAGGATAAAATGGAGAGGAGGAGGAGGATTATGTAAGCCGCCTTGGGTTCCTTGCAGGAAAAAAGGTGGGGTATAAATGTAATAAATAAATAAATAAATAAATAAATCAAGCCTGATTGATTTAAGCAAAATAATTTTAAGGTATTTGCTCCACAACTATGCAGGAAGGGCTAGCAGAGGAGGCTTCACTCCTATTATATCATCATACAAATCCCAAATGAGCCAAACTATTCCAGGAAGGTAACCTGGAAGGTGAATTCAGGTTGCCTTGCTCAGAGTAAAATATTTTATATTTATTGACAAGTACTGGTCTACCTGGTTCTTTTCATTATTAGGACTAATATTGTTCACTAGGGTCCTTTACATGCTTGCAGGAGTTTAAATTGTAACCCTAAGAATATTCATAGACATGCTATTCTTGTTTTATAGTCACACAGTGCAAACATAGAATTTTGGTATGATATAGAGAATTTGGTGAGAATCTCAGTGTTGTTGTGTTTTTAAAAAAGCAAGTGGCTAGCTCAGTGGTTTTTCCAGGGGTTCCTAAGCTTATCAGAGGTTTGTCAGTGAGAAGGTAAGTAATAGCAGGCAAGCTTCTTCGAAAGGCACAGTTCGTCCCCTGCAGGGGAGTATTGTGTGAGTTCAGAGGTGGGCACTCAGTCCCTTTGGCGTGATATGAGGCCCAACAGACTTAGCCAGTGTCTTAGATAAACTGAGTGTGCCCTCGACATGACCCAGAATCCTCTGCAGTGCACTGAGTTTCCCTGGCAGAAAATCAGGGATTCCTTAGCAGATGAATCAATGTGGGAAGAGTTCACTGAACCTATAAAGGTTTTGAAAACTGCTAATCTAGATGTTAAGGTTCAGTTCTAGCTGTTGAGGCCGTGAAGAGAAGCTTGAAAGTGTGCAGGAAATGTGAGAAAGAACCCCAGAAGTCAGAGGAGAGACTGAAAGCTGGCTGTGCCTCACTCCTCCCCTCCCCCAAGAATGCCCACCCCACCCTGGAACCGAAGTCAGTCTTTTGGCTTCAGTTCCCAGCCGGTGCAGAAAGAACTGCACTGGCTGTGAGGTGGGGAGGGAGGGAGCTCTGTGGAGAAAGAGATTTCTGAGGTCTCAGTAGAGAGTCTGACAAGGTTGAAGGGCCATAGGATTGTGCCCTGATTTCTTGATTCCAAGTGAGGCAGACAGAGGTATACCGCCCCACCCACCAGTGCACTGACATTGTCATCAGGTTTCCCCACAGTACATTTTGGATATGTGGAAGAATGAAGAATGATTGCTTGCTCACATGAGTGCTCATGTAGCCCTCTGCTGCTTCCCCACCACTTCTAGAACATTTTCTTATTTTTAGTAGATATTTTTCTTTTATATTATGTACCTCCTGAAGTACTAAAGTTAACATCTTTTTGTCTTTTTACATAGGGAGCAAACAAATGTTTCCACCTGTAGCACAGCTATCCCACCCCCCAGGGCTACTTGTTTGTTGACCCCTTAAAATCCGGAGCAAAGAACAAATCATGTTACTTACAAATCAGTGAAGGATGAAGTGTAAAATAATTGCTCTGAATTTTTATTTGTCAGCGTAAAAATCATTTGTGACTGTTCGAAAGCTGTAATAGACCTAGTGTAGTAGATAAGTACTGATATTCTCTCTCCTTCCACAGTTTGTGAGCAGAATACCCTAAAGAATTTTTAGTGCTGCTTCACTTAGTTAGTGGCATTAGAAATTTAACCACTTCGGAAGTATGGCACGTGAGTGTCCCTGCACTTTGCACAGTCAGTTTGGTTTCCTCTTAATTCTTGCACACAGTCAACTATTCCAGTTGACAGACCCAAAAGTGCCAGCAAGATAGCAAAGTGACTATGGAAACTCATACATGCAAGCTTTTAGCTGCCTTGTCTTTTTTTTTTTTTTTTATCTCTCCTCTCTGCTATGAATAGATACTTTTAAGGCTGCAATCCTGTTCTTTCCGACCTGGGAGTAAGTACTATTGAATTCAGTGGGACTTACTTCTGAGTAGATATGTATATGATTACACTGTAAATGTAGAATCAAATCATAGAATAGTAGAGTTGGAAGGGGCCTACTTTGAGAACTTCTTTTAAAACAAAGTTGTTAACTGTCAGCTATCTGTCCTTGGTGGCTTGAATTTGGTCCTGAAAGTTGTATATGCTAGTGACAGGAATGGTGCTATGAATATTCATTTTTGTTCTCAATTCACGTATTTAGGTCATATTTTTTAAACTGGGAACTTTCTTAGAATGTTATACAACTGGTTCAACTCTTTCCAGCTTTTTGTATATCTTAAAGTTTGCATTATAAATGTGTGTAAATATGTTTTTAGTGTTATATTATTTATTTTAAAATAGAATTTGTGATTCATATCCTAACAGGGCTTTCAGGAGGAAAAAACCTGAAACTGTTTATGAAGGAGTTAAACTTTGGTGGTAGATGGGGTAGTGTTTGCTATACTTCATCTTGTTCATTAATTAGGTACTTGGTGCTACCTACTCAAAAACCATTTGGATTTAGTTGTTGCGAAGGTTTATGGTACAAGAACCTTGGTCATGTTTGTTCATCCACCAATTGCCCTTGGAGAGCCATTGTGGTATGGTAAACTGTACCAGGGAGACCTAAAATCAAAGCCCTGTGATGCTGTGAAGTTCACCGAGTGATTTTTGGCAAGTTACTCACTTTCAGTTTAACTGTTCTGAGGATGCATTAGGATGACTCAAAATATCCTGCCTTAAATTCCTTGGAGGAAGGATTGTGTTATAAAATACAATAAACTATATATAAGCTGCTTATTACTCAATTTGTTCAAATTTGTTTATCTCATCGGTAAGTGCAATTGTTATGTAATAGCTTGGTTGTATTAAATGAATATAAATTGAGGCAAGCAGGTCACCTTATTGCCATGCTAACTAGTTATTGAGCATAAAGGTATACATATGTTACAATTCCAAGGAATGGACATTTCAGATCGGATACAAGTGGAGATAGCAAGGTGACATTTCCTGGACAGGTGCCTTGTTTTCAGAGCCCTTCCAAATATGGATGAATTACCTGATCCTTTGTTGTAATCTCTTGATTCTGATCTGATATCCCATGCCTCTGTGGGGTCTTAAGCCTATCTATGCCCTCCAATAGTATCTGAAACACCATTATTGGAACAAAGCACTTTAATCTGGTTATCACTCAGACAGCCCCAGATCTGTTTGCAAGGAGTTATCTCCTGTGGGCTTAACTTCTGAATGGTTCCCATCCTCTATCCCCTGCTCAATAGAGGAATTGCATGTGTTTTAAGACTGCAAAACATTACACTCTCTGACAATCCACTATGGATTTATCATCAATATCTGTAGTGACACTTACCAGGGGTTGGGAAAATCCCAAAGCCTCATTACACTGTAGCTGTTCACTGCTCGCATCCATACACACTAGCAGACTAGTAATTCCTTTAATGACTGGAATGGTTTTTTTTATGGCTTACTGACTTTAAACAGTTTTAAAGTTGGTAAGCCATGAAGAAATCACTCCAAGCAGATACCTGATCCTTGGTAGTATGTATACCTGCTGATCACTTGGGATACTTTTTTAAGGTCTTTCCTTGAAACATATTTATGGGTCTTTGCCCAGTGGCAACATCTGTACTTGTTGATTCTTGCTCAGTAGCAGTATCTGTACTTGTCAAACTGTTGGGGTGCTTTTCTGAGATGTATACTAGGATTGAATACTTCATAGAGTTTTGTTATTATAAAGTCAGCACAAGTCCTTACAATGGGAGAAGGTTATGAAGGGAATTAGAGGAAAGGATAAAATAGTGCTGGCTTTCTGGGTCTTTGGGAGACCAGAGGTTAAAGGTGAGTGCTGTACCTCTTTGGTTTCTGTGTTTTAGCATATACTACCCACTTGTTTTTCAAGCTCTCTCCCCCGCCCCCGCTCCACCGCGAGCACCCCACCTGGCTTCTGGGGGGAGCTCTGGCGAGCACCCCCCTGCCGCTCATCCCTCTGCTCGCCTCCCGACCAGCATTTTTGTAAGGCCGGGCGGTGCAGCAGCCAGGCGCCGTGCGGCCCAGTTCTTAACAGGCCACAGACCAGTACTGGTCCACGGCCTGGGGGTTGGGGACCCCTGTTCAAGATGTTTTGAAGCCTGATCCTAAGTATTTTTACTCAGAAGTAAAAATCAGAAGTAGCCTGATCCTAAGGATTTTTACTCAGCCGCCCCTCCTCCCCTTCCCCCCCTGCAGGAGACGCAGAGTGGCGGGCGGGCGGGCGCCCCGCGCCCTGCCACCAGTTCAGCTGCCCCTCCTCCCCTTCCCCCCTGCAAGAGATGCAGGGCAGCAGGCAGGCAAGCGGCCTGCGCCCCACTGCTTTTTCAGCCGCCCCATCTCCCCTTACCGATGCAGGGCAGCGGGCAGACGGGCAGCCTGCGCCCCGCCGCCTGCTCAGCCTCCCCTTATCCCGCAGGGAGGCGGGCGGCCCGCGCCCCACCGCCGGCTCTGCCGCAACTCCTCCCCTTCCCCCCCCGCAGGAGACTCAGGGCAGCGGGCGGCCGGGTGCCCCACGCCCCGCCGCCGGCTCAGCTGCCACTCCTCCCCTTCCCCCACAGGGAGCCTCTAGATTGGCCACCGGGCCAGATGAAAAGACCCGGCAGGCCTGGTCTACAGTGTGAGCTTATTACTGTCAGAGTTCTCAGGAGAAAGCAGGCAGGAGTTGACTTGTCTCCCCCGCCGGGAGCTTGCAGCTTTCTCTGGGAACTCCAGAGAGGGGAGGAGTGGTTTGCAGAGGTGTCACTCTGGTTGAAGCCTCACCCCTGAAGGGTAGAAGGGAGACACCCAGGTGGGATAGGGGCCTTGTGGGTGGGCCAGTTCCCTTGTCAATTAGTGGTTTAGAAGGAGGGTTAAGATGGCCACACCTTCGCTTTTAAATCAGTGCTTAGCCTCCAGAGCCTTTGCTAGGAATATCCCTCTCATCTTCCCTGTCTGCATCCTTCTGTTTGGATCTATCACTGACTGAGCTATTGGGAGCACTTTATGCATGGACTCTACCTAATTTGAACTTTCTTCTCTTTGCACCTTTACTGTCAAGAACCTGCTATGAAAAGGACTGTCATACTTTTCATAGATTGTGCATTCTCGTGGCTATGGATGTGTCTTCGTCGACCCAGAGCCCACCTGGCTTGAGGCTATTTCCTGACTCTGGACTTTCCTATGCCTCTACCCATGTGGCATAGAGATTCCAAGGCTGGAAGCTTTGGACGTTGGCATCTCTGTGTGTGGGGAAGTACTTTGGACTCAAGTCTGATCTTGTTCTGGACCCTGATTGTTGAGAGTCCAACCAAAGTGGCAGGGTTGGTTTTGACCTCTGTGGAGGTATGCATGCTGATTCAGGTCCTCTTCTAGATTCCCTTCCCTTGTCGCAAGAGCAATAGGGCTCTGATCCTTTCCCTGTCAGAGGAGCAGCTAGGAGTTGCTCAGATCCTAAGGCCAAGACTTACGGCACCCCAGAGGTTCCAACTCAGTGGCAAGATTGGTTCAGCTCTCTATGGGGGGGTGTGGGTAAGTCAGGCCTGTTTCTAGAATCTCTTCCCTTGTCTGAGGAGCAATGTTAGGGATTGGCTCTGATCCTTCCCTTGGGGTGGAATGCCGGGGAATTTGGTCCTTAAGAGACATTCCAGTTCCCTACCTTGATGTGGAACAATTTCAAGAGCCTGTAGCAAAATGCCATCAGTTATGATTTCTGAAGACTGTAACCGTTAAGCTTAAGCTGTGGGATTTGCTGTAATAAAAGGATCTCACTTATTTGGAGTCTCCGGTGTTAGAGTGCTAGAATGTGTGATTGCAGGACTGGGGCCCCAACACTGTACAGCAGTCTTTGGCCCAGTTTGCATGTTATGACAACCCATGGGTTGTTTAAACCATGGGTTGTCGGGGCCAAGCTGCAGCAAGTTCCTTATTCCTTATGGAACTTCTAACTGCCAATCACAATTGTTGACCCCCTTGACCAATCCAAACAAAAGTAGCTTCGGCCTCTTGTCATTTTCCAACTCAGCGTGAACTATCTCTTTTATAGCAACCATAACCACAACAGCCACAACTGTTTTAGACCCCAGACACAGTAGCAAAGCTAGGCTTCTGGCCTACTCAGTTACATTATAATTTCACTCAGAGGTAACTCAAACAGTATAAATATTACCAAACATTAAACAAACAGATAAAAAAATTAATGAGTCTCATGAGAGCTGAATGAGTTTTAGCCTGTCCAACTCATTAAAATGCTTGTTCTCTGTTCCCCCAACTCTACTGCTGCTGAACAGTACACACAATCAGCTTTGTTGGGGTTGTAATGTGTTAGTGGTGTAATGCTTATTCAACCTGCTTTCCCCTAGGACATTCTCAGAACTCCGTATTTCTAGAGCTTCGTTGACTGACGCTGGGGAATATACATGTAAAGCGAGCAACAGGTTTGGAAACGACAGCACCAAAGCTCTGATAATCATTACAGACATCAATGGTAAGACATGGTTAATTTTTAAAATGGAATTTATTACAGAAGTAGAATTTATTACAGAAGAATTCATGCAAGAATTGTTGGTAAGATCACATAGACGTATTCACGCAAGGGCATAATAAAACAAAATTGAAGTGAAAGTACTTAGGTTTACAGCTTTACAGACAATAAAAGGAGCCTCATATGCGTACAACCAATTTCCAAATAGTATGGTCTAAAATATGCATGTTTGGATTAAGAAGTTCTTTCTTATATATCTCATATAAATTTGAACCGTGTATACTTCAACTAGCACAAATATATTTCAAGCATAGTTATGAAAAATAAACCTTTTAAAATGACATTTTATCATATCTGTTCTGTTCTAAAGATAAGTGGAACTCAAAGTTGTTTGTGTGTGTGTGTTTCCTTGAGTGTGAGGTCAGTCTGACGGTCTTCCCATCTTGAACCCATGTCATCTTCAGATGACATAGCTGCTTAACTATGCACGCATGTTCCTGAGTATAAAAGTGATGTCTGACCAGATAAAAATCGTGACAATTTCACCTTCTATACATATGGATTCTTGGCCAGTTTACTGTCCTCATTAGATGAATTATTACAATACAGGTTATATGAAGGACCTTAGGAGTTGTTAAAGACATTATCTTCTCTTTGGTAATGTTGTTTAGATTTGTGATTGTGAGGAGCAGAAAATGGGACAAAAATAGACCTTTCTAAACTAAGAAACATATATGTTTAAAGCTTTGTTCTTGTCATGGGCTAAGCCATAACAGTTCTGCTTTACTTATCTCAGCAGATATACAAATTTCTGTTTACGCCATCAGGATGCATAATCTTTATAGCAGTACTTCTTCTAGTTATGAACCTCCTGGCATATATATGTTGCCATATTATTTCCTTCTATGAACTAATTCAGACGTATTTCCAGTGGCACTCTATATTTAACCCCATTAGATCAATATAAGACAATGGAAATATTGGTACATTTTTGTAAATTCTGAATGAATGTAATTGTTTTGGAATGCCACATTTTCAAAGGTTATCCTCAAAGGCAAAAGACGTGGACCATGTGGATGGGAAAACTAGATACTATAATCTTTTGTCAGCACTATAATTCTACATGCTCTTCTTTAATATATAACATAATAGAACATGCTTATTAGTACATGACTAAGGCTGTAGTATGACTAAAGTATATTTCATAGATTTCATAGATCATAGAGTTAGAAGGAGCCTACAAGGCTATTGAGTCCAACCCCCTGCTCAATGCAGGAAACTAGAGGAGGGGTCTAAATAGCTGAAAGTACTCTTAAAATCAATTAGAAGTGGTACCATTGTGTTCTGTTATGCACTCATTTATTTATTTATCTGAAATACTTATATACTGCTAAATATAATAAAATCCCAAAGGGGTCCACATATAAATATTAAAATCACATTAAAATACAATATTGAAAACAATTTCAATTCCAATTATAATACAGAGTAATACAAGGAGCAGTAAAATGGAGCAGCATGATTAATTTAATTACAAGCCAGGGAAAGCCTGGGTGAACAAGTGTGTTTTCAGGAGGTGTTTGAAACATGCCACATTTTCTGCCTCCTGAACTGCAGGGGGAGGGTTTTCCAAAGGGTAGGTGCCGCTACCGAGAAGGCCTGCCATCAAGGTATTACGTGGTGACATTCTGTTAATTTTGGAATGACCAGCAAGGCCTCTGACAATCTCAAAGGTTGACTGAGTATACCATATTTTTCCGTCTATAAGACGCCCCCATGTATAAGACGCCCCCACTGGGCAGTTTCGCAACCACGCAGTTCTCTCCTCTGCTTACTTCCGTGTATAAGACGACCCTCAATTTTTAGTCTAACGATTTTAGGAAAAAGTATAGTCTTATACATGGAAAAATACTGTATATGAGGGAAGGTGGCTGCTAGATATCCTGGTCCAAAGTTGTTTAGGGTTTTGTATGACAATAACATGACCTTGAACATGGCTCAGTAGTTGCTAGGCAGGAGGTTGAAATCCAGGACCACCAAGGTGGCTTCCTCTGAATTGCTACCTGTTCCACACGCAGGGCTAGCTAGACAGGCGAAACTGAGGAGTCTCAATGTGTGGATGAGATGATGACGTAGAGAGGAGGGGTCCAGATTTGTTAGGCACTGTGGAACATTTAGGACAAGGTGGGTTTGTACAAGAGGGACAGGCTCCCCTTGAACAGAATGGAACCAGACTGCTGCTGGCACTTAACATATTAAAGGTGGCAGAGCAGCTTTTAAACTTAGCCCTGGGGAAAGCCAGCAGGAGCTGGGAAGCATCTGGTTCATGTTGAATCATCCCTAGGGGATGAAGTTGAAAATATTTGCTATTGCCCAAATGGAGACGGGGAGGAAATAGGCTATGAACATATAGTGAAATATGATAGCCAGTCAAAGAGGCCTAAGTGCCATTGCAGAAGATTCATATCTGCATATGGAAGGGATCAGGGACAACATATATAGGCGTTTCTTTGCTAATGCTAGACACCTCCAAGGCAAAATGGGAGAGCTGGAGTGCCTGGTTTTAAAGCAGAACCTAGATATAGTGGGCATAACGAAAACCTGGTAGAATGGGCAGAACCAGTGGGATTCTGGATATAAACTCTATAGGAAGGACAGGTAAAGGTGTACTGGAGGAGGTGTTTCTCTGTATGCCAAAGAGGGCATGGTGTCAAACAGACTAGAAAACCTAAAAGGGGCAGACTCCTCCACAGAAATGCTCTGCGTGACAATACTGGGCTCCAAAACTAATTTAGTGCTAGGAGCATACTATCATCCCCCAGACTAGATTGCCCAGGGTGATCTTGAGATCAAAAATAAAATCAGGGATGCATCCCAATGAGGAAGTATTGTAATATTTGGTGATGTTAGTTACTCCCATATTCACTGGATAAATTCACGTTCCAGTCACAGCAAAGAGGTTAAATTTCTCAATGCCCTAAACGACTGTGCTCTAGAACAGTTGGTCATGAAACCAAGCAGAGGGGAGGTGACCCTAGATTTAATCCTAAGTGGTGTTGCCCAGGAAATAATACAAGATGTGAGTGTTGTTGAACCAATTTGAAACAGTGACCACAGTGCTATCAGATTTAATATATATTTAAGTGGAAAATTTCCAAGGAAGTCCAACACACTCACATTTGACTTCAAAAGAGGAAACTTCTCTAAAATTAGGAAACTGGTAAAAAGGAAGTTGAAAGAAGGAGTACAAAGGGTTGAATTCCTTCAAAATACTTGAGGTTACTCAAAACCGCAATAATAGCAGCTAGAATGTATACTACGGGTTAGGAAAGGTAGCGCCAAGTCCAAGAGGTCACCAGCATGGTTAACAAGCAGTGTCAAGGAAGCTATTAGAGAAAAGAAGGCTTCCTTCAGAAAATGGAAGTCTTGCCCAAATGAGGAGAACAAAAAGGAGTACAAACATGCACAAAGGAGATGCAAGCAGACAGTAAGAGACGCAAAAAAGCATTTTGAGGAGCATATCGCTAACAACATCAAAGCCAACAATAAATAATTCTTTAAATATATCGGAAGCAGGAAACCATCCAGGCAGGCCGTTGGACCATTAGATGACAAGTAAGTTAAGGAGATTGTGGAGGAGCTGAATGAATTCTTTTCATCTGTCTTCACTGAAGAAGATATAGGACAGATAGTGCCTGAACTGATGTTTTCAGGAAGGAGTCTGGGGAACTGAGGCAAATAGTGATGACAAAAGATGAAATTCTCAAACTTACTGACAAATTGAAAGTTAATAAATCACAGGGCCCAGATGGTATCCATCCTAGAGTTCTTAAAGAACTCAAATGTGAAAATGTTGATCTTCTAACAAAAATATGTTACATGTCCCTAAGATCAGCCTCTGTACTAGAGAATGGCCAATGTAACACAAATTTTTAAAAAGAGATCCAGGGGAGATCCAGGAAATTACAGGCTGGTAAGCTTAACGTCTCTTCCAGGTAAATTGATTGAAAGTATTATTAAAGATAAAATTGGTAAATATATGGAAGGACAAGCCCTGCTGAAAAAGAATCAACATGGCTTCCACAAAGGTAAATAATGTCTCATTAACCTTTTAGAATTCTTTGAGAGTGTCAGTAAACAGGTGGACAGGGGTGATCTGATAGGCATTGTTTACTTGGACTTCCAAAAGGCTTTTGACAAAGTCCCTCACCAAAGACTCCTGAGCAAACTTAGCAGTCATGGAATAAGCAGAGACGTCCTCTTATGGATCAGTAACTGGTTAAAGAACAGAAAGCAGAGAGTAGGAATAAATGGTAAATCCTCCCAGTGGAGGGATATAAAGAGTGGGGGTCCCACAGGGATCTGTATTGGGACCAATGCTTTTCAACTTATTCATAAATGATCTGGAATTAGGAGTGAGCAGTGAAGTGGCCAAGTTTACTGATGGCACCAATTTATTTTGGGTGGATCTCTCCAACTGGGAGAATGGGCTTCAAAATGGCAAATGTGGTTCAGTGTAAGCAAGTGTCAAGTGATACATGTTGGGACAAAAAATCCCAACTTCAAATATACGCTGATGAGATCTGAGCTAACAGTGACTGACCAAGAAAGAGATCTTGGGGTTGTGGTAGACAGCTCGATGAAAATGTCGACCCAGTGTGCAGCAGTTCTGAAAAAGGCAAATCCCATGTTACGCATGATTAGGAAAGAAATCGGGGGGAAACTGCCAAGATCATACTGCCCTTATATAAATCTGTAGTGCAACCACAGTTGGAATACTGTGTATAGTTCTGGTCATCGCACCTAAAAAAGTATATTTGTAGAGTTGGAAAAAGTTCAGAAAAGGACAACTAAAATGATCAACGGGCTGGAGCAACTCCTCTATGAGGAAAGGTACAGCAGCTGGGATTGTTTAGCTTAGAAAAAAGATGAGTAAGGGGAGACATGATAGAGGTGTACAAAATTATGTACGGTGTGGAAGAAGTGGATATGGAGACCTTTTTCTCCCTCTCTCATAATAATAGAACTCGGGGTTATCCCATGAAGCTGATTGGTGGGAGATTCAGGACAGATAAAAGGAAGCACTACACTTCCACAGGATGTAGTGATGGCCACCAATTTGGATGGCTTTAAAAGTGGATTGGACAAATTCATGGAGGATAAGGCTGTCAGTGGCTACTAGTCCTGATGGCTGTATGCTACCTCCAGTATCGGAAGCAGTATGCCTTGGTACATTAATTGCTGGGGAACATGGGCAGGAGGGTGCTGCTGCACTCATGTCCTGTTTATGGGTTTCCTGTGGGCAGCTGGTTGGTCACCTTGTGGACAGAATATTGGGCTAGATGAACCTTGGTCTGATCCAGCATGGCTCTTCTTATGGTCTTATTGGATTTTTTTAAAATCCCATTTATATGCCACTCAATAACAATGCTCTCTGAGTGGTTTATGGTATCAATAAAATATTAAAATACAACTATCAACCATAAAACACCATATTTAAACAGAATTAAAATGATTTAAGATATCTTAAAGGCCTGTAAAGATAAAAAAAATTATTTGCCTGGCACTGGAATGACCATGAAGTAGGTGCCAGGAAGAACTTTTCAGGGACCCATTGATAGCCTTTTCCCTAGTAGCCACCTGCCATACCTTACTTTATGGGGGTACCCAGAGAAGAGCCTCTGAAGATAATCTCTAGGTCTGAATAGATATTGGAGGAGGTGATCCTTCAAGTAACTTATTCCAAAGCTTCTAATGGCTTCAAAGGCCAAAAACAGCCCTTTTAATTGGGCCCAGAAGCTGACTGGAAACTAATGCAGATGGCAAAGCACTGATTTAATATGTTACAACCATCCAGTCTCAGTTAACAGTCTAACCCTGTTCTGGCCTAACTGAAGTTTCTGGACAGTTTTCAAAGGCAGCCTGATGTAGAACACATTGCAGTAATCCAGATGCGAGGTTACAAGAGCATGGATAACTGTGAAGCCCTTGCAATTCGCATATCAGCCTAAGCTGATAAAATGTACTCTGAGCCACGGAGGCCATTTGAGCCTCTACTAACAAAGCTGAATCAGTGAGCTCCCCCAAAGTGTGCACCTGATCTTTTAGGGAAAGTGCAACCCTGTCCAGAACAGGGTGAGCACCAATCCTGTGGGCAGACAAAGAAACATTAGCAGTATCTCTGTCTTACTTCAATTGAGCCTCTATGTATTGGCTATCATCCAATCCATTACTGCAGATTGCTAGTAGAAACCCTTCGCCAACCCTCTTCTGAACCTTTAAACTAATTTATCCATTACTATACAGTATAGTGAAGAGGCAAAGCTGACAAAGGAAGCTCAACTTGCTCACTGTTGCTTCTATTTCTATTATTATAGCAGATCCCATACATTTTAATAGCTGCAAATAATCTGGTTATATGCTGCTAAAGTAGGGATGGGTCTAAATTTTTATGCGAATTTACCAAATCCACACAAGAGTTGTGCACCGAAATTTGCACTTTCCTGAATTTAGTGTTACAGTTCTCCATTCAAAAACAAAATACACACAAAAATGCTCACATCAGGAGAAAGTGCACATAAACATGCACACACTAGTACAAATAATACACAGAAATGTATTATTATAGGGAAAATAATTTGCAAAAATTGTGTACATTAGCAAAAAGTATGCTCTAAAAGTGTAAGTGAGGAAAAGTGCACATGAAAATGCATATTCATTTTTGTACTGAACTGAACTTAAGGATTGGAAAAATGAGAAACTGAATGAGGCCAAAATGGACAGATGCATCCAATTCTATGTTAAACTGATGTTCAATGTAAACTTATTCAGGATGAAATGCTAGAAATGTGAAATACCTGAAAACTAAAAAGATATGTAAAAAATGTCATGGTAAGTTATACTGTTGCAATATTGTTGTTATATTGGAATACTGATTTACAAGTATTGAAATAATGGATTAAACAGACTTCACTGTTTCCTTGTAAACTTACTTAGTTCCCATACATAAAGGAGTTGTTTGCTCATAAATCTGCACAGTTTCACACTTGGAATAGCTTTACCAGTTCCCAGTGATATCCCAGAGAGTCAGGACTCAGCCAGACATGCTAGGCTGAAGTAATGACTCAGATAAACGGACACATGTTTGGGCATGAGAATATTCCTGTACTCTGTTCCAGCTGAAGGAATGGGGAAAGGATCATAGAATGTGTGGGGGATCTAATTCCAAGACCTAAAATGTGTGTCATAAAATTCCAGCAGAGTTCATATACCATTTCTTATAGTGAAATTAAAGCTTGGTTTAAATGGCATTTTTTGTAGCACCGGGTGAGAGCATTCAGAGTATAGTATCTTTAAAAAAATGGATGTCATCACTGAGAAATGCAGATTTGGCAAGATGAAGATGTTGATCCAATAAAAGATAATTGACTTTCCAATTTTGTATAACCTGCTCTCTGGTACAACCACAGCAACCATCTTACATGAATTATCATCATCATCATCATCACCATCACCTTTTATTTCAGAACCTTTTGAGGAAGCAAACTAAAACTGCTTTTGTGTATGAGAGAGGTTTGAATATGGTATGGTGAGGAACAGCTAGCATAAAATGAGAACTAAGCAATAGTTCATCCAATTTTGTGGCTGCCTCTGATGGTATTCTTAAAAAGTGAGCCAAGTTTATAAGTCAGCACCCTGAACTTGCTGGAAACAATTACTTCTAGTTGTCATGGTTGGCTTATATGGATGCTAAATTGTATATTAAAAGTCAGCCTTATACAGGTAGTACTTTGTAGGGCTGGACCATCTGGCATGCCTGTTGTTGGTCTGTTGCAATTGTAGAGCTTGTATTTGGGAGTTTTGATGTTAATATTGTCCTGCCTTCCATCATTAGCATGGCAAACTCTGTACTGCTTATGCCACTCATGTCTCCCGACATCTCATTGAATGCCTGGTGGACTTGTAACTTGAGAGGATGGTTTCAAAACAGTTGTAAACATCTCATTCTTCCTTTGCCAAACTCCAGCTAGCCAGATTTGTGGCTATCTAGAGCCTTAGCGGATTTGTGTGTGGTGTTTGTGGGGGTCCTAGGTCAGTAATTCTGAAATGGTGGGCCAGCAACCACCAGTGGGCCTCAGCACACTTTCAGGTAGGCTTCAGCTCCACAGTGAACCCAGTGTCTCCTCATTCATCTACCCCACAGCCTTTTGGACTGATGCCAGCTACAGCAGCAGTAGCTGGCATCAGTCCAAAATACACAGCTCCCCACATACACAGTGCATAGGCATGCGTGGGAGTGGGAGATGGTCAGAGAGTAAGGCTGTAGCATGCTGTGGCTGGCCAAGTGTGAGGGAAGGAGGAGAAACAGTGGAAAGAAGGGCAGTTAAAAGGACAGATAAAGGGAGAGGGAAAGGGGAAGTACCCAGAGCTTTTGCTGCACCTTCTGGCCATGGCAATGGCCGACTCCTTCTGAGGCAGAGGAGTCGGCCATCGCCATGGCCAGAAGGTGCAGCAAAAGCTCTGGGTACTTCCCCTTTACCTCTCCCTTTATCTGTCCTTTTAACTGCCCTTCTTTCCACTGTTTCTCCTCCTTCCCTCACACTTCCCTCACTGGCATTTAGCAGTTGTATGTGTGTGTGTGTGCACCCCTGTACAGAGGAGAGAGGGGAAGAAGATGGAAGTGAGTATGGTGTCTGGGAGATGGAGAAAAGAAGGGAAAGGAGGGTCTTGCTCCTCTGAAGGAAAAAGGCCAGAGGGGTTTGAAGGAAATTAGGGAGAGAGATAAAAGAGTTATGATTTTGATTCTGGGAATAGAGAAAGTGATAAGAGAGGAAAGCTGTTATAAGAGAAAGTGAATGTAAAAGCAATAGGAGGGAAAGATGAAAGATGGCAGTTTAGGGCGAATAGGGTACAAGTTAAGCATAAAAGAAGGGGAGAAGAAATGACAGATGAATAAAAATATTTTGAGAGGCAAGTGGGAGGAAGGTATAATATATTATAAAGTCTTCTCCACTTAACAGCCTCTGGATCAGGAAATGCTGTCTAAAATTGGGTGCTTGCATCTTGATACCTCCAGAGCCAGCGACAGTACTTAACTTGAGAAAGCTAAACTATAGAACTCCCTGCCTCAAGGAAATTGCTGTGGCAAGTCCTATAGCAATTTCCAAAGAGGGATCAGATATCAATAGAAAATGATATCAGTAATTACCATCTAATTATACTAAACTCCACCTCCATCTTCCGCTATTTTGTGACTGCACTGCCATTTTTTGCTGGGGGCTTCAGTAATTTTCAGTTCTCTCAAGTGGGTCCTGGGGGTAGAAGGTTTGAGAACTAGATACAGTAATACCTTGGATTGCGAGTAACTTGGTCTGAGAGCGTTTTGCAAGACAAGCAAAAAAATTTAATTTCTTTTTACTTGATAAATGAGCAAGGTCTTGCAAGACAAGTGTAGGGATGTAACCGCTCACCTTGAGCGGGCCGAAATCGCCCCTGCTCATGCCCGCCAGAGACTCGCTTTGATATAAGAGTGTTTTGGATTACAAGCACGGTTCCGGAATGAATTATGCTTGCAATCCAAGGTATTACTGTACTAGGTAATTGTGCCTTGGTAGCAAATCTATTGTGACACGTTAATGATGTTGGCAAGGTTAACGGTTCAGGTTCTTTTCTTGGAACCATTATTATGGGATTATTTCAATTAAGATGTTATTGTATCTTTTAATCTTTACAAAAATGTTGCTCTGTTGTATTGCGAATCTTTTATTTATTTATTTAACTCATGTTCTCAGTCCAAAGCAAGGGAGGGCTAATTCTTAGCCACAGGGGCCGCACTTTCCCTGCTGCCACCAAAATAACTGCCATGCTGCTGTATTTGCTGGCAAAATTCAGTGGCGTGGTGGCAGCAAAAAAAAGGCCACATTTTCCTTTTAAAACATGGCATTTTTTAAAACAAGAAGAAATGTGGTGTTCTTTGTTTTGTTTTTGCTGTTGCTGCACTGCCAGATTTCGGTAGTGCAGGAGGTGGGGTGGGCTGCAAAAAAGACCAGGGGGAGCCATATATAGCCTGTGGACCATGTGTTGCCCACCCACCCTTTCCCAGATGTTTTTTGGCCTACAACTCCCAGTTGGCCTACAACTCCCTGGGAGTTGTAGGCCAAAAACATCTGGGGACCCAAGGTTGGAGAACACTGGTCTAAAGGTAAGTTGTGTCTTTAAATGATGCACATCTTGTCCATTCCTTTTGAGGATGCATTTGTCTTGCACCACCCTCTTGTCCTTTAGATATTAACAGGGCTTTTTTTCTGGTGGAACTCACCGGAACTGAGTTCCAGCACCTTTTCTTCTATTAACTGCATTACAATTTAATCGCCATCTACTCCCGAGGAAATGTAATCCAAGAGTTCCGGTACCTTTTTCTCCAGAAAAAAAGCACTGGATATTAAGGATCAAGGATCTATATGCTGTCAGTTCCTGACTGCAGAAACATGAAGCGAAAACTCTGGGTTTTCTTCATTTTAACTTGAAGGATTTTTTTAAAAAAATGGGGGGGGCTGTGGTTGCTATTCACTCACTCTTTGGAGGGCGGGGGTAGAAAGACTATTTCTCTGATTTTCTTTTTTCTCTTCCTTAGCTAGCCATTTGTGATCTTGATGCTTACCTGAAGGCTTTATGGCCTGCCCTTCAGCTAAATTGCCCTCCGAGACGTTTTCATTCCATTTTGCTAGGTATTTCTTGATATGGTTTCCTTACTGTCAAATTCCTGGATTTCTCACCTAGGTCACCTTCAAGTAAATAATAATTTAAATATAATAATTTAAAAACCAATTAATAAATTAAGAAAAAATTAAAGGCCACATTCATTTTTAGCATTCTTAATGCTAGTATGTCATCTATTCTTAAAAATTACAAGAGCTCTTTTCCATACTGGATGTAAAGAATGTTACTTTGCCACGTTTCAAAATGCAGCC
Source organism: Shinisaurus crocodilurus (assembly GCA_021292165.1). Lineage (NCBI taxonomy): Eukaryota > Metazoa > Chordata > Lepidosauria > Squamata > Shinisauridae > Shinisaurus > Shinisaurus crocodilurus. Next base: position 110,435,446 of record CM037877.1, read on the forward strand.
CTCCTTAGGAGAGAGTAATTGAGGTCAGGAAAGATTCATGAAGTTCTCCAGAAGAGTGATATAAATAGCAAACACTGGGGTTTGGGTACATTTGTGTTAATTGCTTTTCACAAACTAATTTGTCACTTTTTTCCTCTACAAAATAGTCTTGCTGCACCTTTGTTGTATGGGTTTTAAATTAAGATCTTAATTTAAGTATCTTATTAAACTCTACTGAAGGGTGCCGATAATATTTCATGTAAATTAAGGATGACATTTTCAAGATGTGTGCCAAACGTAATACATCTAAATCTCTATTTAGACTTGTATATAAAAGATTTTATTTTCTGAAATCCGGGGACCTTGTAATTCCCATTGGCCTCAGGCATTTCACTGTAAGTTTGAAAACATTACCGTAGTTTATTTTCAGAAGTATATTATCTGTAATTCTGTGTGTGTGTGTGTGTGTGAGAGAGAGAGAGAGAGAGAGAGAGAGAGAGAGAGAGAGAATACTGTAAGATTATTCACTATGCAAGTTGGTTACAGAAGAAAACCAAAGGTGGTTTTATGGTGAAAAATACACTATCCATTTAGATCCATTGAACTCATTGGAAATTATAAGGAAGTTTCTGATTAAGACCTGGTCTTTGTTGATTTAATGGTCACAACTCCTAACGTGAATTTGTAAAGATCCTATAAACTATAGTCTGTCTTCTCTTGAATGAGGGTGAGGGTGGGGAGATGACAAGAGCATCCCCAGTTAAATGAATACATGAATCTGCAGTATACTGAGTCACACCTGTGGACTCTCTAGCTCAGTATTGTCTGCAGTAACTGGCAGTAGCTCTCCAGACTCCAGTATTTCAGATCAGAGCCTTTCTAAGCTCTACCTCAAATTACCAGGGATTGAGCCTGGGATCTTGTGCATGCAGGGTGCATGAAAAGGTTTTACCCTGAAAGGCAACCAGAAATAATTTTAAATAAATAAATAAAAATGCAAAGCATATGTTCTGTCACTGAGCTCTAGCCCCATCTGTTGTCCTGCAGTATAAGACAAAAATTATCGGGTTGATTACTTCCTCCACTGTAAGTTTCAAGGGGCTAAAGTGACTTATTGTTAGATCTAGTATGCCATGCTTACATATAAAAATGATCTGACAGTTTGTTGGTTGTTTTTAAAGGAAACTGCTAAGTGTGGCTTGAAGTTGGTAAATAAGTTAAAATTCCTAGGCAACAGTTAAGAGGAATCCAAGTATCATCCACTATTTGGTTTTTTAAAAAAACACAAAACACTGATTATTTGAGGACCTGAACAGACCAGAGTTGTTTTGATGCTAGGAGTCATACCTGCTGAGTTTCCACTGTGAGCAGGGAACTCTTCTCTCTCAGCTGACCAGGTCTGTATGCTAAAACAATAGATTGTACTAGCTGAACTTTTCAGAGAATTTATTGGGCTACAGAGACCTTTAATCTGTTTTCTCATTTTCTCATTCATACACACACGTTCATACACACACACACACACACATGCACACATACACACACATATACATACATGCATACATATTATAGGCAGTATCCAATGCAACACTACTGCTGATGTAAGTTGTGTTGCACTAGTGTAAATGACCTGTAGCACAACGCCAATAGCACTTGCTGACATTATGGTTTTCCCAGGAAAACTTGTTGCACCAGAAGGTACTGTTGGTGTTGTGTTAGAGGTTGTTTACGCTAGAGCAACATAATTTATGTTAGCTGTAGTGTCTCATTGAATACTGCCTCTGTGTGTGCATGTTTGTGTGTATACACATGCACATGCTTATTCCTTCCTCTTACCATTTTACCTGAAGTAGAGGGGAAAGCATGGGAGAATATTTCTCATTTCCATATAATATTTTGGAGCATCAATCAAACACTGAAAGATGCAGTAGCTTTTTTAGAAATAGTACTTTATCATTGTGGACAGAGGTGAAGGAAGACAGTGAGCCTCTATATTTCCTTAAGGCTGGAAAATATTTAGAAGGCAACCATAGCTCCTTCCAGAAATCTTGTTGCCATCTGCCTTTTGGCCAGCACTAGAGCATGCATTATACTCCTTCAAGAACTTCTTCCTGTTTTTTGTTTTTTATTTTTCTCATTTCTATTTTCCTCTGATAGAACCAAAAGCTTGGCTTTTACAAGCTGCATATAATGTAATGTTTTTGGTTCTTACACGGTTCGTATAAGGCCTATGTGAATCTCAGCTTCTATTTGAGTACTGTGAATTCTGTGATGCTGAAACCTTTTTCTAGGTATTTAACCATTTTACATATATTAGCTCACTCTTTGTATTTATTGATTTATGAATCATTTGTATCTGCCTTGAGTGCCATTTTCTTGCTACAAATCAAATCAATCAATCAATCAATATTCTGCCGTTCCCAGCTACATGGGTCTACAAATTGGTTCACAACAAGTTATTAAATAATGACATGAATTCTTCTTCATGGTCTCTGTGCATCGCACACATATGGGCTCTGCGCCTGCGCTGAGACCATTCTGGAAAGTTCTAAAGCTGAGGTAAACTGGGCAGGATCCCCTCCCATCGCGCCTGCTCTGTAGCGTGGCTCCCGCCCATTCCCTCAATTCCTCTTCAACCGCCATTGCAGCTAGTCATCTCCGGAGGTTCTTCTCTACAACTCAGCCGAGTACTTAAAATTGTCTTTTTCAAAAACTTTTTCCTCTTAAACCTTTTTCCTCTTCTTCCTTTCATCAAAAAAACAAAAAAAAAAATTCTTCTTCTTTGTTTCTTCTCTCTCTGAGGAAATGCCGTTAAAGGTTCCCTTTCAAAAATGTGTCCGTTTGGGGGCTAAATTACCCCAGCTGATGGCCACTCTTTATGCCTGTTATGTTTGGGAGTGGGACATGTGGTGGAAACATGACACCATTGTCAGGCATTCACTAGGGCAACGAGGAAACAACATGCTTTAAAGCTTAAAACGGCACTTTGGCAGTAAACTTTATTGGCGGTTGGCCCCTCTATACCGTGGGCCGTGACGCTCAAACCAAGATCATCGCTGTCTCATACTATAGTGACAGCAACTCAGAATGAGGAATCCCCACTTAAGAAAAAGGACAAAAAAGCCCACAAATGCTCTAAGGAAGAGCAAAAGAGACTCCACAGAGATAGCATTCTTCTTCCACTCTTTTTTCTCGACAGTGATACCGAAGTTGATCTCGTTCAGTAACGTCGTCAGACGTTCGTATCGCTCCAGATATGCCTACTATAATCGAACCCGAGATGATCGCTACACTCGATATCGAGCTCCCACTTCACCTTGATATCGAGAGGACCACAGATCTCCTTCACTATATGACATTGAGACTGAATGACATCATCACAGCCTGCTCGATGTCGAGTCTCGACATCGACGTCAAGGGGACCTGGTCGACATCGATCATCGCTCTTGACATCGAAGGGACCTGATCGACGGCAAACATCGCTCTTGACATCAAAGAGACCTGGTCGACACCGAATTGCCTCGACACCGCAGTCCTATCAATGTTGAGTCTCGGGATCGACGTTGAAGATCTCCACTCGACATCGAACATTGACCTCAACATCGTACTGCTGCAACTGTCACTGAAGAAAAGCTGCCTGCCTGTCAACCTTCCGCTGAACCAAAATCTGCTTCACTCCTGCCTCTGTCAGATCATCAGTCCTCTTCAGACTTACCTTATTCTGACTCAGATTATCTGAATTGCCAGGTTCTTCACCAGATTTGCAAGTAGAATCTAAACTATCCACTTCACCAACTGAAGACCTGGGTACATTTGCAGACCATGTGATGAGGATGATGGCAGCCCTGGGCAATTGGGCATAGAAACTAAAATAGAGACACCTGAGATAGAAGATCCAGTTTACAATATTATTCATTCTACACAAACGTCTCCCACTCTGGTTCCCTATCTACCGTACTGACATTATTGGACACTGTAAAAAACACTTGGAAAACGCCAGTGCTATCCCAGCTACAGGAAGAAGATTGGAATCTTTATACCGGGTACACCAGGAAGAAGCAAATTTCCTTTTCTCGCACCCAGCACCAAATTCTATTATTGTGCAATCCGCACAATCTAGCACTGGCAAACAACATAACACGCCTGTAGATCAAGAAGGGAAGAAACTGGATGCGTGTTGTGAAGGACTGCTGCTTGCCAGCCCTACCAGGTAGGCCGCAGTACCAACTTACCCAGGGACTGCCACCCACCTTCCCTCTCTTTACAGTGCACCAAAGTGGTGTAGCAGCCCAGCCTTGCAAACAAAGAAGGAACACACCATTATTAAGATGTAGACTTTATTAAAACAAAAATTAAAAGTTAAGCAGTGTAGAGTCTCCAATGGTCCAATACATATAAAAATATTCCCTTATAAGAAAGGGCTGAAAGGAGGGTAGAGAAAAGGGGTGAGGTAAGTTGTTGTGAGGGAAGGGGAAGGGGAATAAAAAGGGTCTTTAAAAGATTATCTAAAACAAACCCAAAAGTCTGCGAAGAACCGCTTGAGCCAAACCAGGCCTAGCCCTCCCAGCTATCCTGAAATCTCGGCATACTTGCCCATGATGGAACTCCCACAGCGTCCAGGCCCGAGGAAGAACAAAGAACCCTCCTGACCAGACTCTTTTATCTAAAACTGGACTCCTTACCTGCCCAATCTCCACCAATCCCATCATCCTGTTAGGCAGAACTTTCTTGCCTGATTCCTGAAGGAGGGTCCCCCACCCCTTCTCAGCTGCGGGTACTTTCGCATGACTTCATCCCAATTAGCTCTGGCCTTTGTGTTACAGCTCTGCAGATAACCTGTTGTCTCCCAGCTGTCATTAATCTATCAGGTACTCCCTACTCCAGCTCCAAGGATGCTGGCACATTCCAAAGAAGGGTAAAAAAACAAGGGTAAAGAGAGAGGCAGAATCAAGAAAGGGAGGGGGAAGGGAAGAAGAAAACCAGACGGCCCAACTTAGCTCAACCGCCGCCATGTCCCTTCTTTACACGTGTGGCAGACGCATATATTCTTCAAGCTCTCTGGGTCTCAGAGTCAGCAACTACCAAGCCATTATGGCAAGATATCAGTTATTTTTAACTGAAAAGTTAAGGAATCTCTGTGATTACCTCCCAGAGGAGAAGCGAGACTTGGCAAGAGTACTGCAAGCAGAAGCAATCAGTATGGCGACCCTACAGATGAATAACGCAAGTCACCAAACTGATTCCCATGCCAGGTCTCTGATTAGTGCCCACCTCCTCTAACAGTTGGTTGCATGGTACAAATGCCAAGAAAAGGAGGGAGGACATCGAAGTCAATGCCCTCCTCAGTTCGATGTCATGCTTGGCTTCACTCCACCACACTAACATCAGACATGAAAGCTCCATTTGATGGAGAAGGTCTATTCCATGTGAATACGGATGATTCTGGATGTGGTTCAAAAGGCCAGGGTCAGTGCCCAGAAGATGGGTCTCGGTACTCTACCGCAGCACAAGCAATACAAGCCACGACAGTGGACTAGATTCCCATCTTCCACCACTCCATTTCAACCTCATTTTCAAATGAGAGGCCAGGATGCATGTCCACATGATCGCCAGTCTCCCGGACCAAAGAAATAATTTCCGCAGTCTCATTACCAAGGTCCTAGGAAAGGCAATTCTTTTGGGAAACAGCGTCTTTGACTCCTCTCCAGCATGGACTATAACAAAAACAACAGACTTGACCATTTCACAGGACTTGACAAATACATTGGGCTTGAGTCTTGACAAATACACAGGATTTGACAACTACATCGGACTTGACAACCACGATCTGCTACACAGACAGGCTGTCCAGGTACCTCCCATCATGGCCATCCATCACAACCAACCGCTGGGTTCTCAACATCACCCAGCACGGGTACCGAATCGACTTCAATGTCCTCCCTCCTTTTCTTGGCATTTGTACCACGCAACCAACTCCAGTACTGTTAGAGGAGGTGGACACTTCGTTACAGAAAGGCACCATCCAGCCTGCTCTCATTCGACATCTGCAGGAGGGACTCTACTCCCGATATTTTACAGTGCCAAAAAAGGATGGAGGACTTCGACCGATCCTGGACCTTCAACTGGTAAACTATTTCATTACACCAAAGAAATTCAGAATGGTCACCATCCAATCGATCCTGCCACTACTTCGCAGGACCGATTGGTTCACGTTCATCCACCTGCAGGACACTTATTTTCATATCCCCATTCACAAAGACAGTCGAAAATACTTAAGGTTCAAAATAAGAAACAATGCTTACCAATTTGTTGTTCTCCTGTTCAGGCTCTCCACCGCACCCTGGGTATTTACAAAGTGCATGGCTGTAGTCTGCACGAGTCTCCTAGCCAAGGGAATCAGGATATTTCCCTATCTCGATGACTGGCTGGTCATCGATTTATCCAGAATTCATCTTCAATCTGCTCTTTGAACAACCCTGTCCATGCTCGACGAACTCGGCTTATGTCTAAACATCAAGAAGTCAGTCCTCAATCCTACAAAAGAAATAAAATTCATAGGAGCAGTTCACAATGCGAAGGATGGCCAGGCATTTCTACCTCAAGACAGAGTAGACAAAATACTTACCATCTCGAGACACATGTACCGAGCTCCTTCATCCTCAGCGAGGGCGATCCAACATCTTCTCGGACATATGTTCCATGGGACTTTTCTGAGGGCCTTTCTGAGGGCCTTTTCTGTGGCGGCCCCCATACTGTGGAACTCCCTCCCTAGTGACATCCGCCATGCCCCCTCTCTGTGAGCTTCCGCCACTCACTAAAAACATGGTTATTCAGGCGGGAATGTGGGGTGGGTTAAGATTCTAAAAGTTATACTGTTTTATACTGTTTTAAATATGTTTTATATCATGTATTTTAAATGTACTTTATCATGTTGTACATCGCCCAGAGTGGCCGGTTTGCCGGCCAGATGGGCGATCCAGAAATACAACAAACAAACAAACAAACAAACAAATAAATATGGCATCAACTGTGCAAGTAGTACATTATGCCCGTCTTCACATGAGGACTCTTCAAAATTGGCTCATCCGCTCCTTCGACCCGCAAAGACAGTCACCTTCTACTCGCCTCTCCATTCCATGGAACATCAAAACATCTTTACTATGGTGGATGGACAAGAAAAATCTCATCGAAGGAGTGCCTTTTCATCCACTGACTCCAACAAGGATTCTAACAACAGATGCCTCCCTCCTGGAATGGGGAGCGCATTGTGCAGGCCACACAGCTCAGGGCACTTGGAATTCTGTCGAGTGCAAAATGCACATCAACATGTTAGAACTAATGGCAGTATGGAATGCCATGAAGGCACTGGAGTCTCTTCTTTGCAACCAACACATGCGAGTTGTCTCAGACAACATGACCGTCATAGCCTACCTCAACAAAGAGGATGGAATGAGGTTGATGCGGCTCACAAGACTGACCCTCAGAATTTTCGACTGGACAATTCCAAGATCCATGTCTCTGGTGGTGATTCACATCGCAGGAAAAGACAACACACTGGCAGATACTCTAAGCAGAGTCTCCATGCAGTCACACAAGTGGCAACTGGATCCAGGGATCCGCAGTTGGATTTTCTTGATTTGGGGTCAACCAGCAGTAGACCTATTCGCCACTTCCGAGAACACAACCTGCCATCTTTTTTGCAGCAGGGCAGCATCCAATCCCAAATCCATCACAGATGCCTTCATGATGAAATGGTCAGGTCATCTGTATTACATGTTTCCACCTCTTCTTCTGTTAATGTGAGTCATCTAAAAAATATGGAGGGACAGGGCGGACTGCATTCTTGTAGCCCCATGGTGCCCGTGGCAACCGTGGTTCCCCCAACTCCTGCACCTTTCGAGAGGAGAATATTGGTCGCTCTCGATAGTGTCAACGCTGTTAACTCAAGCTCAAGGCAACATCCAGCACCCGGATTTGAAGAGCCTAGCGTTAATGGTGTGGCAGATTCGGTGATTCTATCCCAAGACTAGATAGAATACCATCAGCGATACAAGCTGTCCTGCAAGCTGCCTGTAAACCATCAACTAGGGCATCTTATGCTAGGAAGTGGCTGGATGTCACTAAATTTACTGCTAAACGCAAACAAAATCCTAAAGCCTGCACAGTACAAACTGTACTGGAGTATCTGCATGCCCTGATGGCAAGGTTTAAAATTATCCTCCATAAGGGTATACTTGGCAGCAATTTCAGCCAATGGACCTTATGTCAACTCAGGGTCAATCTTCACACATCCGTTGGTGAAACAATTCTTGAAAGGCTTGAAGAAGATCATTCCTCCAATCAGGAATTTGGTGCCAGGCTGGGATCTGGCGCTGGTGCTGCACACACTGACTCAGAAACCCTTTGAACCACTAGCGACTATTGATCACAGGCTTCTCACATGGAAGACAGCTTTTCTGACTGCAATAACATTGGCAAGAAGATCTAGCAAACTCTGTACACTCAGAGTAGATTCAACTTATATGGTGTTTCACAAGGACAAAGTAGTTGTATGTCCGGATCTCGATTTCCTACTGAAAGTAGTTACAGAATTCCATACAGGGCAGGACATAGTGTTGCCAGCGTTTCTTCAAAACCCGTCCTCTGACATAGAGCAGAAAATGCATACGCTGGATGTCCGACGCGCCCAAGCATTTTATAAAGAGAGAACAGCTTATTTCCAGCAAACGAATCAACTGTTCATATGTTACGGTGGCAAATCCCCAGGCCTTCCTGTGTCAAAACAGAGATTTGCCAACTGGATTGTGGAGCAGGGCCGGCGCTACCACTAGGCCAACTAGGCGGCTGCCTAGGGCGTATGGCTAAAGGGGGCGCAGAAACGCTCCGCTCCTGCTTCGCCTGTGCCCCAGACCCACGCAGACACTCGCCCTCTCCTCCTCCTCCTCCTCCTCCTCCTCCAGGAACGGACGAGGAAGGGAGGGTGCGGGGCCTGCGCTCCACTTTCCGTGACGTGTGTACGGAAGAGGAGGAAGAAGGGAGCGAGCAATCCTGATCTTGTGGCAGCAGCGGCGGCAGCAGCAGCAGGAGCGTGCGAGGCGTCAGGCAGCCGGGGCTCGCTGCACTTGGCGCGGATCTGGGCACGGAAGCCGAGCAGGAGAGTGGCCAGGCGGGCATGGGGCAGCAGCAGCAGTGCCCGTGAAGGGAGCTCCGCGCGGGGCTGCTCGCTTGGCGCCGAATCCCGCTCTGCCTCCTCCGCCTCTTCCACCTCCTCCGGGCAGGCGGGCTTGCCTCTGTCCGCCAGGGCGCAGCTGGAGCGGCTGGTGGCTGCTGATCCGCCGCAGCTTGGCGCTTCTTCTCGCCTTCCTGCCTTCCTTCCTTCCTCCCTTCCCGGGCCGCGGAGGCTGGCGGCAGCAGCAGCAGGAGGAAGCTCGCTCGCTTGGCCGACTCTTCCTCGCTGCCGCTGGGACTGCTGCCGCCGAGGGAGGGAGGGCTCAAGTGGGAGGGGCGCTAAATATTTGAATTTGCCTAGGGCGGCAAACTGCCTTGCACCGGTCCTGTTGTGGAGACTATTAAGGTGGCATACCAGCTTTCACGCAAGCAGTTGCCAGGACCAGTAAGGGCACAATCTACCCAGGCACAATCAACGTCATGGTGTTTGGGAAAGGTACCCCTCTACCAGATCTCTGTAAAGCAGCAACCTGGTCTGCGCCATTGACATTCATCAAGCATTACAGACTTGATATATTTAAATTATACTAATTATTTCTAAATTTGCATGCATATATTGGCATATGCAAGCTTTATGCAAATCAGTGCCTTCCTTTATCTTCTCTTTTTTGGCCATGTATCCAATCCTTTTTGCAGCATCTTCAAAAGTGGTTGAAAGGGCTTAGAAGGGGCTAGAGATGCAACAGTTCCCACCCCAGTTCAAGTGTCCTGGTGGCTGCTGCTGGTTCTTAAAGCAGTGGCAGGCAGGCTGGATGCAAATACTCCTCCCAAATGACCTCTGAGAATATCTGGCAGCAGATGATGGTTACAAGAGGGCAGGCTAGAGATGTAATCACAGCACCCATTGGTCACCTCTTCCTCTGCAGCATCTCCATGTCAGAAAATACTGGGAGGGGGCGGGCAGGATGAGGTGGCAACAATTCTAACACCAGCTCAGGAGTTCCAGAATATTATCCCTACATTATAGATGATAGAGAGAGCAGTTTGTCTAATGCTACCCAATGAATCCGTGCATGAGAGTTGAACTGATGACTATCATTCTTTTATCACGTGCTCTTAGTCAATATGCTGCAGCAGTACCCAGCAATAATTGGTTCTGTTCTGGGAAGCTTTTTTCCTGAATTTTGTTCCAGCCATGTTTCAGGTGTCATGTGGTTCATGAAGTGCTGGTTTTTAGATCTTCCTCTTCAAGCAAGACCTTGCTGTCTTAATCTGTTATTCTTTGATGACTAATTTGACAGTTTCTTCTTTGTTTATGACTCTTGAAAAGGAATAATGAAATCACTGCAATCCCACTCTATGCAATTAATAAAAGAAACTGGGTTTTTTTAAAGAGGCAAAGGAAGTACTACTTCTGTATGGCTTAATGATGAGATGCACCTCTGCTGAGAGACTTTCCTTACTCCTTCTTTGATTAAAACTGAGCAGGGATTCTCTACCTAGTAGAAAAGCTGTGAAGATCCTTACTGCTATTGAGTTATACACATTCTATAGGCTGCTAGGATTCTGATCCCACATTATCTTCACTCTTAAACTTTATAGAAGCATAACTTGCTGAAATAAAGAACTCTTAGAAAAAAAAAGACTGATAACTTTATGGAAACCGAATTGACTGAACATAAATGGTTAAACAATTGAAAAGCTTGAAAATGGAAAAGCTTACATCTTTAATATGATGCTTTTGGAAAAGATTCCCTGGAGTGAATTTGGGATCATAATATTTTGCCTTGCCACCCCTGTACCCCCACCTTTAAAAAAATTTTTTAAAAAAAACATTGCAAGTAGTTACAGGATTTTTCTCATTCTTCAAATTCACATACAACTCGAGGATGGAGAAGAGAGACTGTACATTGGTCTCAAAAGCCTTGAAAAGCACATTGGATAGAAGTCATAAAACGTATTATGTATGGGCAACTAGAGGCTTTGTGTGACTTGGAATGGATAAAATTAAGGGAAATTATCCTGTCTTCTGCACAGGATTCAAGATTTTTAGAGCATGGTAGGCATGAAGAATTGGTTTACCATATTCCATTGTTGTATTTGTTCTTTCAAATGTCTGAGGTGTCTTCTGTCTCTTCTTACTGTTCTAAGCCAGAATGATCCTGTTGCATCTTGAAATGGGATTATCCATGCCTTTTCTCATGCTCCGTATTGAAATATCATATCACCCAGAGAGGTATGATGTGCAATGATGATGAATACACACACATGTATGATGGCTCTTCGTACTACAGATCGAAAATGTACAATAATGTTCTGTTGGGTAAAATTAAGCTGAAAGACTCTCCATCCAGATATCAATGAGGTCAGCATCCCAGCATCTTCCTAAGAGTAAACTATTAGTTACATGGAATCACCCTCCCAAGATCTCCATGTGTTACACAAGAGTTGTGTGTGCATCTCCTGAACTGACTGAAGTTTTTTGTGTGTTTGTCATGACACGGCATTAGCTGAAAAAAAATCATCTCTGGAAACAGATGGTCAGAGCTGATTTTCTCTGCTACGACTTTTCAGAATCATTCATTGGGGTCCAGTTTACTAAAGTCTGCAGGTTCTACTTAGATCAAACATTTTTAGTTATGCCATTCATAGTATTTAACAGATGTATTAGCCCTGGTCCACGTACTACTAGATATTCCTTAGTGAATGAGGGGCTCATAGAAACCAAAACCTTAAACTTGCTGCTCCCCAAGAGGAGCTAGTTCTTCACTTCTAGCCTTGGCTGTCAACCATTTTGCTTTTCTCCAAAAGGAGATTCTTGCAAATATTTGAGATCAGTGCTGACAGGTATCCCTACTGATTTATATTAGACGTTTGAGTTACATTTGAAGCATGCTTTGTTTTCCCTTGCTGTAAGTTTCATCGGGCACCCTTTTTATACACATGGCAATGCACTGACATGTGTAACTGCTTCTGATTTTTGTTTTGTTTTTTGCAGAACCCACAGGCATGATACCAGTTTTGACAATAGGAGCAAATACATCCACACGTAAGTCAAGTTGAATTGTTTGCCTCCCTAAAGCTAATTCTACAGATTCAGATCTTTTCTCAGCCTTTCTCTGAATCTTTTCAGTTTGCCTAGGTAGAGTTTAGGCATATGGAGGGCCGGTGGAATAATCTGATTTCTAGGATCCATATCTCTGACTTTATTTAATGCAATACTGAGATCTTGGCTGGAGTTTCGTGTGTGTCTCATCTTTAAAGGTGGCCTTAAGTTATCTGCTGCAACAGTCAGCACATATGGTAGAGCTCTCGAGATCACTGTTTGCAAGTTGCAGTGTGCTAGGTGTTCATCCTTTCCTCTTCTTCCTTAATGGAGCCTTTTCAATTTGCCACAGGATATAGATGCATCTCATTTCTTTCTGCTGTTGCATGTGCCCTCTTGTAGCATGGCAAAGCTGAATTGTAGTATTCTAGAGAGATATAAGAAACTGATCTCAGGTTTAGTGATCTTTTGCCTCTGTAGTTAATGTTGCCTCTGCTTCCCTTCTAGGATATTTGTTTATTTATATTTTCTGTTAGTGGAGGCATTTCAGATCTGTCCTTAACAGTGCCTGCTTATGTCACCTTTCAGGCAAAGATTTACAGAATATTTACAGTGGGGCTACATTCAGCTTTTCTGTAAACTGCTCTTTATGCCAGAAGATTGGGTTCTGCTCTCTAACAGATCTCTTGTGCTCATACTGCATGCTGTTACTTGTTCTGTTCATTTCTCACATTTGTAGTGCATTAGAACAGTGAATGCCACATCAATTTTGCTTTTTTGAGATTCTTTTGTCTAACAGAGGCTAGCTATGGAATGAAATGGTAGCATTTCTAAACTAGATCAAGAAGAATACTTCACCTTGTGAATGTATGTTTTAAAATTGTCTTCAGCCTGTCACCTGATAAGCTTTATCAGGTCATGGGATGTAACTAGTTCTTGCACTTAATTAAAGAGTTCCTCTGGCTGGCTTGTGTTTAACTGGTCTTTTACTCATCTTCCAGTAGTAACCAACATGAAAATTTCAGAAGCCTAAACAATCCTGATTTCCACCCGAATTCTCTTTATTTCAGCTGGTCTTCATATTCATACATTCTTTTGTCAGTTTGTATAATACCTTACCTTTCACTTTTAAATTAACTGTATTGAGTTTCTGTTCACTCCAAACTACTTGATGTTGCACTGACCATCAGGATGTTTCTTTAAACTTGCCTCTTGGTTTGGCACTCCCTTTCTAGCATGGATGTTTCCAAAATAAGTACTTGCCATGGACTCTTTCTATTTGTAGAGCCATCTAAACATAGCATTTTCTTGTGTAACCTAGAGTCTTCAAGTCCATTTTTTTCATGAGCCAGAAACTGTTTTATTTCTACCACTTTCTACCAATACATTTAATAAAGTGGTCCTTCTCAGCCTTTGGCTGGCCTATCGTGCTGTAACAAACAGCTGAAAACATTTCCCCAAGCTCTGCCAGTTTTTTTGCCAAGGACAATGGAACATTTTTTAAAATTATTTTTGTGTTAATGGGTTATTCATGGTGTGCCTAGGACATTATGTACTTGCTTTAACCCAGCTTGGTTTCCAGAGCTGCCTTTTCTTTTCTTAAAAAGGGGTTTTTGCCTTTTGTGAGAAGGCAAGCTTCTGACTTGGGAAGGCACAGGACTTTCACATCCCTATATATCATGTTACCTTCTATGTATTGCAGAACCTATAGACAAGATTCCAGCTTCAACTGAAGGAATAAATACATCTTCCTGTCAGTACACAATAATAGCATCTTGGTGAATCCATATGATACCTCTTTCTGGATCGATAAATACACAGATTATATACTGATTCCCAGGGGTGCAAAATTTGTTCCAAAACCAGTGAGATTTTCTAGAAATGAGTTTGGAATCCAAACTTTGGGGGAAGGGAGAGATGAAGACTTGAACATGCCTATGAGAGGAAGGTTTTGTTCTCCTTGGCATGTTCTGGTCTTTCTCCCTTCCTCCCTGCTGCCAGTTGGAATTGGCAGAGTTCCATTCCACAGATTTTTGGCAGAGAATGGAATAAAATAATTCTGCTCTGGCAAAACTTCAGAACAGATTGTGGAAACTGGAATGGTTTCTGTGATTGATTCCAGGCATTTGCAAAGAATCCTAGCATGATTGAAGCTCTCAGATACAGTGAGGAACAGTGTTTTTACTGACAGTGTTTTTACTGAGGGCACAGGGCATCCAGTGTTGGAAGAATTCCTGTGATGAGCAAGACCAATAAAAACACCACCCCTTCACTAAAGCAGAGGGCATCAGGTTGTGAAGCAATGGTCTAAGACTGGAATGGGACTCCAGGGGCCAATTTCAACCCCCCGGGGGCTCCACCATCACCACACACTGCCAAATTTCAGCAGCAGTAGCAAAATAGTTGGTAGATTGCTGCCAAATTTTGGTGGCAAACTGTCATGGCCCATTGTTCTGGTGCAGAAAACTAAAATCAGTGAGACTTTTAATTGTAGCACATCTTATGGCAAATATAATAAATAAAAGCTTAATGGTTAATGCTTCTTATAATTCATTTACACACACAAGCAGAGATCAGTCCAACAATAGATTTGGAATCACTACGGTACATGTGTCAAGGCAGACCAACAGTCAAGGATCACAAATGATCCTATGAATAAGTCCAAGCAAGGAAGCATTACATATTTTTTAATTCATGATAAGTTCAGGGAAGTCAGTATCTTGGGCAATTAAAATGATGATACATCCAGGCAAGAGAGAGAGAGCACTGGGTAGTAGAGAGGTTCCTATGCAGGGTCTCTACAGTCCATGCTCCCAGGCAGACTTAAGTCTAGGATTCAGGATAGTTCTAGGCAAGTTCTCAACAATACAAGGTTCAAACAGGGAAGGATCCAGATTTGATGGGGAGTCCAGGTGAGAAGTGTGTCAGGTAGCTCAGACAATGGAAAGTCCTGGCAGATTGGGTTTTGGGCAATAAAGATGGAATGTTTCCAGCAAAGGTTCCATATCCTTGGCACTGGCTTAAATGCAAGGGAGGGTTTACTAGAGCCCTCCTTCTGATGATCTAAGTAACAGGGGACTCTAACCTGTAAACAAACCCTATGCTGAATAGGGCGTCTCTGTTCCAGCCTCTTGAGTTGACATTTCAACCCTGAAAAGCCACTCTCTCTACTTGGTTCCTACAGAAGATGCTGTAAAAGAGGTTTGACTCAAAGACTAATCTTCCAGCTGTGGCCAAAAGGGAGTCCTGCTCTCCTTTGGCCTGTAATCAGATGGGAGTCCAGGCTTTTACTATTCTGACATTCTACAGCCTGAGCAGGCTTAAACTAGCCCCCCTGCCTCAGCCTGTCATCAGAGGAGAAACCAGGCTGAGCTAAACTTTCAAGCCCCAAGCTTCCCACGACTGAACTGGGTTTTGAACTATCCTGGTCTACCTCTGAATCAGATTCTGACTCTATAGAGCCCATAGCAGCGCTTGGGCTAGACCCGACACAAACCACGACAGTGGCCTAAACAGGCCAAATGTAGCTTTGGAACAACAGAGGTCTTGCTTCTTCAGTCAAACAGTACAAAGGAGGGGAAGGCATTCAGAAGTCCTTTGCTTTAGAGTGCTCACAATAAGTGGAAGAAAATGGAGCACATGGAGGATCTCGCTGCAAAGGGGGGGGGGGAAGTCTCCACTCCCTTTTTGTGAGCAAAGATCCCTCACAGCTTTGCTTTCCCTTGACAGCTCACCTTTTGACAACTGTCAAGAGAGCGCAACGTAAAAAATAAACCTATTTGCAGACACCTCCCAGGGCATTGCCCAGGTGAGGCTTCCCATTTTGGCCCCCCCACAAGTGTGCACCTCCGCACATGTGCAAGACCGACTAATTTGTTTATTTTTTAAAAAAATAATGAAAATATTTGTGCAAATTTCTTGTGCTTAATTTTTTTTTTAAGGGGGGTGGCGAACCAGTGACAGCCCCTCCAATGTGTCACTGGCTGCCACCTCAGAGATTGCAAAAAGCAATCTTTGGGGGGGGGAGGGTAAAAGGCAAAAAAATCTGTGGTGAGTGCAAAAGGGCTCACCATTGCAGTGGGGAGATGAGACAAGGTGGCTTTAGCCACCAAGTCCCCTGGGATACCAGGTGGAGGACCGAAGTGAAGGGGGGAACAACCAACAGTGAGCCCGATCATCTGTTGGGCACACGGTGAGTTGTTCCACAAACAACCCACACAGTACATAGGTTATTCACAGGTTGGGTTGCCATGTTGTGTGAAGTAGATGAATGTATGTGGTGCATAGAGCATCAGATTTGGATTGGGGAGACTCAAGTTCAAATCTCCACTTAGCTATGAAGCTCACTGGGTGAGCTTGAGCTAGTAGTTCTTCTCTCTTAGGCTAACATACCTTACAGTGTTGTTGTGAGGATAAATAGTGCAGAGACCATGTGTGCCACCCTGAGCTCCTTGGAGAAGGGTGGGATAAAAATGCCATAAATAAATAATATGTACCAGCTAGCAGAGATGGTGGTGACCTGCAAGCAGCAGTTCAGGAGATAGCATTGCCCTGCTCTAAGCAGAGGCTGCTCTAAGAAGTTATCCACCCAGCCCAACTCTAAACAGGACTTGATTGGTTCAGTGTGATGGTATTGAGAGCTTGGAGTCCATCTTTCCCTGCAACTCCCAATTACTTAATTATCTTTCTCTTAGCAGTAGCTAGATGTAGTGCTCTACAGTAGGTATACCATTGGAGTGATCCCTTTTGACAGCTTCCATGTTCTATAAAGCTTACTGTGCAAAACTGCCGATGAACTATATATAGCTGCCCTTAATACACACCGGTAGCTACAGCAGAAATAAAACACTTAGTTTTTCCAAAGCATCATGAACTTGTTGGGAGGAGAGCTGAGAGAAATACATCTTAAAATAAGAATTGAGATTTTTGCTGCATATATTTCTAGCTATTGGATTGTTTGGTTTTAATAAGAATGTTTAAAATGTATAGATTGTTAAATATATATATTTCTGTTTTGCATGGGAAATGTAAATAAGTCTTTATCAAGAGAAGAAAAAAAGAGAAGGTGAATTTACTAAAGGCCTGCAATAGTAGAATTCAAGCTAAATTTCATCCTCTTTGTGCTAATGGAAGATAGACATTTCTAGGTGTCCACATCTTAGAACTGATAAGAAATTGGAATCTCCAGTCTTGAACCAGACTGCAAAGTTACCATCTTTAAAATTGTTTTATATCCTGAAAATCAGGGGAAGGTGAAAACAGCTCCCTAAGAAACTGATTTTCTTTTCTTTTCTTTTTTTTAATAAATTTTATTTATATTTTTTAAAAGAACACACATACAAAAAAAACACATAAACCTACAAATCATACACTACAAGTGCACCCGTCACCCCGGGGCCAAAACCAATTCTATCCACATAATCCATTATTAATCTATATTCCAAAAATACATCATATCATGACATGGCTTACTCCCTTTCCCCTTTACTAAAACATAATCTAAAAATGACCCCCATATTTCCTTAAAATTATTTTTCTTTAATTGTCCCCTTTTACATTTAATACTACATGTTAGTTTATCATTTAAAGCAATATCCCAAACCTCTTTATACCAATCTATTATTAAATACTGATGTTGAACTTTCCAATTCCTTGCTATCAATAATCTCCCTGCCGCTAATAAACTTACAATTAGTTCCTTTTTCTCTTGTGAGCACAGAAGTTTCTCCGTTATTGATAACAATGCTAATTTTGGACAGACCTCCACATTAATACCAATTAATTCTGAAATTTCTCCAAAAATTTTATTCCAAAAATCCAATATGCTTTTACAACTCCACCACATATGACCATAAGTACCAAATTCCTGGCATCCTCTCCAACACAATGGAGCACAATTACTATCTATTTTGTTTAATCTTACTGGAGTCAAATACCATCTCCAAACAGTTTTTAAAAAATTCTCTTTTATCCTTACTGACATATTTCTTAATATACGTCTGCCCCAAATATTTCTCCACCCCGCATTCGATATCTCCTCCTCAAATTCCATTTCCCACATCATCTTAAGGTTGTCTTTTTTCACTTCAATCCTCTGCATCATTTTATATATCTCCTTAGTTAACCCTCTAGAAGAAACATTCCCTTCTATAAGTTCTCTAGACAACACTTTCTTTTCAAATCCGGTAAACTCCCTCAAAATATGACGTCAGTTGTAGTAAATGATGGTATAACTGATCAAATTCATCTAGTCCGAGGTACCAGACAGGGCTGTCCCCTTTCACCAATCTTATTTGTGTTAGTTATGGAGGTTTTGGCAAATGTAGTTAGAGAGGATAGTAATTTAAAAGGGATAGGGATAAAGGATAAGATAAAAATTAATCTTTTTGCAGATGATACTCTGTTAACAATTGAAAATCCCATGGAAATGATGGATAGGTTAGAGAATCATTTAAAGGAGTTTAGGGAAGTTACGGGGTTGCAAGTAAATTGGGATAAAGGGGGGGAAAAGGCGAGGATTACTAAGAGTAAATGGTATAAATCCCAAAAAGAAGGGGGGCTTGGGCTTCCTAATATCAAGTGGTATTATATAGCTAATCAGTTAAGGTTTATTATGGATATTTTAGTTAGGAAGAATATTTTGTGGTTAGAAATAGAAACGCAGGAAATAGAAATTGGAATGGAAAAATTTTTATTTTCAAAAAAAGTATTACTAGTGTAAAAAGAATAGAAAATCCCTTCCTGAAAAATATGGTAGGGATTTGGAATAGTAACAGACAGATCTTTATACCAGGGATATCACCGTTAACTCCAGTTGTAGCAATGGAGGACTTTCCAGAAAATGCACAGCATTGGGAGGCAATATTTAGGGAAAATAAGGTTATCAAATTAATGGATTGGATGGGAAAAATTGAGACTAGACAACAAATATTGGAAATGATTGGGCCAGATAGAATTTCGTGGTTAAATTTAATGCAATTAGATCAGTGGACTAAGAAATGGAAGAAGAAAAACGAGCATGAGAGGGAGTTTACCGGATCTGATTTTCTAATTCTAAACAGAATTATCCATCTCATGGATTTCAGCATAATTTACTTTCAAGTAAGCATGGTTGGGAGCAGGATGACTATTAAAGTTTCACAAGAATATTGCATGCTGTTTGGTATTTCACAGTATTCATACAACTTGTAACTACCACCAGGACGACAAAGTAACTTTCTTTTCCTTCTGTGACAATATGGAAGCTTATTTTAGAAAATATGTATTAACACCTTTCTACCAAACGTTCAAATAAGACAATAAGAAACATTAAAGGGGAAGTTTGTACTATATGTATAAAGAAACCTTTACCACCAACCACCCCGCCACCAAAAGAAAAACACCCAATGGCTGCCTGACTTTCACTGTAAAACGTTATAGTAACCAGTTTTTCAGAGTTGTTTTGTATTTTTATGAAACTGCTATGGGGTTTGGAAAACATATTTGAGATCATATATCTTATATTCAGAATCCATGTAATTATCTAGCCATTGTAAAAAGGAATATGATTGATGTGATAATTGCTCAAATGCCTTAATGGAGTTACCTTGATTAGGATGATAACTGACAGCTTGAATGGTCAGGGAACCAGGAGAATATAAAAAGATTCAAATGCATGGCTTGTTCAAAATGATTCTTAAAATAATGGACTGAATATAGGTGACATGTTTGGAATGAAGAGTAGTAAACTAGACTCAAGTGACAGTGTCCATTGAGATTGTCTGTATTATTAAAATATTGCATCTGTATCCAATAAATAAGAGA
This sequence comes from Shinisaurus crocodilurus, assembly GCA_021292165.1. Lineage (NCBI taxonomy): Eukaryota > Metazoa > Chordata > Lepidosauria > Squamata > Shinisauridae > Shinisaurus > Shinisaurus crocodilurus. The sequence continues at coordinate 110,455,442 of CM037877.1, forward strand.
CGACAGGTGGTTATTCAATTTAAATGGGCAACAACGTTATCTTAAAATAATGGGGGATCTGCACGTAATGGGGGATTTGTTAACAATCTAATTGACTCCGTCAGTGCAGGACCGTATAAGGCAGAAGGAAGGAGTAACATTCCCTCCTGACCAACCTTTGGGTGAGCTTTCCTGACTCAGGACCAATTGCAAGCCTCTCTTGTAGCCATGACCTATCACTGCCCTCATATTTAATTGCTGAGGAGAGTTTGCTCACATCACCCCTGCGCAGGCCCTATGGCTTTGTGTAGGTGAGTGTGGTGCACCTCAAGTGAAGGCCTGGTCCTCTTCCCCTCTAGCTATACGGCTTCACTCTTCACCCAAAGGATGTCTCAGGGCACTCACCAAAACTATAATCAGAAACTTCTCTATACATCTGCATGTCACCTGCAAACTGCCTAATCCAACATCGCCCCAAATAATCACACACCCTAGGCAGTGTGTAATAGACACAAAATCCTCTCCAATCAAAGAGCAGTGCAGGCTGAAATGGTTAAAAAAAAGCAATTGGCAACCAGTTACCCCGCACTGTACCAAGAGTGGGCAGGTGCTGAGTTGAAAGAGAAAGGAAGCTGAAGCAGGGATGCACCAGGACTTCAACATCCTGGCTTGACCCACTTTTCCATCCTGCCCTCTGCTTTTGCAGATGAAGCACTCTCTCATTGCTCCCCTGAGCCAGGTGCAAAAGTGCCACCCTGCCTACCAGAAAACGGGGGTCGGGAAGAAGTAACAGCGTTACACGTATTACTGAAACTTGAGTTATAGGGGGTCATTTTTCCCTTACATGTAGCTTATTGTTGGGTAGAATTTTCCTTGTAAGTGAGCCAGTCATTTCCAGTTAAACTTTCATTAGTCATATCTACTGAGCTCTTCCTTTAAACTCATTGAAACAGTTAAACAGTGGATGCAATTTTCCATCTGTTTTCAGGGTTGCAGTGACCTGAAATAAATCTCTTGCAACTACCAGCTTCCTTCCTTCCTTCCTTCCTTCCTGCTAAGGGGGAAACAGTTTTGAAATTCTACTACATCCTAGGGGTCTTGGTACCTTGATTGATTGATTGATTGATTTTATTATTTTATTTTTATATTTATTTATTTTATTATTTATTATATTATATTATATTATATTATATTATATTATTTATTTATTATATTTATACCCCACCTTTTTTCCTGCAAGGAACCCAAGGTGGCTTACATAATCCTCCTCCTCCTCTCCATTTTATCCTCACAACAACCCTGTGGTTCGGCTGAGAGTCATTGACTGGCCCAAAGTCACCCAGTGAGTTTCATGGCCGAGCGGGGACTAGAACCCGAGTCCCAGTCCAACACTCTCACCACTACACCACACTGGCTCTTTAATGCACTTTTAAGTTAATGGACTGCTTTTAGACCAGCAATTTTTTTGTGATATTAAAAGAGGATCTTGTTTCATCATCACAACACACACACACACACACACACACAGAATATAGTTGTCCTTATTTTAAATAAACTGTGCTCCCTAAACAGAGATAAAAACAGGTAAAATCATAACATGTGCATGAAGAAATGTTAACATTTTGTGCAATGATGGAATGGAGGTCAAGAAGGCCATTATCCACAGAAACATAGCTCTATAATCCCAATGAAATACCTCTAACTCCCAGTGGGAGCTAGATGTGATTTACTTCAGCAGCAGCCCCGCAAATGCCATAGCAAATTTTCAGGTCCTTAAGTAGCTCTCTGGATTAAGTAGCTCTCATGATCTGGAAGAGAAAGTTAGGCAATATCTGCTTTAATATACTGCTTCTCATAGTCCCAAAGCTCCTTTGTGAGAGTTGTCTCAGCTTCTGCTGGAGCAGGTATAAATTCATGAGTCAAGTGAGCACGTGAAACTGTGCTAGCACACGTGTGCAAGTTTTAAAAGAAGTGTGATTCCTGTAAATATGCATGAATTAATACATACATGATAGAATTGTCAGGAAAGCAAGCTATGTGTATGTTGGGCGGGTGGAATGCCAGTGTGAATACAGTGGATGCAAATTGGAGAACTTGGTTCAAGCTCCACTCAGACCTAAAACTCAGTACATTGCCTTGAGCAAGTCACTATCTCTACCAGGCTGAGGTTGCAATCCGATGCACACTTACCTGGGAGAAAGTCCCATTGAACGCAGTGGGGATTGCATCTGAGTAGACATGTACAGGATTGTACTGTAACCTACCATATCACATAATTGCTTTGAAAATTATAATTATAAATAACTTTGTACTTGGAGGGGTGTTATAGGAATAATTTAGTAGTGATCTTATTTTCCTCCTTCAAAGAGAAGTGTGGCTTTGATTACTTTTTTTAGCGAGAACTAGCCTCAATTACTGGGAAATCAAAGATCATCTTCTAATTTTTTGGGGGGGAAATCTTTTATCAGATATGTATTTATTGAAATGGACATACACTACTTAACCCATATGATTATCAGTTGAACAGCAGTGTTCTGTAACTGGGGTATCGCTGTTTGCCCTCAGCTCAAACTTAGATCTAGGTTTAGATTTTTCCTATTACTACCTCTGTCAACTCTTCACAATTTGTTTTCTGTATGAGATAATGACATATCCAGCTAACTTGTGCATAGCTGAATAAGTATGTAAAAACATCAGTTTGCTGAAGCACAAAAATATACATACAAAATAACACATAATATAAATAATTGAAAGAAGCAAAATAAGGATTAACTCCATTTTCATAACTTCAAGTTTAAAAACTGAGTTTAAAAATGCATATTTTTGTTCTAGACTTTAGAAATGCTACTTATATCCAGACTTTCCTATATTCTTGTGAGAATGTATTTTGCCCATGTTTTATATCCATGTTGTTCTGCATACTTATTTAACAAAATATATGCCACCAACAGAGACTCAATAATATAATTTTAAAACACAAAATCAAAATTGGCATATGTAAAGAGCTAACTTTTCAAAAGTATTTTTCTGCTTTTGGTACAGAATCAAGTGAACACAGGCCTTCCTTTGAATAGGATTCTTGATATTTAGCTGTATATCCACATCTCAAAACTTTGCCCATTGCAAATCAATTGCGCTGTTCGCATGCCACGCTGTTCGCATAACCCATGATTTGTGGGGATGTGTGCACTGCATGCGAGTGGCAACCCAACAACAAACCATGGTTTAACTGCTAGGGTTGTTTAGCCCCTAAACAAACCTGCAGTCTGGGTTTGGACAACATGGCTGACAACAGCCAAGCATGCTGATTGGAGGTTATTTACAGAAACCGGGCACAGCTTGCACGCGAAGCTGTGAACCAGATCATTACCTGGGTTACCAGTGTCAGGGAACAGATTTAGCCCCTCACCCCAGTGATATTCCTGAGTTGCAGCTTTTATTTTTGCTCATATAAATGAATGGCTGTCTGGCTTAAGGCCTGCTATTGTGGCAGGTTGCAGATAGGTTCTGAATCTGGAAAGGTTGGCAAGGGTCAAATGGGCCAGAGGCAGAAGACATGGTCATAGACAGGCTGGAGGTCGGACACTAGATCAGGCAAACAATGACCAAGGTAGTGACATAGGCAGAGGACAGGCTCGCAGTTGGGTACCAGGTTGGTGAGGTAAGAATCTTAGGGCCAGGAACGTAGTCAAAGATTAGCCAGAGATGAGGCCAGGCAATGGGTGCATTCACATGTCACGACAGCCCACCCTGGCAATAAGCCATGGTGAGTTGGTTGTTGTGCAAACAACCTATGGTGAGCCCCAACAGACATTGTGCAGGGAATTTATTTTTATTTTTATTTTTTAATTGTAGGCGCAGTTGTGCGTGACTGCAGGGAAGGGGCACCAGGTACCAACCCTATTTGCCCAGAAGAGGCTCCAAATGCATTCCCCCGCCCTTTGGTTCCTCTTCACAGCTGTCAGAAGATGAGCTGTCAAGAGAAATATATGTAAAGACAAACATATGTCCCAGTCGAAAACCACCCATTTCCACTCAAACCCCCCTTTTTAAAGGGACCTGGGATTTTGACAGCTAGCTGTTTAAGTTCTCAAAACTCCTTTTCAGGGATGTTGAAGAGTCCTTGGTTTCGAGTCACGAGTCAAGTCACGAGTCTTTGGACCCGAGTCTTGAGTCCGAGTCCTTGGTCCAAAATGGTGACTCACGAGTCATGAGTCACTCCCAAAGCTGACTCCACAAGTCCCTATTAAAATCAATGGGGTTTTCCCCCAACAAAATAAGCCTACTTCAGATGTGTGGCTTAAATAAATTCTAGGCACAAGTAAAACCTATCCATGTTGCATTTGAGGAACACGATTTTGGAACACGAGTCCTTGGTCTTGAGTCCCGAGTCGAGTCTCTAGTCCCATTAAAAATATTGGGACTCGAATCTGACTTGAGTCAGAGGGGGGACTCAGTCCGACTCACGAGTCGAGTCCTGGAGTCCGAGTCCCTATCCCTGCTCCTTTTTCCCTAGAAAGAATGGGGTGGGTTGCACTTTTGTACTTTCCCAAGCACCTAGAGGCACAGGACAAGTGCAAAATGTGTACCTTGTTGGGAATTAAAGGGGGGAAGATGAGGATCTTGCTGTGAAGGGGGTGTACATCCCCCCAAACCCCCTTTTCACAGCAAAAGATCCCTCGTGCCTTTTTCTTGGCAGTTCTCCTTCAGATAGCTGTCAAGAAAAACCAAAGGGGGGGGAATGTATTTGAAGCCTCTTCTGGCCAATGTCCAGGGTTGGTATCTGCTGCTTCTTGGCACCCCCCTGACCATTGCCCCAGCCAAGGCTTCAAATCTCCGCACGCACACAACAGTGAAGGTTTGCAAGTGTGACTAAAAAAAATATTAATGTTTTTGTGCAAAATGTTTTGTGCAAAAAAGAAGAAAAAAGCCTTGGCAACCACAGGCAGCCCCTCCAAGGCTAAAGTTTAAAGAGGAGAACTTTAAAGGGAAAAAAAGCCACAATGAGCCCAAAACGGCCCAGGGCAGGGAGGGATAGAAGCCAGTGCCAGCTGCCACTAAGAGCCGCTTGAGCACTTTGGGGGCAGTTGGCCCTGGCACTCGCCCAGTAGCCCCATAGCAAGAGTGGCAAGGGTTTTTTGCTGCTCTTGCCATGGCACTTGCGAGCCAGTTCCCTGTACCCATGATGGGGTTGGTCATCTGGGTTAGAACGACATGACAACCCATCATCGGTACAACAACCCCTACAACAACCCATGGGTTGTTGGGGTGGCTTGTTGCCCATGTACAAGCCACCCTGGGGAAATTGGTCTGGGTTCATATAACATGGAAACCCATCATGGGTAGCAACCTACAATGGGTTGCTGTGTCATGCGAACCCAGTCAATTTGTGCTGTTACTCAGACTAGTTGCTTAGACTGAGGAACACAGTATGGAGTAGAAGTTGTATACAGCCATTAAGCTCCTATTGGTCCCTGAGGTCACATGGTCCTGGCTGGACTCGAGCTGCAGCATAATAGAGTTTGGGTTGGTAATGAGAGCTGTCACTGTGACACAGGGAATAAGGTGCCTTGGCTTTGCTGCTTGAGACCCCAATTCACGTCCTTTGGCACCTTACAGTGGCTGTCATTTGTTTTTTGTTTTTTAAAATATTTTATTTACTTTTCAAAACAAATTATAACAAAAAATATATAACAGAATACAAGAATATCACAAAAATATAACATAAACAACATACAATAAATCATGAAGTGCTCCCCCCCACCCTCCAAGGGACCAATTAATATACTTCCATCCTCTTAATCAAATAAAGTCTAAATTCCAAAAATATAACATATCTTGACAAGGCATGTTCCCCTTCCCCTTTATTAATACATAATCTAGTAATTGATTCCATATATCCATAAAATTATTCTTCTTTAGCAATCCTTTTTTGCATTTGATACTACTAGTTAGTTTATCATTTAGGGCTATGTCCCAAACTTCCTTATACCAGTCTGTTATTAGGAAAACATGTTGTACTTTTCAATTTCTCGCTACCATTAGCCTGGCCGCAGGTAACAAGTTTACAATGAGCTCCTTCGTATTTTGGTCACAAATAAGCTTCTCCGTTATTGATAACAATGCTAATTTTGGACAGACCTCTAAATTAGTACCAGTAATTTTCGATATTTCTGTAAAAACCTCTCGCCAAAACGCCAATACATTTTTACAACTCCACCACATATGAGCATATGTCCCTTTTTCCTGACATCCTCTCCAACAAAATGCAGAACAATTATTATCTATTCTATTTAATCTTACTGGAGTTAAATACCATCTTCAAATTAGTTTATAAAAATTTTCCTTTATCCTAATTGACATCATTTTCACAATCCGTCTATACCATATATTGTTCCACCCCACCTTCAAGGTCACCTCTTCAAATTCATTATCCCATACTGCCTTTAGCTGATCCTCTTGTTCTTTTGCTGTTATTTGTTTTTTGTAGAACAGCGGTGGGCAAGTTGTGGTCCTTCAGATGTTTTGGGCTTCAGTGCACATCAGCCCTAGTTAGCATAGCCAATGGTGAGGGATGATGGGAGTTGTAGGCTAAAACATCTGGTGGGCCACAATTTGCCCACCTTTGCTGTAGAGGAAAGTAAAGCATTGTGCTTGAATATCATGTTATAATGATGGCAGAAGCTGCCCTCTATCCCTGATATTAAGTGATCTAATCCTCACTGGCAAGGATCCTTCAGGGGAATACAATGTATCTTTGTACACAAATCGCACAAAGGCACGCCATAGAGCAGTGTTCTCCAACCTTGGGTCCCTAGATGTTTTTGGCCTACAACTCCAAGCATGCCCCAGCCAACTATGCTGGCTGGGGCATGCTGGGAGTTGTAGGCCAAAAACATCTGGGGACCCAAGGTTGGAGAACACTGCCATAGAGTCATTCAGTTGACAAGTCCTTCCTTAACACACACTCGATCCGTCCTAATGGCAGGTATTTCCCTAGTATGTAATCATTATAATACCTAATATTTATAGGGCATTTCAGTGGTTCAAAGTACTTCACATATCTCAACAGTTCTTATAAATAGTCATGAAACATAGTCTAGTATTATTCCTGCATTGCAGCGGTGTGCAGGGAAGGGCAGGCTGAGGCTTGCCTGAAGCCACAGTAATTTTGAATCAGAACTTCTAGCACTCAGCCTTAACACAATACAGCAGCTCTGATGTGTGCTACATATGTATATATGCATATAAGTACTGGATGCACGTCGCTGAAAACCCTAGCCAGGCTTCACCTGCCTTAGCTTGTATACTATCTCACAGTATTAGGAATGTGGGGTGCTCTCTTTGTTTCTTCACATGGTCTCTTTCATGGCTACTTAAATGCTGCGATAATATCAGCAACATGTGCTTTTCCATATTAATTATGACAGTTTTTAGAATTCCCTTGTGGTCATTGCCTATGAAACAATGTAGATTTTATAAACCAAACCAGGCCTGTGTCTCCACTGGGCAAGTTTGCATGTCATGCTAAGCCACCCTGAGAATAAGGCACTGTCCGTTGTCTGTTCGCTGAACAACCCACATTACTCCTGACAGATGACCAAGTGCACAGCAGCTTGGTGTGGCTTCTTTCCCCCTCAGTCCTCCCGCCCACTCCCAACGCATATCCAAGCTGCGTTTGCAGCACAACCCCCTCTGATTCTCATATTCCCGACAACTGAGACCTACCCCCACCCCTATTCAGCTGACAAATCTACAAGTTGCAAAGCACAAAATCTTAGACCATTGTATTCCCTACAGAGAGAACCCTCCCGCCAATCACTACCCCTTTTCTAAGCAGTTTTAACATTGGCAACCTTTTTCAAATTTGTGCAAATAGGACTATAATGGGTGCTATGTGTGTGTCGCTATTACTTGGGAGCAGAGAAAAAGCACAGAATGTGGTACTGGGCCCAGGATTGTTTCCTTAAAATGTTGACTTTTTCTTTTTTTTAAGAGCAAGGAAGGGGAAATTGTTCAGAATAGTAAAAAAATGACAAATTACGGAAAATAAGAGAAATAATGCAAGGTTGCCCAATCTATATAATGTATGCAGATCACAGAAATCTGTTTTTGGATTACGTGCATGTAGAATTTTTTCTTTCTTTGTTTCTTTCATATGGAGTACACTGAGACATAACTAGGATGAAGCTGTATCTGCTTCATACGTTGAATCCATTTTGAATACCATCTGCTTACACAAAGAAGCATGGGCAGCAGAGCATGCAGTTGTTAATTGCCATTTCTGCATTAATGTGAAATATCATTCTGTGCCTGATTCTCTTGTGTTTTTTGGTCTGAGTGTTGTTGTTGGAGAAATTCCCATTTTGTACATTCCCACCTTTGCTTATGTAGTATGTCAGTAGGGCTGGCCTTGGGTCCTTGCTCCTTGGCACCTTAGGAAAACATTTCTCTATGCTTTTACCCCCTCACAAATTCTGAAGATGTTTGCTCAGAAGACCTCTTGTCTCTATGGGTGGATCTACACTAAGTATTTTTATTGGCATGATAATGCCTGACTCACTGGTGTGTCACATGACACTCACCCCAAACTGTCCTTCTCGCGATATTTTCATAGATTTCATAGATTATAGAGTATTTCTTCCATTATATCCCAGAATTCTTCAGACCAGTTATGTCATGACTTTGTTATATGTTCCAGTCCGTGCCCCCCCCCCGTGTATATATATATATATATATATATATGGTGTGTGCTAAACTTGTGCTACTATTCTGGTGCCTGGAGGAGTGACTTCAGTGGACTGGTGAGGGGGGGAAGAAGAAGTGTCTTCGGCAAAACTGCAGCAACTTTGAGAAGTAGATCCTTCAGTTGCTTTCCTGCCTCTGCCCCCCCCCCCCCGCTTCTCTCTCTCTTTCTAACTTGCCCAGTGAACTGGAGAGTAAATGCAGTGCTGCTTCCCCCCTCCCCACTGAATAAATAATGTTTGGAATGTCCCCTTTGTCCCCTTGCCTCAAGGAACAACTAGCTGAAAATGAGCAGAAATGCATGTCTACTCAGAAGTAAATCACATTATCTTCAATGGCCTTACTCAGAAGTAAATCACATTGATTTCAATGGTGCTTCCTCTTGGGAAAGTTAACATGGGAGAGGGGCTGCAATTGCTTTCCGGAATTGCTTTTGGGTGGATGGGAATGGGGATCCTGCTCCCATGGGCTTCATTTTTTGTGAGGGGGCAGGAGGAGCTGTCAATTTTTTTCTTTTTTTGAAACTATCTCCACTTTCTCCAGCGCATAGATGAAAGAAAACAAAACCTTTTTTTAAACAGCCATTTTCCCTGCACATTTCAAACTCCTCCTACTTCTCCCATAATTGCATTTGTGTGTGAGACACAAGATCGCGTTTTCAATACAGTGGAAACCACGCTGTATTCGTTAGCATGTGCCCCAACAGCGGTAAATGTGTTTTGCATAAATACCACGACAGAGCTCCCTGATTAACGGAAGGGGCTCTAGTGTAGATCCACCACAAGAGACATTTCACCCATTATGAAATAGCAAATACGGATTTTTCATCAAATCTATGCTTGAAAAGGAGTTGCAGCTAATCTTTTCTTCCTGACAAATTTTACCTGTGTATCTGGTTGCAAATATGTTTGGCACATTCATACTTTACATTTTTAGCTGCACCGCCGAAACATGCTGGCTCAGCTTGTCTGAGTTGGAAAGCTAAGCAGGGTCAGGCCTGGTTATTACTTGGATGGGAGACCCCTCCTCTAGTTTCCTGCATTGAGCAGGGGGTTGGACTCGATAGCCTTGTAGTAGGCCCCTTCCAACTCCATCTATGAAATACCTTTAAAGGATAAGGTGTGAAACAGCACTAATTCAGTTCGGTCTTTTATTTAGATGTATTGCTTTGTCCATTCCAAATGCTTAAGATGGACAATACCGTTTTTAAAAGGTGGAACCCTCCTACACATATACAAATATAAAGACACACATGCACAAACACACACCATAATGATGATCCAGTTAAAATTTTCCTATGTTTTGCTGATATATGCTAGAGCACCAAAGTCAGCCCCAACAAGTAGGTCTTACCCTTCTGAGGCATCTCTGTTCATAAGGGTGCTTTTGGACCTTCCAGCTGAATTTGGAGTCCATGATCATAGGAAGGTGGCATCTTTTTAAAAGCATTTTGCACATGCTGTTGTTAAATTTAATCATGACTATTGGAACTCCTAGGTGGGTAGAATTGTGCTACTAAGGGGAGAGATTCTGGCTGGAAAATTTGGCAATGGGAGCAGTGCATGTTGTCAGCGGACCTATCCTTTTGCTGTTCCACAGACTAGATAAAGAAATTTGTGCTAGTATAATAGCACTGATCTGGGTTATTAAGTTTAATTGAGTATTCCTTTAAGATAAAACAATTAATAACAGCCAGTTCTGTGTTTTTTTTTCAATGGAGGTCAAAGTAGTAAAAAGGCAATGATAAGTGTAGCGGGACCATTTGAACACAATACCCCCAGTGGCCAACTGAGGCAGCCTACCCAGAAGGATACAATACTGTGAACAGTATTGGAACTGGAAGAAGCTGATGCTGCAGTCACAGGACTAAATGAAAGAATACATAATGATTAAATATAGTGGGTAGTATTGAATGCATATTAAGGAATGTTCACTATCTGCATATTTTTCTATGTATGAAGAATAAATCTGCAGCTGGCAGCTGAGACTGTTCAGATTGACAATAGGAATTGTTCAAGAACATTGAGCCTATGTGCTCCTTTCATATAGGACTGAGAGCCTTGGTTTTTTCAGATGTAAAGTATATAGCCAACTGTATACATGGTGTTAATGTTTCATTATTATTTATTATTTATATGGTGCATTCGGTGTACATGGCATTTTTACAGCAGAAATAAGAAGAGGGAGAGGATTTCACCAAAGAGCTTGCAAATTTGAGGAGAAGGAAGAGTTCCACCCTGAAAGGCAGCCTAAAAATAATTTTAAAATTGTAAATAATACATAAATTAAGGGATCCTAAAGGCAAGGGTAACAAGATATGTATATGCTCAAATGCAGTTATAGTACCACCCTCTTTAAAAGAAATGATAATTAGAACACTCCTGAAGAAACCTAGTCTGGACCCTGAAGATGTAAAGAATTATAGGCCACTTGCTAACTTCTAGTTCCTGGTATTTGAGTGGGGGGGTGGGGGGGGCAGCCAACTCCAGTCACTCCTGGATGAAACTGATTTTCTAGATCCATTCAATCAGGTTTCAGGCCTGGGTTTGGAATGGTGACTGATTTGTGGGTTCCTTTGCTAAGGGACAGGACCTTATGGGATCCTCTTCAGGGGTTCACCTTTGCCTAGGGCAGTGATGGCGAACCTATGGCACGGGTGCCACAGCTGGCACGCAGGGACCTCTCTGTGGGCACTCGAGCCATTGGTCACCAGATCGCGAAAAGACCGTCCCCTTCTGCAAAACACTAATGATCTTGTTCTTTCTCACAGTGTGGAACAGAATGATTTTATTCTAGAATTCCTGTTGCAGAATTCTTTTCTACATTGTTATCATATTTAAAAGATTTTGAAGAATGATGCACAGAGCATGGCTTGGATGTAAAGCCCTAACAGTTGACCTGAGTGCTGCATGTGTTGTGCACAGGCTATGTGTACAATGTAGTACTATAATAATTTTTTGAGTTGATTTTTTTTTCAACAAAAAACTGTTAGTATCATTGAAAGCTCTGTTATTGTGTTTTTCTTTTAAGACAAAATATGTTAATTAGTTCGGACAACAGTATGAGTTGTTTTTCTAAAACTAAAACCTCGGTATTCAGGTTTAATTGCAGTTGGCACTTTGAAATAAATAAGTTGGTTTTGTGTTGCAGTTTGGGCACTTGGGCTCAAAAAGGTTCGCCATCACTGGCCTAGGGACTGCCTCTTGATTTTCATGGAACTTGCAGTGGATTTTGATACCATGGACTATGGTATCCTTCTGGGTAGGCTGCCTCAGTTGGCCACTGGGGGTATTGTGTTCAAATGGTCCCGCTCCTACCTATTTACAGTATTTATTTATTTATTACATTTCTGTAATGTCCATTAACTGTAGCTCTGTGTACAGTTCACAATTCCAGCAGGTGGTGCTGAGAGATTATTGCTCTACACTGTGGCAGTTTCATAGGATTCTGTTTTAGATTCTATGCAGTTTCACAGGATTCTGTTTAACCCCCCCCCCATGTTGTTTAACATCTACATCAGCCTTCTCCAAGCTGGTGCCCTCCAAATGTGTAGGACTACAACTCCCATCATCCCAAGTCAGCATGGCCATTGCCATGCTGGAATGTAGTCTTCTAACACATCTGGAGGGCACCAGCTTGGGGAAGGCTGATCTACATAAAACCAATGGGAGATGTCTGCTAGAAGTGCAAACTGAGGTGTTGCCCTTATGCAGGCGGTATCCAATTCTATTTCTCTCCTTTTCATCAAATTCAGATGAGGCATTTCTGTATCCTAGACACACTTCCAGGTTGTACTTCCCCTAGAGGATCAGTTTTGCAGTTTGGGGTTCTTCTTGGATCCGCTGGAGGCACAAGTAGACTCTGTGGCTCTGAGCAACTTTTATCAGCTTTGGCTGAAATACCCACAGGGTAGCAAGACTGTTAACTGTGACTGTATGATATTATTATATCATACCAGTACTTTGTCATCTGTATTGGCTTCCAGGCTGTTTCTGAGCCTAGTTCAGTGTGCTGGTTTTAACATTTAAAGCCCTAAATTGCATGGGGCCAGGTTACCTGAAGGATCCTTTCTCTAACATATGCCTACCTTGACCTTAAGGTCATCTTCTGAGTCCCTTCTCCAGGTGGCCCTGCTAAATGATGTATGGTAAGTGGCTACTAAAGGGAAGGCCCTTTTCATTAGTGGCAACCCAGTGATAGAGTACCCTCCCTAGAGAGGCTCATCTGGTGCCTGTTTTGTAGTCTTTCATCCTGGCCAGATCTACACCTAATAGTTATTGCAGTACTGGATTGCTTCTGTGACTTGCGGAGCACACAACACACTCACTTTTCAGTTCCGGTTGCATTTGTCTTGCGTCCTCGTTCCTCTGTTCTTTTGTAATTTCTTGGACTACCATTATTATGATTTTTCCTGTTACTGTGATTCACTATCGCAGTACGTAGCTATGTGTGTTCTCACCGGGCGCTGTCGTTGCCTGTCTTGGTGTGACTATGAAATAGTCCTAAGCAGTGTTAGCCAATTGTTTTCTTTTGGGGGGGGGGGGTTTAATTCGTTTATTTGAATTTTAACATATACAAGACAACCGAACAACCAACAAAACATCTAATCCATTACAGAAATTGTATTAGATCAGAACAAAGTAAATCCCGCCCCCCCCCCCGAACCAACATTCAAAGGAACAAATCTGGCTGGGCACCTTTTCCGGAGTCTTTTTCGGCCATAAAGTAGTCAGTTTTGTGATAGGTGGATATTTGTAAGTTTATTGCATCCAAATGTACTGGAAGGCTTGAGGTATTTGTGTTGTAGATGTTCTGTATGAAAATTGGATAAAAAGCCACCATTCTGCTTCAAAAGAGTTTGTTTTCTTTCCCCCCCCTGCAATTCTCAATTTTTGAGTTAGTTTTTCAATTAATGCAATTTCTCATACCACATTATACCAGTGATTGATGGTTAGCCCTTTGGCATCTTTCCATCCTCTTGCTATTAGTAATTTAGCAGCTTGTAATGGAAATCTTATTAGGTTCTTGTATAATAAATTTTTATTATCTCTTTGAAAAATGTTTAATATTGCTAATTCTGGAGTTTTATTTATCTCTGTCCCTACAATTTTAGATATTTCTTTGAAAACTATTGTCCAGAAGCGGGATACTTGCTTGCAGGACCACCACATATGTTTGTGTGATCCGATTTCTCCACAGGCTCTCCAGCATAGGGGAGAGTAGTTTTTATTAATATGAGATATTTTGTGAGGAGTCCAGTGCCATTTCTGTATTATTTTCAGTGAGAGTTCTTTGAATTTTGTTGAAATCGCTTTAAATGGGAATTCATCCCATATATTTTCCCATTCTTCATCTTCTATTTGCATTCCCCATTCTCTTTCCCATTTTCTTTTAAGAGGAAGGCTATTTCCCATGTCTGTTTTTATCAGAAGTGCATATAAATCTGACATTAATCCTTTTTCCTGATCTGTAAAAGTTAATAATATCTTTTCAAATTGTGTCAGATCTCTGGTGCCTTGTTTTTTCACATTCTCTAGTCTAATGAATGAGCTTATTTGGTACCATTGTAACCAAGTAATTGCCGTATTTCGTAATGTGTTTACCATGTGTCTCTTGATAGTGGTTGTGAGTTATTATATAAGTCTCGTAATATCAATAGGTTATTATTTTTCAGTGATTCTCTAGATATCTGTATGTCTTTAACTGGAAAATTTGGGTGTGCATAGAGTGGTATTAATGGTGAAATTCCTGGCATCAGTGTCTCCTTTCTTCATTTCCATATCTTTAATATTATTTCCATGTTGGAGTGTTGATTTTGTATACCTTGTGTTATTCGTTTTTTGACAAAGGGTATTGTGTGTGGATTATCTTGTGCTAACAAAAAAATTTCTATTTTGACCCAATGTTTATTTTTATTATCTGCCATGAATGATAATAGATGTCTCAGTTGGTAAGCTTCATAGTATAATTTTAGTGATGGAATTCCCCATCCTCCATCAATGGTGGGTCTGTATCTGAGATTTCTTGCCATACGTGGTTTTTTACCATTAAATATAAATTTTTCTAGGGTGTCTTGCCATGATTTAAGCCATCTCATAGGTACTTCTATGGGTAGAACATAAAATAAGTATGTGAATTTAGGTATGACTATCATTTTGATGGTGGCTAATTTGTTCATTGTGGTTAAGTTCAATCTTTTCCATCTTTTGAGGTCTTTCTTGATATTTTCCCATAATTTGGAATAGTTTAGTGTGAAGGTTTTGTTTGGGTTTTTTGCAACTTGAACTCCTAGATATCTAAAGGCTTTGTGAACTATAGGAATTTGTAGATTTTTAGAAATGTCAAGTTGATTGTTTGCCCCTATATTATAACTCATGAAGTCAGATTTGTCGTAATTTACTTTTAAGCTAGACGCTGCTTGAAAATCTTGCAGTTCTTGACGTAGTGGTTGCAATGCCTCTATTGGGTTTTGTATTGTTAATATCAAATCATCAGCATATGCTGAGTAAGTATGGTTGATCTTGAATTTGTATACCTTGTATAGCGTCATTATGTCTGAGTCTGTCTGCTAGAAATTCTATAACTAAATTGAATAACAGAGGGGATGGGGGCAACCCTGTTTGGTTCCTGCATTTAGTTGAAAAGGGCGTGAATCATAAGAATTGAATCGTATATTTGCTGTTGTTTTGTTATATATGGCATTGAGAATGTGAGAGAAATTTGGGCCAAAGTTGTACACAGATGTGCTCTCCAGTAAGAACTGTAAATTAACACTGTCAAATGCTTTGAACAAGTCTAGAGCAATTATGGCTAGCGGGGTGTTTGTTTTTTTACTGTATTTTATTATGCTATATAGCCTGCGTATAGGGTCTGCTATATATCTTTTTGGAATAAAACCATGTTGATCTTCATGTATTATTTCTCCTATCACAAATTTTAATCTATTAGCCCATATGGTGGTAAATATTTTATAATCTATATTTAATAAAGAGATGGGTCTGTATGATTCTGGGAGCTCCGGATTTTTCCCTGGTTTTAATATCAAGATGATTCTGGATTGTGTCCATGTGTTAGGAAGTGAGGCTCCATCTAGAATTTCATTATATAATGACAATAGTCTTGGGGCTAATAATTCTGTATATGCTTTATAAAATTCACTTGTAAAACCATCGGGTCCCGGTGAATTGTTGGGTTTTTGTGTTTTAATGGCTTCTGTTATTTCTTCTATCGTAATCCTTTGTTCTAGGATTTGTTTACTTGCTTCAGTTAGTCCTGGGATGTTTGTTTTGCTCTGATACTTTCTAATTGTGTTCCTGTCTTTTTCTTCCCCTTTGTATAGTTTTTCAAAATAATCTACAAAAATGTCACCCATCTCTTCTATGTCATATGTTTTATTCCCCTGTTTGTTTTTAAGAGCATTTATTTTGTTTTTGTCCCTCCTTTTTTTTACCCTGTTTGCCAAGAGTTTGGATCCCTTTCCATCAAATTCATAATGTTTTTGTTTAATATATAGTAAATTTATCATGGTTTGATCTAATTCCAATAAATTTAATTCTGTCCTTTTCTTCTCCATTTGTTGTCTGATCTTTTGTTCCCCTGTTCGTTTATATTGTACAGTAAGTCTTTCTAGTTCTAATTCTGTTTCTGATTTTCGCGTCCGTCTCTTTTTATTCATGTGGCTCATCTCTTTGATACTCAGTCCTCTAAGAACCGCTTTCATTGCTTCCCATCTGGTCCTTTCTGTTGTGTCCCCTGCTTTATTTTCTGTGAAGTAGTTGTCTATTCCCTTTTGTAAATTTTCTCTGCTTTCTTTGTTTGTTAAAAGGATGGGATTGAATCGCCATATATAATTGCTCTTGGTATAGTTGTTTACTGTGAGTTGGACAGATACCGGTGCATGGTCTGTCACTTTTATGGGTCCTATATCTGCCACTGTGACGTTTTGCATCAGTGTACTAGTTAGCATAATTGTGTCTAGCCTTGAGAAAGTTCCATGTACCCTGGAACAAAATGTGTGTGTGTAGTCTTTGTTGTTAAGTTCTGCCCATACCTCCCTTAAATTAAATTTGTGAATTATGTTTAAAAGTTTTCCTGCTCGTGTGCTATGTGAGTCTGTTTTATTATATAATCTTATATCTTTTTGTACTTTTCTAGGTTCAGCTCCTTGCATGTTCCAATTAGTGTCTGCTCCAATTATTGCCTCTGCTTTTGAAAAGGTTCTCAACTTTTTCAAAACTTTATGTAGGAAGTCTAGCTGTCTTTCGTTTGGACTGTATAATGAGGCTAATACTATTTGTTTGTTTTGATTTAGTGTTCCCTCTACAAATACGTATCTGCCATTGGGGTCTTTCTGTACTTGCCGTATTGCAAAGTCCACTGTGTTATGGATTAATATTGCTTCTCCCCTGGATTTGTTTGTTCCTTTTGCTATATGTACAGTTTTCCATTGACTACTGTTAAAAATTCCTTCCCTTTTTGGGGCTTTGTGTGTCTCTTGTAGAAATAGTATTTTTGGTTTTAGATCTCTTATTAGTTTATGTAGCCTCGCCCTTTTTAACTGATTCCCCATGCCTTTAATGTTTAGAGTTAGCACCTTAAGGTCTCCCATGGTATATGCCAATTTCTGTCTGCCTTGCCCATTATCGCACCCAGCTCAGTCGTGTCCTCCCTCCCTCCCCTGTCATTCCCCAACCTTCTCATTTTCCCTAACTTTAAAACTCATTTGCAGCTCTCTCTTAGCATAACTAAAGCTGCGAATGCAGGTGAGATCCTCCCCTCCCCTTACAGAGAGAGTGATTCACGAGTTCTTCACCCTGCCTTGAGGCTATGGTTTGTTCTTTTCAGATTCCTTTAAAACTATAACTGAGCAGGTCAATCTATTCCTTCATAGATTGACTACATAGAGGCAAGAGTTTCTCCCCCCCCCCCCATTTTATCAATGGTTTAAAACAGCGTGACTCTACAAACAAAGAATATTTTCTCTCCCCTTTGGGGCTAGTCTCCCTCCTCCCTTTTCCTCCCCCTTCCCTTTGCTATGCATTTGAATATTTACACTTCAATTGTCTTTCACTTTGTTTTTGTCACCTCCTGTGGTTCACTGTTACTCAGTTTCTCTCATCTCTTCCTTTGTGGCAGAGCTCTCAGGATTCTTGGGGTCTGTGGATTTTCATAGTCATTTCTTTCCCGCCTGTTTTTTCGGTGTCTGTTTACAGTGTTCCAGCCGTCTCCTCCTTGTGGCTCTTGGCCTGCTTCTTCTTCTCCATTATCTGTTTCTTCCCGAGTAGCCTCTGCCAGGAGTTCGATGCCTAGCGTTCTGAATAGCTCCGTCATTTCCCATGGGGAGGCTGCAATCAGCGTGTGTCCCTTGTTGGGGATTATTATCTTGAAGGGGAATCCCCAGTGATATTTAAGCCCCAGTTCTCGTAGTTTCAATGTGTAGGGTTTGAGGAGTCTTCTTTTCTGCAGCGTCTCTGGTGCCAGGTCTTGCATAATCATTACAGGTTTGTCATTATATTTTATTTCTTTTAGAAGTCTTAGCTTTTTAAAGAATTCGTCTTTCTTGTTGTATCTGCTGAAACATATTACCAAGTCTCTTGGAAAGCTGGAGTTTTTTCTTCTGGGTCCTAGTGCCCTGTGAGCTCTTTCTAAGTCATCAGCTTCTATCGGGCAGTCTGGAGTTAATGAGGTCAGCCATTTTGCTATAAAAATCTTAATGTTTTCACTTTCTGCTTCTTCTTCCAAGTTTTTTATTCTCAGATTACACCTTCGGTTGCGATTTTCTTGGTCTTCAATCTTTGATTTATTTTCCGCTACCGCTCTTTGTAGGGTTTTTATCTTTTCCTCCTGTTGCTGAGCTTTTTCTGCAGCTTTATTTGCTGTTGTTTTTACTGCCTCCACCGTTTCTGTTATTTCCTTCAGTTTGGTGTCCAGCAGTTCTGCCCAATGGTTCATCAGTTCTTGTTTTAATGTTTTTAATTGTTGTAATATTGCCTCCTTCATTTCGTTATTCGATATCTGTGCGCTTGATCCTGGCTCTTCTGTGTGTTCTCTGTCTTCTCCGGTAGCCATTTTATTCTCTTGAGTATGCTGTACTGCCTTGTGCAGTGTTTTTCTTTCTTTGTAGGGAAAGTAGTGTGTAATCTCGCTGTTTTTCGTTTTGCTAGATTCCTCTGTCATTCCCCATCAGAACTTTAAGTTTTTGTTGCTTGTTGGGCTTTTTTAAATGTTGTAGAGTCTTCCTTTTTAGTTTTAGGGTGAGGAGCTCTCCCTCTACGCCGCCATTTCTTAGGCGTGCTAGCTCCGCCTCCCAGCCAATTGTTTTCAAGATGCGGGGAACATTCAGTTTTTGTCTCCCAAAGCTGTATCGGAGCTTCAGCAAAGCAGAGATTGCTTTCCTGCCACTATCCTTCTCCCACACACCTTTTCTCTATTTTCTCTCTGAACTGAAGAGTAAGTGCTTCCCCCCTCCCCAACCTTTTGAAAAAATAAATGCCCATTTCAGCCCTCTGTCCCAAAGTACAACTAACTGTAAATGAGCCGAAATGCATGTCTACTCAGAAGTAAATCACATTATCGTCAATGGCCTTACTCAGAAGTAAAGCACAAAGTGAATAGGACCTAACTGGGCTTCGGCGAAACAACAGCAACTCCTAGATTGCTTTTTCGGGCTCTCCTCCTTCCCCACAGCTTCTCGCTGAATGTTAATCACATCTTCAATGGCCTTACTCAGAAGTAAATCACATTGATTTCAGTGAAGCTTATGCTTGGGAAACTTAGCATGGGAGGAAGACTGCTTTGGGAAATTGGTTTTGGGTGGGGAAGGGGAATGCTGATCCTACTAGCTTCACCCCATGGGAAGACGGTGGTGGTGGTGGTGGCGGCGGCGGCGGCGGCGGCAGCAGCACAGCATCTCATTCTCTTCCCTTCCCCTTCTCCATGATATTTTGTGAGGGGCAGGAGGATTATTTTTTTTTAAACCATCTCACTGGTTCACTCTAGCGCTCCTGCGCATAGATGATGATTTTTTTAAAAAAGCTTTCTCTTAAAGGGCCATTCCTCTGCATGTGCAAGGCAACACCCATATTACCACTATGGAGTTTAGGTGTGGCACGGCAAAACAGAATGACTGCGGTACAGTACATTTAACGAAAGTGTGTGCTGTGAGTAGTGACTGCGGAATGTGAATATAGCAGTACTGTAATGCTAACTTGACGATATACCATGTAGTGTAGTTCTGGCCCAGGTGAAAAACTTTTCATCGTTCCAGGATTTCAAACGTTAGTGTAAAATCTTAATACATCTTTCAGATATTTTTGGAGTCTTAAGATCTGTGAAAATTTTGGTGCTGCTGTAAAATTTATTTTATGGATGTTATCTGCTTTATGCTTATATTCTGTAGTTTTACTTTTGTATTAAACTGTTTCTAACTTTTATTGTAGGCTTCCCAGAGAACTTTATTTATTGGGTGCTATATAGATATTGCAAATAAAATGAAATAAGATGTAAGCATTTAGACTTAATTGTGGTTTAGCGTGAAGAGTTGGGGGTGGGCTTAACCCAGGGCTTCACAGAAAAAGTACATTTTGAGGAAGGACAGAGAGAGGGAGAGGGAGAGTGGCAGTATCATGTAGGTGTGTGTGGAGTGAATAGCAGGAAAAAAGCAAATGGGAACAGGTAGACTTGCTTAAGAGAGCAGCAAAACTTTGGGCAGCTTCAGCTGGTAGATTTGAAGGAGCAAAGTTCACTGGAAGGGATATAATGGGAAATAAGAGCAGAGGGATCAAGGGGCAGATAAGTGGAGACCTTTAAAGGTAATGATAAAGAGTTTGAGTTGGATATCACCATATCACTATCAAAAAGTTCTTTAACATAGATTTCCAGTCTTATAATGATGAGATCATCATTCATGAGAGAGGTATATCAGATTGCTATAACAGAGACGTGACCTTGGAATTCTGGTTTCCATAGAGAAGGTATCACTAAAAGAGCTGAAATGAGGTGTTCACCATGCTACCCCTCAGCAGCAGTTATAGCATTGTAGTTATAACATTTAACACAGTTATAGCATTGTAGTTCATTTGTGTCATTTATTTGTTTTTCTGCTTTAAAAATTGTTAAAGTATAAAAATAACCAACATTTAACAAAAAGTAACAATAAAACCTATGTTCCTCAGGAACAAACAGTTTATTTAAAACAATCGTACCCCACCTATTGCCCAAAGCTCTTGGCTTACAATATTTTAAAAATACAGAAAAGGGACAACAAGATGTTAGAGCCCCTCATGGGGTGGGGCTGTTGATTTCTCATACAGCTCTTGGCTCCCAGTGTCACACTTTGGCTTAGTGTTCTCTGATTGAAGATGCTCCATTTGGATGGCTTTCCTAACTAGATGTAGATGAAAATCATTGCAGCTCCTGTCCCTTTCATTTGTAAAATGTTGGAAATGGTGGAACAGATGACAGGGGGTTTTTTATTTCATAATTCATTGTGCTGATGCTTATGAGATTGTCATTTATGCAGAGCAGGGGGGAAATGATTGCATTTTGCATAGCAGTAATGCCTGATCTTCCTCACTTTTATATTATTTTTCTGCTGTATTTCATACTTAAATATAGCTTGCTAGTTCATAATAATGTTGTATTCTCAGTCTGCATGGTGAGCAGGCACAACAACCTGATTTAGATAATCAGGAAGTAAATTGTGGCCTTTGAGTCATTGTGATTTATGGATTATGGCTATTTAGATGTCAGTGTTTCTCTCCAATGAATATATGCATATCTAATCACATACATGCTTCTTCTTCTGATGGTCCTTTTTCTGTGGCCTACTTTGGTTGTTATTTCCACTATGGATATGAATTCTTGTACCAGAGTTTGGTCCACAGTGAGTCTCTAATTCAGGAAACATGGCATTAGAATCTCCCCAAGTCTAGCTTTGATTCAGAACTTTGGGTCATCTCAGGCCATGAGGGAAGAGGGGAAAATAATAATTTGTTATGAACAATATTCCCAGTAGATCAAAATGTTCACAAAAATTGGCATTTTCCTATCACTACATGAAGCAATTGGTATGACACAACTGTGGGTCAGGAACCCAGTCATACCTGCTTCCTGATTCTTTGCGGGAGCAGGTTTCTGGCTCAATCAATGCAAACACATTGTTTAGGAGACAGAGAGGAGTTTGCATGTTTTCTAGTCGTGCCACCTTGAGAAACCCTGGGTTACTCTTTCAGTATCCCAGGTTTTAAAATTCCATTACTCTGGAAAGTGTGTACAAAGATAGGATCTGTTTGGCCTATGGGAAAAGATGCTGTAAATGAAAGAAATGAGATTATGATAGGGCTGCTGCATTACTGTTGGAAGGTCTAGTTGGCCTAGTTTACAATTAGTGTGTTTCAGTGTTGGCACTGCAAGGGTAAATTAGTGATGTGTTATGGAAATAATACTATAATGATGTCAGTAATAAAAATAGATAATACTTATTTGTGAACACTGTTCAAGAAACAGATACATTTTTTAAAAGGACTAATTCACAGGTAATATAATTCTATCAAGGTTGAAATATTGTCAGAGTCCAAATTCACCTTCCAACTGTTTAGCTGTACATTATTTGAATAAGGAAAATTGACATCACTCTCGCACAAAGTAATCCCGTAGTTTATCACTCATCTTCCTAAGAACAGAAGAAAGTGAAACCGATATGACAAGTATTGCCCTAAGGCAGGGGTCTCCAACCTTTTTGGACCTGTGGGCACATTTTGGGGATTTGATAAACTGCTGTGGGTACCACCACAAAATACCTAATCTGTGGATCACTGTGTAGGCATCTACTGTTGCATCTGTGGAACTTAGGCTGAGTCTTATTCAGCAAAAACATGTGTTTCATGTCTATTACGCACTGCAACATCTCTTTAATAAGGGATTGTCTAATTCAGCTAATTGCTGGCAGTGCAATACAGCTAATGCTTCTTTTAAACATATGTTTTGGCAATGTCCAGTAGTTGCTTCTTTTTGGGAGAAGGTTATTACACGGATAAATTTTGTACTGGAACAGTCTTTAAAATTCACTGATGTACATGCTCTTTTAAATTATTTACCTGCTTCATGGAAATTAACAAATGGAAGGGGAAATGGGTTCTCTGCGCCCTTTTGACAGCTCAAAGACTGATATTACAAAATTGCATTTCCTCCTGTAATGCAATGGAATGAGGACCTTACAGTGTTTTCGATATATGAATGGGTGGCATATAGATGCCAACTTCAAATGGATATCGTACTTATTTGGATATTTAGTCTGCTTTTGTTAAAGCCTATGTATAATTGGTAGAAAGTTGTATGCATTTCATACAAATCCATGTACATACCGTATATTAAAAAATGGATTTTTTTTTAAAAAAATGTAAAATGTTTTTTTGGGTACCCACAATCACCATGTTGGGGACACCTTGGCGGGTGCTATTGAAGGTGCCTGTGGGTGCCATGGCACCCACAGGCGCCGCTTTGGGGACTGCTGCCCTCAGGTGATGAAATTGTAACATCAGGAAAATATTAATAACTTTAAACAGGATTGAAAAGCATAAGAGAATAATTGCTTGAACAGATCATGTATGGTGAAGCCTAAAATGGAACAGTAATCTGCAACAGATGTGAAAATCTCACAGAAGCAATGTAAACAGGGTAAGAGAGGACCTAATTTTATTTATTTATTTATTTACGTTTATTTATCGCCCATCTGGCCGGCAAACCAGCCACCCTGGGCAATGTACCTCATGGCACAGTGTCTTCTTGGATGGTAATATTTAGGACCTTCCTAAGTGTATCATATGGCACATTCAACATACCTTCCAACTGTACATATCCAATCTTATATTTTCTGTTTACCTATACAGTAGGTACAGGACCTGTTGTCTTCCCTCTGTATGCCATTATGGTACAGAATTTCACCAAACACTAGAGTTTGCCATCATAAAGAGCAAGATACCAGCCTTCTTGCTTTGAAACTGGATCTAGTATTTGCAGATGTACCTTGGCCAATATTTAAAGCTCTGCGTCCCAAACATTGCCATGAATGGGAAATACACATATGGGACATTGTATATATAAACCATGTGCACAAGGAACATCTAGATTAGGTTGAACATACATGGAAATCCACAGATGTATAGCGTTCAGGAGTTTGATCTGTGACCGTGAATTATTTGCAGATTATACATTTTAACATTAACTTTTCTAAGATTATTCAGTGATAAATTCCTGTCCCCCCACACTCACAAGCAGAATATTCACATTGCTTGCTGTGTAACCCCTATGAAGAGCAAGATTCTCATGTGATAAGTCACAAATACAACTGACAGATTCATCACCCATCATCCTCTTTCAAGGACTGAGTCACAGGGTAAGATTTATTCTCTAGACGTGTGAAATTTCAGTGTACACTGACATATGCAGTTATGCAGTAGTAAACCAGGCATACGTTGTTAGATGAAATTTGACACAACAAAGCTTGTGTTCCATTTAACACAGGCTTGCAAAAAGCTATTTGCCTGGTTGCTGGTTCCTCTTCCAGATAACCAGAGAAGGGAAGCTTTTGTAAGTTTTTATAGATCTGGCTCTGTTCTTAATTTAGTTCATCAATATGCCACAAATATCTGTTTATCCAACAGATGGGTTAGTAATTTGTGCTACAGTTCTTTGGATTTATTTACAAAGTTACAACTTGTCTTGTATAAAATGGGGTGAGATACATTTAGAGAACACATCAAATAGCCATTTTAGAATTTTCATGAATACACAGAACCAACTTACCCTGTGGGGTGTGGGTGTGTGTGTGTGAGAGAGAGAGGGGGGGGGAGAGAGACTTTTGGTTGCTTCTTAAAGGTGTGCTGAAGTAAAGTGCAGCAATATAGGTTAGGTAGCCGTGGCTGGCTTTGTAACATTATGTGTGTTTAACAAATGACAAAGACTGCAGTATGTTAACAACTAGCAGACCAACTCAGTTTACAGTGATACAGCTAAAGCTACAAACAAACATATGCAGCTGTCAGAGTTGCACACATTATGCCTGCCCTGTCGGAGTGAAGCCATGCTTGCTGGAACCTGTAGGCATAGCCCCTTAAGGCAGGGGTCTGTCTGTTCCATTTCCCTGAGGTGGGGCTGCCCCACAGCAGCAGGGAGGGAGAAGGCATATAACTCTGTCCCTCAGTGTACTAATCTCCCCTGGATTCAAACTGTATGGACTACAAAACTTGTGTTCTGGTTAGGGAAGTCTGCCCCTAGTGGCTGAAGATGTTATTGCAGGCTTTAACCTGGCGGACACATTTAAATTAATTAAAAGTAATTACGGTAATGCATTTTTAAAAAGGAACTAAACCTGAGGTGCCCACCCCTACAGTACCCTTAATATGCATGGCAAGTTCCAGGTGTCTAAGGCCTTGAAGCTGTGTGGTGCTGACAGGCAGACACATAGATTATCCTCATGTATTTTGTGTGCACATAAGTAATTTTCTTCATGGTTGCAATGTGTGTACATGTGTACCCTGCCCAAACTCTGGTCACCCAGGTCACACTATTACACAGCTCTTTGTGCTAGCGGAGTGAAGTTAGTTCAAGTTAGTGAGATGATAGTACCCTTATTATGACTAATGGTCGAAAAATATCTGGAATGCACAGTTCCAAAAATTAAGGCAACCCCCCAATAATATTCAGTTTACATCATGAAATCAAGATCTATCATAAATAGATGTACACTATCCAGCTCCCTCACAAGAAAACACAGTCCCACAGCTAGAGTTGCCTTTAAAGGGACAATTTGTCTTACTTGCTTTTTCTTCATGATTTTAGATTTAGATCTTAATGTATCCTTACCACTTGCTAAGGCCCCTAACTTCTACCATACATTAGAATGTGTGGCAGAAAACCACCCATGTTTTCATCAATACAGACAGCCATACAAAATTATGCTAGAAAATGACTTGGTAAATTGGTCATCTGTATTTGGGCCATGCTTTATTTGGTGTGAGAATGAAATGCTAATGGATTGTTCAGTTTGGTTTGGAATTATGGAGCAACTGTCTCCAAAACTCTTCATTACAAAAAAAAAAAAAAAAGGCTATATATTTCCTGACAAATATGACAGCAATGTTTCCTTGTAATCTTTTCTGTGGAAGTGGGGTGGGGTATCATTTAGAAAGTCAGCTATAGAAATGTAAATTGTGATTGGAAGTGGTAAATTTGAATTTTCCAGTTTTGCAAGAAGCTCTCAGGAAGTTGTTTTAGGGCTCAGAAATGAATCATTAATTGTTATATTGTCTTGCCACTCCAGGGAGTCTATCTATGAAAGGGGCATGCAGATATCCGCTCTTTAGGAATTAGGGGAAAGAAGCAATAGTAAGAATTGCTCATGGAGAACAAATGTAATCAGTTAGAGAGTGAAGCCTGGAAGCTCAAGGGTGGCATCATTCCAGCAAGATTGAATGGACCTGGTGATTTTTCCTGATAGAGGTATCTAGTGTCTCCTTTCAGCTGATATCCAGTGCAAGCTTATTGCCCTCTTTCTCATGCGTTCCCCAAATATATCATGTCCTTATTTAAGCCATGGTGGTGGGTTGTGGTGTGTGCCAGTGGCAATTTTGAATATTCAACCCCTCCACAGTGGTGTGCCATGGTTTGTTATGTCATTCGAACCCAGGCAGCAGGATTTGTTTGAGGGTTGTTTATGTGCCGTGACCGTTCCTATTTCAGAAACAAGCATTTCTGCTCGTTTGGGATTATTTTTAGAAGTGCCAAAACCCTGTTGGGTGAGCAGTGGATCCCACAAGCACATGGGCACAATAGGATATTACCCTTAACATATATTCCACACTACCTCCTTTCTGTTCTTCTTTCCCATACCCCCAGCCAAACTATTATGGAGACATAGCTCTGACTAATAGCAAAAAGAAATGCCTATTGTCTCAGTTAATTTTATTTCTAGAATTCTACTAATTTGAGATCCATAAACCACTAAAAAAAAAATAGAAAAATCACCAAACTCAACTATCGGATTGTAATGTCCATTTGCTGATTTAAATACACCCTGAAAAGAGATGTTTTAGTTGGTGGCTGGTATATCACCTATTAGAATTCAGGTTTTAGAAATGGAATCTGCGATTCCCATTCCTTAGCACCCAAAATAGCTGCCTTTTGGGGGCGAAGAAATGGGGCCAGAACAGAGAATG
Source organism: Shinisaurus crocodilurus (assembly GCA_021292165.1). NCBI lineage: Eukaryota > Metazoa > Chordata > Lepidosauria > Squamata > Shinisauridae > Shinisaurus > Shinisaurus crocodilurus. Next base: position 110,482,381 of record CM037877.1, read on the forward strand.
TGAGAGATCATTCCACAATCAAATCTGGCATCAATTGCTTCAGACTAACTCAGTTGGGTTTTTATTTGCTAGCAGCTGCCTCTGTATGTGTAGATTTTGAACCTGTGTTGTTTTTCCCAGTTTCAACCCAGTTCAGAAATCTCACTGCAAATGAACAAACACACTGACTTATAGCTCTGTTCTCACCTTCATATAATGCATAAGACAGCATGGAGAGGGGAGCAGGATTATGCATTATATACCTGACCTCTCTCCGGGTTCAATGGATGGTGAGAATAGCTCTATGCAAGTACAAGTGTACATTCAATTGAGAAACCTAATTGCAAATACAGTTGTAACTTAGCTGGTAAAGTCTGCTTTTACCTGCCAAATGCTAGGAGGTATAGGGTGGGGCCTGCAGGGACAATCCTACTCTACCCTCTGCTCTTTCAGTCTAGGCAAAATATAATTATTAACATGGCTGCTTGAGAAAAACATTTCCAGCAGACAATTAGACAGGAAATTACCCCACTGAAACCCACTAAATTTAATGGGGAAATGACTGAATGACAAGAGGGAAGCACGCAAGCATAAGGCTAATTTATGTAGCACCAAACCATGGTTTGGCATCATTTGTGAACCAACCCAGAGATGCAGCATTGTGCTCTTCTACAAATGGTTCTTTTGAAGCATTTTTAGTGGATTATCAAATTGTTTGCATAGTTGCACCTGCACTTGCAATAGTCTGGGAGTCAACACATCTGTGTGTCTCTACTGGGTTTCCCATGGCTTCTATGCACCTTGCTTGCATTGCCTATTAAGCTCTGCTTAACTCTCTGACTTTATAAACCTGCAGTTCTAATAGAGCCAGTTCACATGACATGACAGCCCATCATAGGTTAATTTACCCATGAGGAGATGCGGGACACACCAGCCGCCATTGTGAATATGCTAGCCCTGGCCTGGGGTTGCCATGACTTGTTGTGTCATGCAAACCCAGCTGGCAGGGGTTAAACAAACCTTGTATAAACCTAAAACAGACCATGGGTTCTGCAAAAGTTGTTTAACCTCAAATAACCCCTACCCACTGGGATCAGATGACACAACAAGCCACGGCAACCCCGTTTGCATATTCATAATAGTGGACAGCACACACCGTGGCACCCCAAGGGCTAATTAACCCATGGCAGGCTGTGTCATCTGAACCAGGTCATACATGTGTTTATGATGAGCAGTCTCTTGTTTACTGTCCAGTAACCCTTTCCATCCTGATTTTAGTTTCTTGGTGTCTGGATTAAAATTTACGCATTTAATTGGCTTACATTCAGTTTAGTTCTCTTAACACATAATGTTTAAGGATATAGTGGCCAGAAAAAGTATCAAAGATTTAAATGTTGGGGAGGGAAGTAGATCTTACATGTAAAGTAGATTGCAAAAATACAAACAGGCTGTGATGTGAAGATTTTGCTCTGTAACAGTCACTGAAAACCAGTGTTAGTATAACGAAGGATATATTTACTTAAACGCATGCTTCTTGAATGCTGCATAGATTTAACAATAAAATACTTCCTCTAGATTCCAGAGTCCGTTGCAGCAAAAACAATAAATGTTAGTATTTATGTACCACAGGACTTTTTTTTGTTGCTTTTGTCCTGTAATTCAGTAAAACAAGGAGAAGGATTGTTTATAATTTAAAAGTGCTAAAACAAATACAAGTCATGAATATTCTAGTTTAATTTTGCCCATCAATGATCTGTTCTTATCTTGTATAAGTTTGGGGTTTTACGTACACACATACACACTCCTCTACTCTTTCTCTTATCTTCTATGGCCTTTGACCCCACTGTTAAGTTTTTTGTCTGTATCCTTGTGTATATAAATAGATAGATCTACCAACTAAGGATAACAGTTCATGCATTAGGTGAAGCAGAAGGGTTAGTTTTTAAGGTACCACACAGTTCTTTTCTGTTTTTGCTGCAACAGACTAACATAGCTACCCTTCTAGAATTTATCAGTGACCTCGTGCTGGTGGAAGGCAGTATTCATGTGTAATAAAGCAAATTAGGGGGTTATATTTTTTTTCTAGTTGCATAGAATACATTTATTTCATTAGCAAGCAGCATTTTTCCCTAATAGGATTAGTGTAAAGAATTATAAAGGATTTCCATATCAGCCAGGCACTCTTCTTGTACACACCACACACACACTGAAGGGCTTTTGTAGGGAAAGTATATGTCAGCTGTCAGAGTTTAGCTAAAGAGGTTGCTGGTAATCAATGGCCACATGGGACAGATGGAGCCATCATTCAAGTGGAAGGCTGCAGCTCTTCCTGCCATGGTCTCAGATTTACATGGACAACAGGAAAAAGAACTACATATTAAGTCTGTGGAAATACCACCACCTATTATGGTGCACCGCTAGTAAGAGCTTGAACAAAAGATTGAAGTGTATAAAAAGGAAGAACCTGAGAACTGACGCTTGTTTGCTTCACCTTAAAAACTACTTTTAGAAGATGAAATTGCTTCTAGTAGAATTCCGCTCAACCTGCTTTTCCACAATAGACTAACATAGCTACCTTTGTATTGGGATATTATAGGAGGATTTTTCTAAAATTTACAATATGGAATCCTATTTATTTAAGATTAGTACTTTGACATCAAAAAGCATCTTGAGTGCCTTGTGAGTTTCCTCTTTTTCAAGCTTCCAATGACATGACATCGCTTCCTTACAATTTTTGGGTACTGTGTGCTCAAGGGAAAATTTCTTACATCTTGGGAGTATCTTGTGCACATGGAGCTGTGTTTTTCTTTCTAGAATAAAAAAACTTACTAGACTGCGCATGCTGATATGGCAGATATGTACCTGCAGTGAAATGTCTCTTAGCATGCCAGGAAATTAGTGTTGCTGACCTGCCTACCACAGTTTCATCTTTCTTGAAACTGTAAAAGACAGGACTCTTTTTTATTTTTAAAGTGTTCCTGCATTTACTCATTCAGTTCTCCTACAGGCACTAAATTCTGATGCTGCTCTCACCACGTGCCTTCTGGAAATTGCTGAGTAAATATACTTGCACTTAATCACATTAATATATCAAAGGAAATGTGCAAGCCTATTACTATCAGTTAATTGCTACAGGAATAATTTGAGCTTGTCTGCTGGGCTCTACAGAGTCCTGTTCTCCCCACAAAACCATGTGTGTTTCCCCCCCCAAAATTATTTGTTCTTACTTAGCTAGTCTATTTGGCAAGACCCTAGTCTAGGTCTATCTCGTCACCTAATGCAAAGGCTCATGCTTGCCTCTACCATTAACTGTAGCTTACCATTTGAAAGGTAAACAGCATATATAGACTTTCTAGCCTCTGCATCCACATAAATAATGTATTAAGCTTCCTGTACTGATAAATTCTGGTTGGGGTGTGGAAGGCAAGAGGAAAGACAAAATGGGGGATGGACGGTAGTAAAAAAAGCTGCACATAATTACTTCCAGTTAGACCCTAGGAACATATTTTTAATTAACCCATATCTACTCCTAAAAACTGTTGTAATGTTGTTGGTGCTTGTTAAATGGGGAAGGTTAAATGATGAATTCTCCCCCCCCCCCCGCCCCTTATAATGTGTTCTTTTTCATGCCATTGAAATTCTGGAAGGGACTCTAGTCTGCCTGCATGATGTACTAAAATAACCTGGTGGTGTTTCTATTTTTGCATTAGTTGATGCATTGCTTTGTGTACTTAGAGCAGTTTCAAAGCTTGTTGTACTGATAGTGAAGATGAGAAGCAGTTCAGCTTCCTTTCAGCTCACAAACTGGTGTTTAATCAGCATGCGCGGAGGCCGTTTCGGGAAGTTTCTAAAGCTGAGGTAAATTTTGGGCGGGAACCCCTCCCCCCCGGTGTCCTCCTTACACGGGTTCCCGCCCTCTCCCTCAGTTCCTCTTCGACCGCCATCGCGTGTGGCTGTTCTATCGAGAGGTTCTGGAATTCTACTCTTAGAATTCAGCTAGGTAACTACTGTTTTTCGAGGATTCTTCAATCTCTTCCCCCCCCCCGCTCGTCGTGGGATCACCAACTTCTACCAATTATGGCTCCAAAAGCCCCCTTTCGCAAATGCGTAAGGTGCGGGATGAAACTTCCTTCGGCGGACAGGCATTCGCTGTGTCTCGCCTGCCTCGGCGAGGGCCATAATGTGGACGCTTGCCATCATTGCCAAGCATTCACAAAACAAGCGAGGAAGCACAGGGCGGACAAGTTGACTGCCATTCTATACAAGAGGGCTCTCCAACCGCCTGCGGAAAAGCCTATCCCTTTGGCAAGGCCTAGTACGCCGCCATCGCACACGGTCTCCTCAGCGGACGCTCAGGAGGCCTACATGGCGACTATGATATCGAAGAGCAAGGCCAAGAAAGATCGCAGAGAGAAAGAGGAGGCGAAAAGGAAGAGCAAGGAGCAGAGAGATAAGGCAAGGAGACTGGCAAAAAAATTGGCTTCGTCCCTCTCGGGATCGGGATCGACGCTAGCCCCAAATCCGACGGACGTCGTGACCATTGAACGCCCGGCTGGGCTTAAGTCTCCTCCCGCACAGGCTCCCCTGGGGTCGAGGGATCCACCGCCTTGCTCTCCACCAAAAGCTCCCTCGGGATCGAGGGAGGCTATTCAGGCACTCTCAGTATCAGAAGGCGAGATACCGGACTCACCATCGGACTCGAGGCCTCCGGTACGAACCACTGCTCTTCCGACCCTCGCCTCTCCTGTTCTACGGGCTCGTACTCCACGGACTCGATCCAGGTCACTCGAGATCGAGGAGGTAGTGATTACCCGGGACCGGGCATCCTCCAGATTGTCTGATTCTCGCAGACCTCGGGATCTCCAACGATACAGGGAGAGGTCTCAGGACTCGAGAGACTCGAGATACTCCTTGGCGTCCCGTTGCAGCTATCGTCGGAGATGCTCCCCTGTGTCTGAATACAGGTACCAGACCAGGGTGTACCGGTCCCGAGAGAGGTCGCCACTCAGGAGACGCTCCCCGAGAAGGGAAACCAGACGGTCTCCACCAGGACGAGAAGGGGCACGTCCGAGCCCCAGGATATCCCCTCTGATCCGTCCTCTGGCCCTCCCTTCGCAAGTTGGTGAGAGAGAGGACCAACTAACTACGGTTTCGATGACAGCCGTATCCCGCTCCCGCAGGTCATCGACTCCGGGGTCTCCCCTAAGTGACTCGGACTCGATCGTCTCACTGTCCCCATCTTCTACATCTCCGGACCAGAACGTCTCCACTCAGGCCGCGGTATCCCCCTCTGAGGATATGGGCACCTTTCAGTGAAATATATTTACCACCGATCGTTGGGTTCTGGACATTATTCAGCATGGGTACAGGATCGAGTTCGATTCTCTCCCACCTTTTCTTGGCATCCGCACCACGCAGCCATCCCATACGCTGCGGGAGGAGGTCGATTCCTTTATTTTATTTTATTAAATAAAATTAAATAAAATTTTATTTAATAAAATAATAAATTTAATATTTTATTAAATATTAAATATTTAATAAAATATTAAATATTAATATTTAATATTAATTAAATATTTTAATTAAAAACTTGTTCCTAGGGTCTAACTGGAAGTAATTATGTGCAGCTTTTTTTACTACCGTCCATCCCCCATTTTGTCTTTCCTCTTGCCTTCCACACCCCAACCAGAATTTATCAGTACAGGAAGCTTAATACATTATTTATGTGGATGCAGAGGCTAGAAAGTCTATATATGCTGTTTACCTTTCAAATGGTAAGCTACAGTTAATGGTAGAGGCAAGCATGAGCCTTTGCATTAGGTGACGAGATAGACCTAGACTAGGGTCTTGCCAAATAGACTAGCTAGGTAAGAACATCGAGATGGTCCCTCCACACCTGGCACAGGACGGCCTTTACTCCAGGTATTTCACGGTGTCAAAGAAGGATGGAGGACTCCGACCAATCCTGGACCTACGTTCAGTGAACTTCTACATTCCACCCAAGAAGTTCAGGATGGTCACTCTCCAATCGATCTTGCCTCTCCTCCGCAAGACCGACTGGTTTGCATCCATCGATCTCCAAGATGCCTACTTCCACATAGGGATCCATCGAGACAGCCAGAAATACCTGAGGTTCAAGATTGGATCCGATACTTACCAGTTCAAGGTACTTCCATTCGGACTTTCGACGGCACCGAGGGTGTTTATGAAGTGTATGACAGTAGTCTGCGCTGCTCTACGAACCCAAGGGGTGACGCTCTATCCTTACCTGGACGATTGGCTCATCGTTGCCCCGTCTGCTCAGGAACTTTGGAGCGCCCTCCACCTGACTACCGGCACTTTGGTCACTCTCGGACTCTGCCTCAACGAGAAGAAGTCCACTCTCTTCCCAACTCAAAGGATCCAATTCATCGGAGCATTATTAGACGCCACGGTCGGTCGTGCCTTTCTACCGAAAGACAACTCTAAAGATACTTACCCTCGCCTCGAAACTACAGAAGGCGACGTCGTGCACAGCCCACTCGATTCAACGGCTCCTCGGTCTCATAGCTTCATCCATATCGGTCGTTCCTCTCGCTCAACTTCGTATGCGCCAACTCCAAAACTGGTTCATAAGATCGTTCGATTCCGAGATGAATGCCCATCGAATGCGACTAACTGTTCCGTCCAGCATAAGACAGTCTCTTCGCTGGTGGATGAGCCGCTCCAATCTGACAAAAGGGCTATCCTTCCAACCCGTCACACCTTCACTCACGCTGACGACAGATGCTTCTCCCCTGGGCTGGGGAGCTCACTGCGGGAATCACACAGCACAAGGCCAGTGGGGCCCGCAAGATCGAGAGAGGCACATCAACGTTCTCGAGCTCAAAGCAGTGTGGAACTCGATGAACTCCCTCGAATCTATACTTGCTGCGAGACATCTGCAGGTGGTTACAGACAATACTACAGTTGTGGCCTACCTGAACAAGGAAGGCGACACCCGCTCGCTACGGCTGATGAACCTAACCCTCCGTATATTCGACTGGATGATCCCTCGTCATATATCAGTGAGAGCCATCCATATTGCTGGGAAGGACAATACACTGGCAGATGCCCTCAGCAGGATGTCTCTCGACTCTCACGAGTGGCAACTCGACGTTCGAATTCGGCAGTCCCTTTTTCACCTGTGGGGAACCCCAACCGTAGATCTATTCGCCACTGCGGCCAATACAGCTTGCCACACTTTCTGCAGCAGAGCGGGACACGACAACGCATCGATCGGGGACGCATTCCTAATAACTTGTTCGGGGACTCTGTTTTATATATTCCCACCGATTCCGTTGTTGACCAAAGTCGTCTCGAAAATCCAGTCCGAGGGCACGAACTGCATCCTAGTGATTCCATGGTGGCCGAGGCAGGCCTGGTTTGCGCCACTCCTCCGACTATCCAAGGGAGAGTATCGCTACCTACCGAACACGACGACGATACTTTCTCAAGCTCGAGGCGCGCTACTACACCCGAATCCGTCCATCCTGAAACTCACAGCCTGGCGAATTTGATACCGAGCACTCTCCCTTCGGAGATCAGGCTCGTACTGCAGGAAGCTTGGAAACCATCCACTAGAGCTTCATATGCCAGGAAATGGAAAGGCTTCTGTGACTACCTCGGTCGGATTGAAGTGCCCTATTCTAGCGCTCCTATCCATCAAGTGCTGCAATTCCTGCTTCATTTGCAACACAAAGGGCTTAAGACGAGCTCGTTAAGGGTCTATTTGGCTGCCTTGTCAGCTTACCATAATGATCAAGATGGATTCACTTTGTTTTCAAACCTGCTAGTCAAGCGTTTCATGAGAGGATTAAAAAATATGACCCCTTCATTTAAGCCAGTCACTCCGGTTTGGGACCTTCAGTAGGTTCTACAGGTACTCATGGCTAAGCCATTCGAGCCAATGGCGACAACAGATCTTCGCTTAGTAACTTTTAAGACTGTATTTCTTGTCGCAATCACCTCTGCTCGCAGAGCATCAGAGCTGGCAGCTCTAAGGGTGGATCCACCGTACCTCAGTTTCCACAAGGAAAAGGCGGTGTTGCGTCCAGATTTGGCCTTCCTTCCTAAGGTCGTGTCTGCCTTCCATCTAAATCAAGACATTATATTACCAGCATTCTTTCAAAGTCCGTCGTCTCCATTGGAACATCAGCTGCACATGTTGGACGTACGAAGGGCTCTATTGTTCTACAAGTCCCGTACTGAGTCCATTAGGAAGTCTCCCCGTCTTTTTGTTTGTTACGGTGGACACTCCAAGGGCTTGCCAGTCTCGAGCTAGCGATTATCTTCCTGGATTGTGACCTGTATCGAGCTGGCTTACGAACTCAAAAGACAGCTATTGCCGGGTTCGGTACGGGCTCACTCTGCCAGAGCTGTATCAACCTCGACGGCTTTTGCAAGGGGCGTCTCGATCACGGAGGTTTGTAAGGTGGCTACATGGTCCACGCCTTCAACGTTCGTGACACACTACCAGGTTGATGTTCGATCCCAGAGGGACAATGCATTTGGCAGAGCGGTCCTTTCCTCGGTCCTACAATAATCTCGACACCGACCCTCCACCGGTAAGCCAGCCCCATATGTGTGATGCCCAGAGACCACGAAGAAGAAGGACAGGTTGCTTACCTGTAACTGTGGTTCTTCGAGTGGTCATCTGTGCAGTCACACAACCCGCCCGTCCATCCCCGCTACGGTGTCACTGTCGAGTTTGATGTGTACTGAACCGGGACCTTTGGGCAGACGATAATCGATACCGTGTAACACCATCGAATTCGGCTTTCGGTATTGATTTATATACTGGGAAGACCCTCTTTTTTCCTATATGTTCTCCCTTAACTCTGGGATCGCGATGGCGGTCTCAGGGGAACTGAGGGAGAGGGCGGGAACCCGTGTAAGGAGGACGCCGGGGGGGAGGGGTTCCCGCCCAAAATTTACCTCAGCTTTAGAAACTTCCCGAAACGGCCTCCGCGCACGCGCAGAGCCCATATGTGTGACTGCACAGATGACCACTCGGCACTCGAAGAACCACAGTTACAGGTAAGCAACCTGTCCTTTCCAGGCATACCTACTAGAATTAGCAACACTAATACATACTGTCATATTATGCAAACTTCCTTTGATTTGATGTGGCCTGGCCATTAATGAGCAATTAGGGTCTCTTTTGTCCAAAAGAGCCATCTTAGAATGTCACATCTGCCTGCCTAGGTATGCAGCTGAAAAGTCAGTTTTGGATTTTGATTAGAGGGAAATGTATGCATACCAAGTGCCAGAGGGGTAGCAAAGTTTGGAACTGACTGGCAGAAGCATGCTTGGGGGTTTGAAAGATGCTGCTGTTATTTTGGAACTAATGCTGCATGCTTGCTTGCGACATGTTCAACCTGTACATTTGTAAATAAGCAAATTATTATGAAGGCTATAAAAATCACACACGTATTCTTTTCCAAGCAGAAATTGTAGCAAGGGAGAGAAGGTGCTCTCATGTTTGTTAGTTGCCAAGTCTGAATGAGTGACAGTTGCCATACCAGCAATGTTCTGGGCCCTTCCTACCCTCAACACACTTTCGAAACTTCAGGTGGACCAAAATGCTGTGGCCAGACTGTTGACCAAGGGTGATTACAGGGAGCATGCAACTTGCTTGTTACAACTGGTTATGACCTATAAAGCCTTGTATAATTTGGGACCAGGCTATTTGAAAGATGGAATTCTCCCATACAGGCCTGCCTGGGTTTTAAGATCTTTGCAGGAGGCCCCTGGCCCCACTGTCATCAGAGGCACATTTGGTGTAGACGCAAGAGAGGGCCTTCTGGAGCTGCCTGCCAAAGGAGGCTAGGTTGGCCACTTGCTGTTATCCTTCTGCCAGCAGACAAATATGTTTTTATTCAGACAGGCCCTTTGCATATAAGGTAGTCTGTTGCTGAAAGGGTTTTTATTTGGTTGTGTCTGTTTATTTCTTTTATTGTTGTGTTTTAATTGTGTTTATGTTATGTTTTAATTAAGTCTTTGTTTTTAATCTGTATTTTATTGTTAGCCACCTTGAACACCATTTTTTGTCAGAAAGGTGGATTATAAATAAATTAAATAAATAAACAAACAAAGGTAGAATCAAGTCTTGCGTTCCATTTCTCAAAGGGGTCCCTTTTGCATTCCATACTATAGACTGTATAAAGTTCAAGAGATTCTTATACAAATTTCATTCCTATTACCATGATCAGCTGGCAATAATCCCAAATGCATAGATACCTGCTCCCCACTTACAGCTGTACTCTAATTTTGACATTGTTAGTTTGGCAATATTGCTCACTACAGCCTTCCATCTAGGATTTGGTTCATGGTAACATAAGTTAAGTTAGTGCAAAACATAATATTACTGCAAAGAAACACTAACATTATGAAAGAAGTGGTCTTAGAGCAGATTTAATACATGCAAAATATAATATTTTCATAACTGCAGTCATATTCATCATTGGTCACATTTTATTTTAATATAACATGAGTGTAAAACAGTTGTGTTTTACACTTGGTTTGCAGTAATATAAACACCTGCAAAAGCTGCAAGACAGTGGTACGTCTTACCGTTTGTGAGAGAGAGCCATCATGAATAGAATTGTTTAATTTGCTGCAGGCATATCTTCCTAGCTGCCTGTAACCTTCCCCACCCCCGCCTTCTGCTATATAATAAGCCAATTCCTGAATGATGTGAATGTCATAGTAAGGGAGGAGGAGAGCTGCCATTCTCCTATTGATTCTGTTCACTTGGCAATACTTGATCCCTGTGCCAGGCTTAGGTTTGTATATCCAGCAATAAATTTCAAGAATATAGCTATTTTCTTGATATAGGAAAAATGCATCAGGCAGAATTCTGAATGCATTCATAATAAAGTTTCAAGAAAATGTATAATCATCATGCATCAGTCTGTCTGACATAGCTTAAATAGGCAAAAAAAGAGAAAAGAATGAGGACACGATTTTTTATTTAATTTAAACGATTTGCTGGAAATCCTCTGCACAAATGATGATGCATGTATTTCTTGGCTATGTGAATGAAATTACAAATAGGTATTAAAATTACGTCCCTTTGCTGATGTTATGATTGCCATGAAATGTGCAAATGCCTCAATGTTCTGGGATGCTTTGTAGTATACTCCTGCTATGCTATTTCTAGCAGAGAGGCAAAAATTTGATTTGGCCAACTACCTACACACACACACACACACACACACACCTACATACAGACATACCGTAGTAAAAGCTGCAGACAGTATAATATAAGTAAATGGCTATCTGGATATTCCAGATACTATGTTTAGGTTGGTGATATTGACAGATGGTTGTATATTGACCAATGTCCGGGATATACTATTTGAATGTGTATACATATTTGTAATCTTTCAGATCTTGATGGCATAAAATTATCGAGGGTACTGCCAAAATCTGTAGTAAAATCTTGTATTGGGCGGGTTGTGTTGTTGTTCTTAAGATACATTTTTAACATAGATGTCTTTTTAAAAAATATGTTTTTAATTGTGTAGTGAAAGCACTGAATATAGAAAAGCTGGATTGAGTGGAAGTACACAGTTGACATTAACTTTATAGCTTTATGGTTAATAAGTTAAAAGAGGAAGACTAAAGGAATATATATTATATTACCTTACTAATTACATAATACTGCTAAAATTAAAACATATAATGAAGTCATCCTTCAATTTTTTAAAATTTTATTTCTATGTCAAACACATAATATCAAACATATAACAATTAACAAAACAAAATAGACTTTTTCTTCTACAGCAAATATAGGTAACAATAATCTTTCTTACTCGATAATCAGAATGAGAAATTTCTTTCCTCCCCTTGTCCCAAATTCGCTTATTATTCCATGAACCCACAAACAAACAAATCATTATTTTCCAGTCTCTGCAAAAAGTCAATTAGAGGTTTCCACTCAACAATAAACGTGGATGTTGTCCTTTCTCTGATTAATGATGTGAGTTTGGCCATCTCTGCCAACTCCAGCATCTTGACCAACCATTCTTCTGTTGTAGGCACTGCTAGACCTTTCCATTTCTGTGCATATAGTAGTCTCGCTGCCATTGTCATGTATAAAAATAAAGTTCCATACCTTCTTTCTAGCTGACTGTCCATTATTCCCAATAGAAAAGCCTCTGGTTTCAATTGAAAAGTAATCTTTAAAATCTTTTGCATTAATAAATGAATTTCAACCCAATTTTTTTTAGCTTTCTTACATGTCCACTACATATGATACAAGGTTCTGAAGTCATCCTTCATAGTGCAAATTATTAAAAAGCTACTACTGAACTCTTGAGACATTTAGCATTTTCTATTAGATCTAGATTCAAACTAGCAAGCATTAGATTATATTTAAGTACATTGTCTAGGGGCATTAAAATTAAATGGGAGTCTTACCATTTACTTCAGTGGGAGATGGATTGAATCTAGGATTGACTGTGGATTGACTGTTTTCCACTGTCAGGATCTGTGGAGAATTTGATGGCCATTAGCCTTAAACTGTAGAGTCCTAGGACTAGTTTTGAGTCAAACTGGACTGGATGAGGGTGAATAAGCCAATTCATAAGACGGAGATAGTTGATAGAATTGATCAAGATTTGGAGGTTCAACCTGTTCTGGGTGAGGTTGGGATAAGAGATCGGGTCTGTAGTTTGAGGGTGCTATTACATTTAGCCCACAGATGGAAGTCCGTCATATTTGTACACTGTGCCTTTAACCAACTGTGGCTCTTCCTGGAAAAACTTGATCTGGCATCTCCATGCCCTAGTAACAGGCAGGTTAGGCTACTGCATATGTGGAGCTGTCTGTGAAGACTATTCAGAAACTTCAACTGATTCAGAATACAGTAATACCTTGGATTGCAAGTAACTTGGTTTGAGAGCGTTTTGCAAGACAAGCAAATTTTTAAATATTTATTTAAAAAAATTTTACTTGATATACAAGCGCCGTCTTGCAATACAAGTACTGTAGTACGGCTTAAATTAAAAATCTCTGTACAAATTTTTTGGGGGGGATTTCGTTTTGATATAAGAGTGTTTTGGATTACAGGCACGTTTCCGGAATGAATTATGCTCTCAATTCAAGGCATGACTGTACTGTGGTGAGACTGTTAACTGGGATTAGTATGAGTGAACACAGCTTGACAGTACTTAAGTAAGTTAACTGGCTACCAGTTTGCTCCTGAAGACAATTCAACACACTGATTTTACCTATAAAACCCTAAACAGGCAGGGACTGTAGTGTCTAAAGGACACTCCTATATGAACCTATTAAGATATTCAATGGAGGTCTGACTTTGGGTTCCCCACCTTCAGTAAAGTAGATGGCTACCAGAGGTAAGGCCTTCACTGTAGTGGTACTCCTTCTCCAAATCCATTTGATTAGTGCCTACTTTGATTCCTTTGGGGAACCAGATATAAAACTGTTCTGCTAACTTGGATGCCTAGTGGAACGGATTATTTTAATTTTGCTGCTTTTTAAATCTGTTTCTTTTGGCTGTGTTTTGTTAGGTTTTTAATATTGATTGTTTTAATTCAGGGGTCCTCAAACTACGGCCCGCGGGCCACATCCGGCCCGCCGGGTCTTTTCATCCGGCCCGGCTGCCGATCTAGAGTTGTGAGGGAAGAGGGACGGCTGAGCCAGCGGGGGGGCATGGGCCGCCTGCCTGCCTGCCCGCCCGCCGCCCTGCATCTCCTGCGGGGGGGAGGGGAGGAGGGGCAGCTTAGCCAGTAGCGGGGCGCGGACAGCACCCATCCTCCTCCCTTCTCGTCCACCCGTGCAGGCTTTACTTCATCCGCCTCGCCGCCTGCTGGTCCCGTCGCGTCACTTCCGGCGCGGGTTTTGGGTTTTACATAGGCAGAACGAGATTATCACCTGACCTGGTGGGTGTCTCTTGAGTTCAAGTACACAAGGTCTTTGGTCACGAGACATAGTCTCAAGGTGATATGACTCAGCAACCTTGGACAGGTTTGGAATAAACATGTTGATGAATAGGTTATACAACTGGGGTGAGTAATATCCTATTTATAGGTGCAGGGTCTGTGGTATAAAAGCTAACACACTTGTTGATAGCTTCACTTCTCCTCTCGTCTCGACTCGACATGTTTATTGTTCTGGACTTCACTTCATCTAGCCTTACCACTGGGGTATTCGATTTGAGTCTGCAATGATGTAGTGAGTAGAGATGCATTGCTTGCCTTAATCCCATGTAATTGGGTCTTACAAATAAACTCTTTAATCTTTATTAACTGCTGTTATCTCCTCCTTCCGCCTGCGTGACTGGGACTGGGGGTCACTGGCTAGGGAAGCTTTTGAACCCGGGTCAGTCCAGCTCTCACAACGGGACCCTGCTCCGGCACATCCATCCTGGACCCCGCCCGCGCTGTTTTTCGAAACTGAGCACGGGCGGAGTCCAGGATGGACGCAACGGAGGAGCGCCGGTGGTGGCGGACTCGAGCGGTGGCGGAGGCCAGGTAGGATGGTGGCGGGGATGAAGGTGGGAAGCAGCGGGGGGGCGAGGGGCGGCGGGTTACGGTGGGGGGGCGAGGGGCGGCAGGGGGAGGGCGGGTTACGGTGGGGGTGGCAGGGGGGCTTTACCTCATCCGCCTCGTCGCCCGCTGGTCCCGTCGCGTCACTTTCAGCACAGCGGAAGTGACGCGACAGGACCCTGCTCCGTCGCGTCCATCCTGGACCCCGCCCGCGCTGTTTTTCAAAACTGAGCGCGGGCGGAGTCCAGGATGGACGCAACAGAGCTGCGACGGCAGCCTTGAGCGGAGGCGGCGGCGGAGGCACCGGCGGCAGCAGCAGCGCGCAGAGGACCAGGTAGGATGGCAGTGGGTGGGGCGGCGGCAGCAGGTGGGGCGGCGGGGGGGTTATGGCGGCGGGGGGGTTATGGGGCGGGGGGTCCTGCGGTGGCAGCAGCAGCGGGGGGGCGGGGCAGTCCTGCAGCGGCAGCGGGGGATGGCGTGGGGGCGGTCCTGCGGCGGCGGCAGCGGGGTGGTCCTGCGGCGGCAGCAGCGGGGGGCGGGGGATGGCGGTGGGGGGGTCCTGCAGCAGCAGCGGGGGGCAGCATGAAGGAGGCGGCACAGGGGAGTCCCAGTGAATTCGGGCCCCCAACAGGCTGAGGGACAATGAACTGGCCCCCGTGTAAAAAGTTTGAGGACCCCTGTTTTAATTTAATGATGGTACTGTTTTACATAATGATGTGAGCCACCTTGAGAACTAAAAGTTGGGATAAAAATATTTTAAATAAAATGAATAATGTGTTTGCATCATCCATGGTGCCCTTAGAATTTTATATTTAGTAGCCTTTTTTTTGGAAGGTAATCAGTATCATGAATGTAGTGATTCTTTGTACCCATTTTAGGGTACTGTGTGTATAAATATGTGTATTAGGTTTACCCTAAAGCACAGCATATACTGTATAAATTTGCCAAAAAGTTAATTTTATTTATTAGTTAGTTAGTTAAAACTTTACTATTCCACATTTTTCTGCGATGCAGGCATCTGTGGCACCCAAGAGTAGAGACCTATACATCTAATTTTTCAATTGTTTTTCTTAATGTAATGTATAGTACAGCCTTTGAACAAATGCTTTGTCTCCTAGGAGGTTGTTAATCTCCAGAATCTACTGGGCTATTGAGGAATGTGTTTCGGGAGCACAGTGAATTTAATTTAAGGGGCAACAGCTAGATATTTAAAATCTGACAGCCTTAGTGGTAAAAATAAGACTAATTGTGTTAATTTTAAAAAAAGTAAGCAGGATTAGGTCTGGGAGGCTAACTTTGATTAATGGTACTAAAAGTTTGTTGCATTCTCACTGGCAGTGTTTTCTTTAAGAGTGATTTCTTTTTCTTCTTTTAAAAAAATATGCTTTTCTTTGGAAAGATCCCTCCCACAAACCTGTCCTCTGCATTAGAGTGCTGGAAAACACTTTATCTATCTAGAAAGCCCCATGAGTCTCTCTTTCAACTGAATCTTTGATATATCAAATTGCATTCCTGCTTAAGTCTTGGCAAGAGTTAAGATTTAACCTGGGACAAATCTTGAACAGAGTCTGGTGTTCACAGTTTAGCCCAAAAACAGAGTAAATCTGAAAATCTTTAGATTAAAGTCTAACCTTTATTTTTATTTTTTTTCTGTAGTAGGTCACTTATATTATGAACAGTTGTCATCACAATAGGATACATGACATAGATTTCATAGATCATAGAGTTGGAAGGAGCCTACAAGGCTATCGAGTCCAACCCCCTGCTCAATGCAGGAAACTAGAGGAGGGGTCTCCCATCCAAGTAATAACCAGGCTTGACCCTGCTTAGCTTTCCACGCTCAGACAAGCTGAGCCAGCGTAAGCCACAGGCCTAATCATTTTCTTTATAGCAGTGCTTGATTGTATGTGGAACCAGAGACATTCTGTCTGATACAGCCTTGTAATATAGTACTTGTCTCTGGCTGGTGCCTGTGTTGAGTAACAGTAGTTTCCAGACAAGTAGACACAGCCATTGCTTGGACTTTAAGCTGCGCATGGAACTGACATAATGCTGGCATGTTTTTACACACAGCTATGCTATGGACATTGTGCACCTAGCTTGGATGTTACTAGCTGTAGGACTATGGCCAGCTCATTTCCCCCTTTTGCTTAAGCACCAGTAGCTCTTGTGGTTATTTGATATTTTATTGTTTATAAAAAAGTTGAATCATATTATTTCTCTAAATATAAAATAAATACAGAAAATGGCAAGTAGATCTAAGATTAGAAAGGAAACCAAGATCTATTCTCTGCTGTTGGTCCTGCACTTTGGATAAGCCCACAGCAGCAGCTGAAAGGAAGGGCCGGCAAATGATGCAATTAAAAGAGAAGAGGACAATATAAGATTATCTATTGAGATAAAATTGGGAAGAGGGTAGACATTGGTAAAGCAAGTCTGAAAAGAGTGTGAAGAGCAGAGATTGAAGCCAAAGCCAAATATTCTATGTTCTGTAATCATCTGGCATCCTCACTTCTTCCTCCATATTTGTTTGGCATGTCAGTGGTGAAGAACCCCCCCCCCTTTTTGCATTGAGGTTCTCTTATATCGTAGCTTTGTTGTGTTAAGGTATAAATCGGAGGGGGTGGTGTGGCGGAGGGCAGAACAGCTAACTGCAGGAAGAGCCATTTGTAGGTGAATCCAAGGATCACAATATATAGGAATAACTTCAAGATCATGAATGCAAAGCAGGGGTAGGGTGGGGGGAAATTTCTGACCCATAGAACAACATAAAAGCACTACTTTGAACCCACATTTTTCTGTTCCACCAGCAACCCATTGCACAGGAAAGGCAAACTGAGGCAAGTTAACTTCAAGGTCATGACTGTAAAGGGTTGGGGGTGCTTATTCACACAGCCACACACACAAGCAGTCCTTTGAACCCACATTTTTCTGCTATAGCCCATTGTACCAAAAAGGCAAACTGAGACTGGGTCTACACATATTTTTTTAAGAATTCAAAATAAAATAAATAAATGCATAAGCAAGGACTAGGGGGTTCCTTGACACCTTATACCACACCCATGATTGCTTCCACAAGGATGCTGGGTTAAAAAAAATTGAGGGGGGATGGGAAAATAGGAAAGAATAAAAATAATAAATTAGTGAGAGGTTGAAGGTTCCTTGGGCACTACCCTCAATCACTCCTGCACCCCCAGAATGCCAATACAAAAAACAGAATCTTTTTAAAATGGGGAAAAATAAAGAGGGATTGAGGGCTCTTTGGGCACCCGCACCGCGCCTCCACATCCCCAGCTTAAAAACATTAAATGCGTTAAAAATAATAATTAAAAAAGGCTTCCAGCCCATCACACACACACAAATCAAGTTAAGCAACATACTATTTCCCTCTGGTCCCTCTGAAGTCCTTGATAGCTGCTGCCTGGCTGCTGACTGACATCCCTGCTGCAGACCTCTCCGTTCTACTCTCCCACAAAATAACTAAGAACATATACAGTCAGGAGCATAACCACGAGCAAGCACAATCAATCTCACTCTTATCAAAATCAGTAAACTTCTGCAGTAAAAGTAAATAGGCTCCTACCATTGCGCTGTTTAGAGGCTGCTCTGCTTAAAGGAGGACAGGAAGAAATCCAACAAAAAAGGACAATACCTATTGACTGTGAGCATCCTCCATGGATGATTCACAAACATCTGGGTCCCTCTGGGGAACTGATCAGGACCAATTATGGGAATCAGGCAGAGTGGTCCCCCTGGATGTTCTGCCTGCCTTGGAATGCACTTGGAATGCAGGCATGCACGCACATGCTAGAGGAGGAAAGAGCATACATGCAACAGCCAGGAGGAACCACTGCCAGCCAGAACTAGAATGGAGACAGTCACTTTCTGAAGCTTTCTGAAGTCATCGAGTGGAGATCATTAAGGCTGCAATCTTATACACACTTACCTGGGAGTAAGGCCCATTGAATTCAATAGGCCTAAGTAGACATGCAGAGGATTACACTATAAATAGCATTTCCTCCTTTCTATACTTTTGTTATATCACTTTATAATTTCTTCTGCTTCTTGTGATTTCACAAAAGGATTTCCTTGCAGTCCTAAAATTATAGCCCTCTCGCTGAACATTGATTATTTCTGTAAAATCTCATGGATCTGGTCCCATCTGATAATGGTTTCTGGCTGTGCCAAATGTCAGTGTTATTAATTAGTGGGAATTGTACAGCATGTGCTTCAAGAATGAAGTTGTGCTTTTAAAGTGAACATGTGGATCTGTGGTTGCAATCTATCATGGTCCGTGGAAGTAGTTTCTGCATTATATCACTGGTGAGAAGGCTCCTGTCATGCTCTCTTCAGTTCTCTTCATTTCAGTCAGTCAGTCAGTCAGTATCTGATTGATGTTAGCAAAGCAGAAGTGATTCAGAACAAAGTGACTGAAAGACTGTATAGGCTGCAGGGGCTGAGAGAAGAAAACATTAAAAGAGCTAAGTATGTAGAGGTTGTCTAAAAAACCGCTATCAGGGACAGATGGGATAGCACAGGCCTGATCATCTATGGAAAAAAGAGTAGCCTCTGAGCAACCATACAGGGAAGCTTTTGTAAATTGAAAACATGTATGTTCTATATTTTTTTCTTCTGCTTTTGTCAGGTGGTTTATATGTTAAATAATACTGACATATATGGGCAGATACGCTAGTAAAATTGTGGACTTGTTTTTTTTGCCAAGATACTCTCCGTTAAGAGCAATTTAGGTATTCACAATACTTCTCTGTGTTTCTGAACAGAAATTTAACATCTTTCCCTGTAAACTTTTGAATCACATACACAATTTGAGACAAATTTCAGAAGTGCAGCAAAGCAAAAAAGGCTGTGGTATCTTAGAAATTAACTCATCACTAAGCTTCTCTGGAATCTCTGAGCTTTTGTCAGTGTACCACATCACCTACTAGTACAGTTATACTATTTTAATATTTCCCGACAACAGTCAAGCTGCTACATTCTGCACAAGCTGCAGCTTCCAGATCTAGACCAACCTTAAGGGCCGCCCCACACAGAGCACATTGCAGTAATCCAGTCTTAAGGTTGCTAGCACCTGAACCACTATAGCCAAGCTCTCCAGGAGAGGCTGTAGCTGGCAAACCAACTGAAGATGGTAAAAGGCACTCTGAGCTGCTGCAGTCTCTTGGGACTCCAGTGACAATGATGGATCCAGGAGTACCCTCAGACTATGAACCTGATCTTTCAGAGGAGTGCAACCCCATCCAGAACAGGCAGTAAGCCTATCTCCTAGACTTGGGAATCACTCACCCACAGGTCCTTCATCTTGCCAGGATTCAGCCTCAGTTTTTTGGCCCTCATCCAGCCCATCACTGCGCCTATGCACTGATTCAGGACTTGCACAGCCGCACCTGATTCAGATGTCACAGGGAGACAGAGTTGTGTGTCATCAACATACTGATGGTACTTTGCTACAGATCCCCTAATGACCACTCCCAGCGGCTTCATATGGATGTTAAACAACACTGGGGACAAGATGGTACCATGCTGAATCCCATAGCTCCATTGACAAGGAGCTGAGGAAAAGTCACCCAGTGTTAGTCTCTGAAATCAACCCTGCAGGTAGAACCAGAATCATGCTTACTCAGGGCATCCAATGCCCAACCCACGGAGCCCATCCAGAAGAATACCATGGCTTGGCTGATGGTATCAAATGCTGATGAGAGATTGAGTAGAATTAACTGGGACACATTCCCCCTGGCCTTATCTCAGTAAAGGTCATTCATCAGGGTGGCCAATGTTGATTTGGTCCTGTAACCAGGCTGAAACCTATATTGAAATGGGTCTAGATAATCAGCATCCTCCAAGAGTGCTTGTAGTTGCCCTGCCATGATTCTCTTGAGTACCTTCCCTAAGAAGGGATATTCACAACTGGACGGGAGTTGTCAAATACCATTGAGTCCAGAGTGGGTTTATTCAGGAGTGGCATGTGTTAAAGCATGTGTTTTCGAAAAGACTATTAACAGATCTAAAAAGATGAGAAGGCTTAATTCTGTGGCTGTATTCTACAAATCACTGGTTCCAGAGTACCTTCATAGATTTCAGTGAGATTTTAAGTGTGACAAAAGTGATCTCTGTACATTGCAACCCAAGTAAGTAGGTTTGTGAAGCAGCAAGTAAACTAAGAATATCAGACCAGCACTGAAGACACAATCTGACCAGAACATTATCCTGTGCAAGACCTATTGAAATGAATGGGAGCTTCAAAAGAGCTCAGGAAAAGAGATACTAGGCTAGCAGTGTATGCAGTAAGCACACCAGCCAGCTAGCATCAGCTAAGAAATTGCTCTTCCTTTAGCAGGATAACACATGCAAATAAAAAGGCCCAGCATTGAGGACAAATTTGGACGCACTGCCCTAAATGAACTTTAACTCAAAATTAATCTTAGGCCTACATGGAAGAAGGGAGAACTATCCTGATACCTGGTTCTGTTCCATTTTGTAACTCTTGTTTAAATTTGCAGTGGATGATCATTTCCAAGTCCATGGAAATACTGCATCTACAAATAAAACAAGGTTAGTCTGTAAAGGCTTTGATAGGGCAACATCGCTTGCTTTTAGTAATTTATTCACACAGTTTGCAAGTACTGCTGCTTTACAACCAATGAGAGATGAGAATTGTTTCTGTCTCCTCATCCTCTGAAAAAACGGTTTCTTTCACAAATGACTCATCTGACAAAAAGCAGCCTGTTGCTTCTCTCTTTTATCTATTTAATCATTAAGAAGCACATTGAAGCAATCCTTTTTTCTTTTTCTTTTTTGCAGCTGTCTGCTTTGTAACCAGAGGATTTTACTTTTTTCATTATCGGGCTTACTTGAGCTCAATATCTGTTCCTCTATTCACTGATTCACATAATTTCTTTAGCAATCTTTCAATCTAATCCAGCCTTCTGTTACAGAACCCATTAGTTGACTTACCTGTTGATTTAGTGTGCCTTTATTCTTCCATGCATAAGAGCCTTCCATAGGGCAGTGTGATACAGCCCTGTAGCAGGGTTGTAGCCCTGTATACTTTGGAAAGTATAAGGAAACCTAACTCATGAGAGAGATGGAACCTAGCCGTAGCCTAGCCCAACCGAAGCATGCTAGATTTACACGTGCAGAGAAAGTTTGATGTAGGGGATGTTAAACAGGCAATTAATCCCTTGTGTGCATTCTGAGGTTGCACTGCCTCTTTGTGTGTTTGAATTGAATCATAGAATAGTAGAGTTGGAAGGGGCCTATAAGGCCATCAAGCCCAACCCCCTGCTCAATGCAGGAACCCAAGTCAAAGCATCCCTGACAGATGGCTGTCCAGCTGTACCTTGAATGCCTCCAATGCTGGAGAGTCCACTACCTCCCTAGGTAGTTGGTTCCATTAGCGTATTGTTCTAACAGTCAGGAAAATTTTCCTGATGTCCAGGTGGAATCTGGCTTCCTGTAACTTGAGCCCATTATTCCATGTCCTGCAATCTGGGATGATCGTGATGATTGGTTCTAGGTTTCTGATTAGATAACTCTTCTTATAAAGTGTTCATACTTTACAAATAGCACCTCTTTATTTAGTACATTAATCCTTGCTCTGTGTGTATATGAGTGAGTGAGATGCATCCATAGGTTCACTCCAAAAGCAGAGAATCTTGAAGTCGGACTAATCTTGGACTAATATATATGCACATTTTCTCATTCGCTTATATTATTCTGAACACTGGCAGGAAGAGGGGTATATCCTATGCCACAGACTATACATGGAGCTCTAGCTATTATTACCCTGGTCAGCAATTTTTAACAGGGACATGACTGCTATTGGCTCAAGGACCAGTCATGACACTGTTTGATCAGCACATGTGGTGGAACTGCTCACACTAAAAGTGGAGCCACCCTAGAGAGCGATTAAGCTCTGAGCAGGGATGCCTGAGGCAGCCAGCCTAATTCCTCAGACTTCTAAGCTATTCTTCAGCCTGTCTCTCTTCCCTGTCCTTTGCCTTAGTCTGTAGTATGTAAGAGCTGTCTGGCTCATAAGTTCCCAAGCCTACACTCACCAGTCAAAACCCAGTCTCCCATTTCATTGTTTATTAGGGTTAAGGTACGGGGGGAACAGGGATCAAAGAGATAGCATGGATAAAATGATAATTCTTATCTCACAAGCATTTAAAACTAGTTGGTAAAAACATATATACACCAGTGGTGGCTGGTGCACACTGCAGCTGGTGGGGCAGAGTGACCAGAGGCAGAACAGCCTTTTGAATCATCATCATCCCATACCACCGAACCGGTAAACTGAGGCACATGAACATTAAGGACATGAGTGCAAAGTGAGGGTGGGAGAGCCGCCCAGCCACATAAAAGAACTCCTTTGGACCCACATTCTCCTGTCCCAGCAACAACTCTCATTCTGCAGGAATCAAGTGACTTTAAGGCCATGAGTGCAAAACAATGAGAGGGAATCCACACAGCCACACATCATCATCATCATCATCATCATCATCATCATTGATCCATCGTTTTAACCCATTGGAAAAAGGGGCAGTGGAAGAGTATGCCTGCAAAGCTTAATGTGTGGAAGTGGGATAATAATAATATCCTCAGAGCTACACAGAAAAGCAATCTTTGGAATCTTGCAATAAGTTCTGAGAGCAACCAAAATCCACTCCTTTTCATGTCCTCAACAGAGCATCCCCAAAAGAGAAAAAAATGTTTAAAAATCCCTAGAGCCAGTTGTTATTAGGACAAGAGAGAGCGGTTTCTCTGTCCCAAACAGCAGCATTAAAATAATCATTTTGAACCCACAATGGTCTGCACAGAACTCAAATCCCACAGTAAGGCATACAAATGGAGGGGTTTAAAAGGCATATTTTAAAACAGCAGAAAGAAAATCCTAAAGCTAGGCTTAAAAAAAAAAGAGCCCAAACCCAAAGAAGACAGATTTTTTAAAGAACAAAGAGGGAGAAAGATATTACCATTGCCAAAAACAAAGACAACATCATACCCCCTGCCTGATGGTGAGGAGGGCTTGGATTTGATGAGGTGATTGGCTGTACTGGTCCCTCTGCCTCTGTCTGTCTGTCTCTCTCTCTCTCTCTGTCTCTCTCTCATACACATACACACACACACACACACACACACAGAACCGAACCACATGTTACTTTTTTTAGTCTAGAATAAGTGCAGGTCTCCCAATCCAGATGAATATTCTAGCGTGGAGAGTAGGGGGCTTTAACCGTTTGCCCCCTGCTGTGGTCCTAATCTGAGTTGGGGGGCCCGCACCAGCAATTTATAATTCAAAAATTGATCTACTTTTAAATTAGCTTTAAAGTAATGTGCACATACTTCACATACACTTAATTAAAATAGTCAACCCACACAGTCTTTCTCGCTGCTGCTGCTGCTGCTGCTGCTACAAAGTAGAAAACAGATAAAGGCTGGCCCAGATAAAGTACTGCTCTTGCTCAGAAGGAGGGAGAGAAGGAGCCACCTGTTTGCTTCCTGTGATCAGACACCCTGGTTGGCTCAAGGCACCCATTTCTCCATTCAATCCTTGGTCCTTCGGATTGTCTGGTGTGTGTGGGGACCAGATATGCCCGAATATGGCATCCAGGAAGTGCAGGTCTCCCTGATGAACTGCCTGGTATGCCAGAGATACCTTGATTTGTCTGGAGTAGAGGTCAGAGCACGCACAGAGCTCTGCTCTTTTTGAGCATACACAACTCTGCTCCTGAAGCAAACAGAGAGCCCTGGATATCAGTTTGGGGGTTGGGGAGATAGGAGTATCTGCCACAGTCAGGAGTCTCCCCGTCCCTCGCATATTATGACAATGACATGACAACCCCCCTGGGATATTCACAACGTCAGATGCAAGGAAAATCCCCTTGAAGTCCACAAAATAAAAAGTAAACCATGAAAGTGAGCACTTGACAAGCCCCAAAGATCTAAAGAAAGTGAAGATAAAAGTGAGTACATACAGGAGAACTGATGAGATTTCCTGACCAGGTACAGTAATACCTTGGATTACAAGTAACTTGGTTTGAGAGCGTTTTGCAAGACAAGCAAATTTTTAAATATTTATTTATTTATTTTTTACTTGATATACAAGCGACGTCTTGCAATACAAGTACTGTAGTACGGCTTCAATTAAAAATCTCTGTACAAATTTTTTTGGGGGGATTTCGTTTTGATATGAGTGTTTTGGATTACAAGCACGTTTCCGGAACGAATTATGCTCTCAATCCAAGGCATGACTGTATATTGGGATGCTTCCTACAATCTAGAAAGGTCGGTGCCTGATGGGGCAGGCAGGATAGCTGACAGTTAAAATTGAGTGACTGGGAAAAGAAGGTCTAAACGAAAAAGGCTTTTCTCTACAGGGCCAGCTCTTAACAATTCAAATTCAAGGACTGAAAGGCCAAGACTATTAGCTTTGCCAAGACCACTGTCTCACTCCTACGCAAGCAGAAATATACCCCTCTCCTTCCCAATTGTGTAGCAGGGAAACAATGCGGCAGAGGCTTTGGCAGATTGTGGACCACAGCAGCTCATTCTGCTGCATAAGCCAAGGCGGAGACAAATTGGAATAAACAGCTGTAGTGCGTAAGAAAACTCTGCCATAGCTTCCATGTTCACACAAGGAGATAGTGGTTAAAGAGCATATTGCCTGTGCTTCAGCCCGCATGGGAAAAGCTGACTGAGGTATATTATGAGGTTCCTTGGGTTTAGGGGCTAAAGTGGGAGCCACCAATAATAATCTGGCAGGGCTCTAAGCAATTCGGAAGCATGAACTTTCTCATAAACTGCTCCCCACAGCAGACAAGGGAGTGGAGCAGATGACAGGATTGCAGAGAGAGAGTGGATGGAAGGTGACATGGCTGTCTTCAACCACTTGAACTAGGGATTTAAAGGACACTGTCTGGTGTTGAGAGTAAGAGCTGACAGTCTTACCCAAGATTTTTTGAACCACACAAAGTTACTCTACACCAGGGTGGGCAGACTTCAGGCTTGTGGGATCTACTTTGGTTTTTTTTTACTAGAACCCAGAGGTCCACTAGAGACAAGTGCAAAATAATGGCTGAGTGAGGTGGAGTCAGATGCGAACTGCCAACTCGGGAGGCAGAGTCAATAACCTACTGCACACTCCACACCCCCATGAGCCTGTGTATACAAGTTCCAGTCTACATCTTACAGATCAGGGATTCTAATACCAAACTAAAACTGGACAGCAGAACTGCACAAAAACCTGGTCAAAGGCAACCAACTGATAATCACATTTTAATATGCGGGGAGCACTAAGGCTGAGAGAGAAGTGATTAGTAAGTGCAAGGTCAGCCTGGTAGAGATATTTTTTTCTTGCAGTTTTACTTGCAGTGTTTACTTGCAGAGAAGCTGATGTAGTGCTCATTTTTGAGCAGCTTCTGATTAAGGGTTCATAACATGTTTCATCACTATATATTGACACATTGGACTGCAAAATCTCCAAAGGAGCTCCTACAGTGCTAATAAATCTGCTTTATGCAAATATTACTTACATTCCCACAACCATACTCAGACTTCTCTTTTGTGCAATAAGTACCCCAAACCAAGCAATAAAAAGGGAGCTGCATTTTATTATTTCACTGAAATAGCATTGGTCACAAAGATTAGAAGGGGGTATTCAGTGCCCTGATATCTTCATTATTTTTGAACAAAATGCCACACAGTCGAGGTCGGGGACACTATTTGGGCACTATTATAGGTTTCAGTAGGATGGGTTAAAAAGATATGTGGAGGTGGGGTGGGGGACAAGATTCCTAGCAAGAGTCAAATGCCTGCTCTTGAATATATTCAAGATTAAGGGTGCAGCACTATGCATGTTTAGATAGGAAAAAGTCCTACAGTTCCCAGCATTCCCCAGCCAGCTTGCTGGGGAGTGCTAGGAGTTGTAGGACTTCTTTCTGTCTAAATATGCATAGGATTGAGCTCTAAATTGCAAAATAGCAGTGCATTTTAAGAGCATTTGTTGTGGGTGCTTCTTATACCTTATAATAGGAAATATTGGTGTTCTTGAGGAATCATCACGTGATCTAAAATACTGGTGTGTGTGTGTGTGTGTGTGTGTGTGTGTGTAGCTGTCTTCTGAAAATGGTGCCTCTGTGCATGATTGATGTAAATGACAGCATGTGAAACAATGGACAAATTATGTCTGTCTGTATCCCAGAACATCTTCCCTTGCCACATAAGACCAGCAACATATGTTGGTATGGTTCTGTTCTTCTTTAGCAGTAAATGTCTAGTGGTTTCAGTGGTTTAGATTAATGAAGAAATGATTACTATTCAGAATTCATATCTGACAGATTTCACAAATGTGCAGTGTGCCAGGATCAGGGCCAGCTCCAGAGGGTAACAAGGCCAAGCATTTGCTGTGGTCCAAGACCAACAGTGCTGCAATTCTCACTTTGTAAGATAACATCAGAGGGAGTGTGGGGAAATTCTCAGTGTATATTTCCTATCCCTCGAGACAGCCAACTGCGGGTGCTCTGCTTGAGGGGGGCCCAAATCTTTATACCAGTCTTGGCCAGAAGTCATATTCATATTCAGGCATTTTGCATGCCAAATTTGCGGAGAGATGTCATCTACCCCTGAAGGACCAGGTCCGCAGCTTGGGGGTCATTCTAGACTCCCAGCTGTCCATGGAGGCTCAGGTGTCAGCTGTGAGCCGGGTGGCGCTGTATCAATGGCAGCTGCGCCCCTACCTTCCTAATCATCTGCTCCCATCAGTGGTTCATGCCTTAGTCTCCTCTCGCCTAGACTACTGTAATGCGCTCTACGTGGGGTTACCCTGGAAGACAGTTCAGAAGCTTCAGCTGGTACAGAACGCAGCGGCTCGCCTGATTAAGGGCAGCCGCCGGCGTGATCACATCATACCAGTGCTTAAGGAGTTGCATTGGCTGCCAGTTGCTTGCCGAGCCGAACTCAAGGTGTTGGTTTTGACCTTTAAAACCCTACACAGCTCCGGCCCAATTTATCTCAAGGAGTGCCTCCAGCAACATCAAGTAGGCCGCTCAACAAGATCTGCCACGGACGGCCTTCTCCTTATCCCATCAGCCAGAGCAGCCAGGCTGGTGGGGACTAGGAGGAGGGCCTTCTCTGTGGCAGCCCCCAAGTTATGGAACTCCCTGCCCAGTGACCTTCGCCATGCCCCCTCCGTCATGAGCTTCCGCCGCGCATTAAAAACATGGTATTTCAGGTGGGAATATGGGGTGGGTTAGGATTTTAAAAGAATTTTTATACTGTTTTAATTATCATGTTTTATTGTATTGTTTTAATTGTACATCGCCCAGGGTGACCAGGTGACCGGCCAGATGGGCGATTAAAAAATAATAAATAAATAAATAAATGTGACTTTTTATTAAATTGCATCTGCTTTACCATTTAAGTTTGGGAAATCAAGTTCCTAACTTTTTAGTACACATTCCTATGTTGTTCCTTAAACATTTAAACTGTAAACTGCAAGTCCGTGAATTATAAACTAGAAGTCATGATCTATCCATAAGAATTACTCAGTCTGTTGTAATCCTCATAGGTAGTAAGCTCATATTTGGTCATTCTTGTTGTTGGGAAAACAAATCTAAATTGTATTAGTCCATTTGAGTAGATTTGGTATCTACTCAGATTTAAACTTCTTGTGCAATTCATGTTATGAAACTGCTCACTGTGATTTTATTTGATCTTGAAAGTATTTATTTTAGAGTAGGTGACATTTCACTCAATTGAATTAGTAAATTATTAGTAGCTACCTGCTGTACCTAGGAACAGTGGAAAAAGCAAGGAAACATAATGAGCTTTAAGTTGATTCTCCTTAATTTTGACTATTCCATGAAAAACTTAGTATTTTCAAAGCAAGATTACCTTTGTGATACAGGGTGTGGGTGTGTGCACGAGCATGTGTGCAAGGTTTGCTCTTAAAGCTAATGCAATGCCAATAAAGAATTGTGTTAGAAATTTTCATTCCAAAATAATAGATCATTTATACGAATGGTATGTCTGAGATGCAAGGTTTTCCAAAGTTGGATATATTTTAAAATGCAACAACAGCCATGTCCTTGAAATCATAATTGTGCTGTCCATCATGTATCCAACTGGCTAGTTGATGGGAAGGCAAACTTTATCTCTAGGTAGCAGGCAGAAAGAAACTGCAGCTGAAAGGCATATGTCCCTAGGGAGAAATCGGATATCCGACAGTCTTAGCATCAGGTCCAGCCCATAAGGCTGCCACCTAGGCTACAACCTTCCCCGCCCTCATCCTCATTGCAGCTTTGTTAGATCGCTCTAATCGATTGGCATCCTTTCATGACCACACAGTGGGAGAAAGAGAAAGAGAGACTCTAACTGGCTCCTCCATGCCTCCCTTTGATTTTTATGGCCTCTGTTCCATCTAATTGGATAAAATAGGAAGTCACTGGCAGTCCTGTGTTGCTGGGTGTGCTGATTTAACTCAGACCAGCCCTGCAGTGAGGTGGGGTGGGGTGGGGTGGGGGTGGGGGTGGGGAGAGAGAAAAGAGAGCACAGGGATTCTCTACATCAGAAGAACAGAGTGAAAGAAGAAAGGCAGGAAGGCACTAAAGGGAAAGAGTACTGGAGAGGGACGAAGAATAGGAGGTGGTAAGGATTGAGGACAGAGTTGCCCTTCTCTTCTTTTCAGATCACTCTGTAATGATATTGCTTGCAGTGATGCTCAGGGAGCAGGCACCTGCTGCTCTGTAATGATTCAGCCTCTTTCTGTCCGCTCTTTTGCAAAACAGGATGCTGTTGCTACTGTCATTGCTGCTGCCGCCGCTACCGTTCTTACTGATTTTCCTTTTGCTTCTACTGCATGACGGCTGTGTTTTCCTCCATCTAAGCAGTCACCAGCCTCAGATACTCAAGGTGAGAAGCCAGCCTTTCACTGTGGGCTGTTGGTTCACTTAAACAATTTTGTTTAGTATTTCATCTTATTTTTTATTATCTCATTTTGACTCCCTGAAGAACTGAGATGACTTGAGAGGAATTAAGGAATTATAAAGAAAATTAAAAAGTGAACAAAGAGAAAGAGCTGAATCATTATGTGGGGCATCCTTTCTCCTTTTTGAGTATTTGGAAGGATTTTTTCTTTGCCATCTCTCTCTATTTGGATCATGTTCTGACACGTCAACTCTCTTTTGATCCCTATGCTGTGTTGCTGTAAGATTTCTCTGGATCTATTTTCTCTTTTCTGGTTTGCTTATTAATAATAATGTACTAGGATAGAGTTTTTAAGGCCTTCTAGAGGAGCTTATTTGAAATATATATGCTTAAATATGTCTGAAGCCACTCTGGAGAGTTTTCCCAATCCCTCGACCCAGCTGAGCCCCACTGCTTCACTTGAGGGGCTCCCTGCTGAAGAGGACATGCCAGAGACTCAAACAGAGGAAACAAGGGTGCAGGGAATAGCAGGCCTTGCTGCTACTTGCTGTGTGTGCCTGGAGGCAGAACGACTGACAGGCTGCCTCAACTCTGAAAAGATCTGCATTGTCCCAATCTTGGCTTGCCTAATCAGCCTCTGCCTCTGCATTGCTGGCCTCAAGTGGGTATTTGTGGACAAGATTTTTGAGTACGATTCTCCTACCCATCTTGACCCTGGTAGGATTGGGCAAGATCCGATCAGTTCCATGGAACCTACTGCACTATCTGCTTGGGTGCCATCTGTAGTGCATACATCATACTTTCCAGTACCTACCAATGAAGCTATGTTTGAGGTTACAGGGCAGCCTGATGGGCCCCTAGTAGTTACCTCTGTGGCTGCTCCTAAGCCATCTCCATCGAGCAGTGTCTTAGATTATAATTTCTTACCCTCCACGGCATCCCCATTACTTCCATCTAGCCTAGAACCTGAAGTGAAACGACCCACAACAGCATCTCTGGCACAAGAAGTTGAAACTAATATCCAAATAGCTCCACCAAAACTAGGTAAGTGTTAAAGCATGTCCCCTACCTCTGTCATACTTATGCATATAACACCGGTGCAAGTGCAATCTCTATTTATTAAGAGTAATATGCTGATCATTGATCAGGAGTGAGTTAGCTCAGATAGTAGCTTTAGCCCGTCTCAGAAAAAGCATCTTGAGGGGGCGCAGCTGCAAGTTACTTAATAGTTAGTTAGTATTATAACAGTAACAAGATTGTGGCTAGCTTATTCACCTGATGTGCTTGACAAACAATTTAGCAGGTCATTTCAGCAATGAATTTTTATGTGAAAGTTACACTGTTGTCTTTCTTTTTTTCCCGATTCCTTGCCCCAGCCTATAATTGACTTCAACTTTGCCTATTGCCCAACTTCTGTGTGTTCTGTATTCCTGACAAATTATGCTCACACACACACACACACACACACACACTCACTCACTCACTCACTCACTCAAACACCCCTAACAAGTTAGTTCAATGGGAAAGAAGTGCTGTTAATTTGGCAGTAATTCTAACACTCATGCTTAGAACCTGGTACCAACCTGTACAGATATGAACTGCCACATTTAGTCTCAATAGTGTCTCCTCCGGCCAAGTATCTCTTGACATTGTTTGTAACTATTCACTTTAGGGCTAAATGTAAGCAATAGTTTGCTATGGTTCAACCCTGTAACTTTTTAATGCCAGAGGCTCAGCCTTGGAATTTGTGGTGTAAAAGATGAAGGAGCCTCCAAGCATGTGCAGACTGTGTTTCCTTTGCCCTTGAGTAATCACAACCAGGTCCCAGATATATCTGGGATCAGGAGACAGCATTTTCTACTTGGGAGGATATAGTTTCCAGGTTAGTTTGAGCCCTAGAATTTTGCTTTTTAGAATTTTAATTACAGTCATGCCTTGGATTGAGAGCATAATTTGTTCCGAAAACGTGCTTGTAATCCAAAACACTCTTATATCAAAACGAAATCCCCCCCAAAAAAATTGTACAGATATTTTTAATTTAAGCTGTACTACAGTACTTGTATTGTAAGACGTCGCTTGTATATCAAGTTAAAAAAAATTAAATAAATATTTAAAAATTTGCTTGTCTTGCAAAACGCTCTCAAACCAAGTTACTTGCAATCCAAAGTATTACTGTATTGGTGTCATTAGAGGGGAAATTTGTTATTTATTTAGGTGTATGAGCCTGCCCTTTCCCAAAGGCTCAAGATTCAAGAATATCTTGACATATTCACTGAAATCTCCCCACCCTTTGATGATTTATCTCTAAACTCCACAGATTAGCCTAAACTGGCAGGTCTAAACTGTGGGATCTCCTTCCCTTTTACTGCTCAAATAAGAAATCATACAAAATGCTACCATCGAATTGGGATATAAATCTCCTAAATAAATAAAATTTAACAACATGGCTTGATATAGGATACCAGGCATGAGTAAGCGTTTAGCTCTATCAAAATAGTCTTAACCTTTTGCTATTTAAAATGTTTTAAAAAATGAAGTCCAGTGCTAAGGAATGAAATTGCCAACATTTATTGAAATGCAACTATTGAAACAATGCAGCTCAGGCTGTGAACAGGCAAAGGGGGTGTGTTTGGAGAGGCCGATGATTTTTAACAGAGACCTGCAGTTGCAAACACTGCATGTTCCTTTGATTTATTTACTGTCTTGTAACAACATTGCCAACCTTTATCCCCTCCCTCTAAACCCCTTTCCCTTGGCTAAGCTATTTTTGAGATGTTCTTTCTGGAGCATCACATATTGACCACATATCCATATGTGGTAGATACATGTCAAATGGAACAAGATTTGCCTCATTGTTGGTTATCCTGAATTAGTAATTATGCCATTTACAGATGGATCTTGTGCATGTTTACTCAGTAGGACTTTTCTGCCTAGTAAGTGTCCTTAAGATTGCAGTCTTCATGTACCAGAAGACTTGGGCTGTGTAAATAAGAAATCTCCATTGCTTTTCAGTGGAGCTACACTCCTCTGCAGCAGCTATGGATCTTGCCCAGTTATTATAATAGTTCAAATCTGAGTCTTACTGAGTGGGAATTCAAAAAGCACAGCCTTGCAACTCCTTCAGGTATCTTCTGCCTTGAGAATTCATTACAGAAATATTGGGTGAAGCACAACTTACCTTGAGTTGATTGTCTGTCAAATAGCAGACTGATTGCTGGGCAAGTAAAGGACAGGTTGATTGGTATGACAAAGATCGGTTATGTAATTGTCACATATTGCGATTGCCGTAACCGGTTTTGTGCAAATGAGAGTGGCTTTATTTTTTGTATTTTTAATTCCAGTAACAGTTCCTTGTCATCTCTTTTTTATTTTAAAGTAGCACCATTGGTGGATCTCATTAAAATACTGTTGCCACCCTTCTGCTGCTGGCAAACTGAATATCATTTACGAAATGTGACTTCCCTTAGGAGCAAAAAATGACAAAGAGCTGTAAAAGCAAAACAAAACATGTACAGCCTGCAAGATTCTGTAAGAAGTAGAAGGATTTAATATTTTGAAATTGGGACAAAAGAAGAGAGTGGGTTTCTAAATTAAAAAAGATGACCTAGCAAATCATTATTATCTGCAGTCCTCTCAACTCACATTTGCAGAATAAGGAGGAGGCAGTATTGTTAGAGGACTGTAGCAATTGTGTGTGTGTGTTTTTAAAATCTGAGTTCCATACAGATATTTACAGAAGGAGAGAGGAACTTATCATTGACTTTTTTTGATTTTCACTGAGTAAGAACATTTGCTGCAGTCCTATACACAACTACCTGGGAGTAAGTCCCTTTGAACTCAGTGAGGCATATTTCTGAGTAAATGTGTAAAAGATTGCACTGTTTGAAGTCTAACCATGGCAAGTTTTGGAGCCATGAAAATCTCTAACGAATCAGCATGGAAAAACAAGGATGTAAGGTAGCTGTCATAACATATAGAGCAATAAAAAGAGAACTTAACTTCTGCACTGCTGTATTTTATGCAGTGCAAGTCATTGAAGAGGATAGGTAGATTGTGTGAGGCGGGTGGATACTTAAGTACATACATATATATTCCTAGGAAGCATTTGAATCTTCATCCCAGTATTTCTTCAGAAATAAGTTTGTGCTGTCATAGTTCATAGTTTGAGATTGACGTGTCAATTTTGGAACTGGACTTCTCATGAGTTTCAGAATCCCATTTTCTCCTTTCCATCCAACTCAGCATATTCTGTTTGGGGCTCTATCCTTCAAGGTCATAGTCTGACAAGGGCTAATTGATTCTTCTCTCTGCTGGAGTCTGGGAGAGAGGCAATCCTAGTAATGGTCTCCGCTGCATTAGTCTCAAGAACTTGTCTACCTTTTAGTACCATATACTTTGTATGTTATCAATATAGAAATAATCTCTTTTCTTCCCCATGCCTTTTCATTTTAAATTAAATGTCACCCTTATTCTGCTGAAATAAGAAAAGCAATACAGCGTCAGGGCCGGTGCAAGGCAGTTTGGTGCAGTTTGGTGCCCTAGGCAAGATCAGATATTTAGCGCCCCCCCCCTTCCCAGTTGAGCCCTCCCTCCCTATTTCTGGCGTCCCCCTTAGCCCTGCGCCCTAGGCAGCTGCCTAGTCGGCCTAATGTGTGTCTGTGCCTGTGCCTGTGTGTCTCTGTGCATGGCAGTATATAAATGTTGATAATAATATGCATACATACACACACATTTTGACATTACCTATAATCTCTCTGTAAAGATATGTTAGTCTCATGAATACTAATGCTCAGGTGAAATTGTATTTTTCTCACAATCTTCCAAATGCACCTCAATTAGTATAATGGTTATGTTCAGAGTATTGCAATCATTTCTGTAATAATAGCTATTTTGTATTACATTTTAAAATCTTTTTTGCTGCTACTAGAGGTTTGAACCATTTAAATTTCTATTTGAATGTACTGTTAGGTGCCATATTTTTTCATGAAGATAATTAACACTGGCTTCTGATGGCCAAACAAAATCTGGTAATGGCTCTACCTATCATTCCCTTCTTGGTTCCACCTGCCAGATCCCTACTCTTCTTTGTTTCTTCACATGCTGTAAGGCTCCCAAAATCTATGTGGGTAATGCTGCATATTAGGCATGCTAAAAAGGTGATCAAAACCTGGATCAGGTACTTTCATGTCTCTGGAAGTCAGCAGCAGCTCTGCTTAAGAGTATCCTTGATACTTGATCAGCAGAAAGATATAGCCTTTTTAATTGATGCCTCCAGTGCCATTGAACTGATTGTCAATGAAAGCCTAGCTGAATTTAAACTTGCAGGGGGTTAAGAAGCAAATGTAATTCAGAGAACTACTTTAGGCACACACCTAGAACCTTCCAGAATAGGTGAGAAACACATTTAATAAAGCAAACTTGCAGTTTGCTATGGAGATGAAAACAAACTTAGGGCACAATCCAGTCGGGCTGCCTGTAACCCACTGAACTAGGAGGATTATGGGCGTCCTATGGAGGGCCTCCATGCTTCTCCCATCCTGCAACTCAACTAGATGGCCGATTTCGGCTGTCTAGGTGAGACATGTCAGATGTGGAGGGAGGGAGGCTGGGACACTGCCAGGATACATTGTATCTTGGCAGCAATAGTCTCCTCCCCTCCCTGCCCCTTGGAATGCCCTCTTCACCCCATCTACGAGGTCGCTACGACTTTGGAGATGCAGCCAGCGCGGTTCTTTCCATGCTGGCTGCAAGGGGGGAGGAGTCTTGTGTTCATACCAACTAGGTGTGGAATGTGACCATATTGACTTTTCATTTATTCATTTAATTATTGTGTACGAGGTACATAAGTGTGAGTGAATAATTTTTCTGGGGGAATAATGTATATATATAATAATGTAATAATGGTAATATAATTACTTTTTCACTTTTGCATCCTCTTCTTCTAGTAATAGAGGTGACTTGATCAGTATACTAACTGCAACTTATACATGCTAGTGGTACCTCCAGCTGTAAATTCATATCCCTGGGTGGCTACTAGGGGAAGGGCCTTCTCAGTTGTGGAACCCCATCTTTGCAATCAGCTCCCCAAGGAGGTGCTCTTGGTGCCTACCCTCTATTATTTCAGACGCCAGATGAAGACCTTTTTATTTGCCCAATATTTTAATGGTTGATTTTATTCCTTTTATTATCGCCACTGCACCTCCCTGCCCCTTGGAATTGAATTTATTTATTTATTATATTTCTGAATCGCCCATCTGGCCAGACATCTGGCCACTCTGAGCGATGTACAGTCCAATAAAATACAGGGGGGGGGGAACACACACACACACACACACACAGTATAAAACACAATTAAAAACAGTACAAAACTTAAAAATCCTAACCCACCCCATATTCCCACCTGAAAAGCCATGTTTTTAATGCCCGGTGGAAGCTAATAAGGAAGGGGCATGGCGGAGGTCACTGGGGAGAGAGTTCCATAAATTGGGGGCTGCCACAGAAAAGGCCCTCCTCCTAGTCCCCACCAGCCTGGTTTCTCTGACAGATCTTGTTGAGCGGCCTACTTGATGTTGCTGGAGGCGCTCCTTGAGATAAACTGGACCGGAGCCGTACAGGGTTTTAAAGGTCAACGCCAACACCTTGAATTCAGCTCAGCAAACAACTGGTAGCCAGTGCAACTCTGAGCACTAGAGTGATGTGATCACACCGGCGGCAGCCTTTAACCAGGCGAGCTGCTGCATTCTGTACCAGCTGCAACTTCCGAACCGTCTTCCAGGGTAACCCCACGTAGAGCACATTACAGTAGTCTAGGCGAGAGGAGACCAAGGCATGAACCACTGATGGGAGCAGAATTTATTTTGGCTGCTTGTTTTTATCATGTTATATGTTAATATGTTTGTGTTTTTATATTATTTTTGTTGATACTTTTGTGTTGTTTTGTTTTGTAAACTGCCCAGGGAGCCTTTTGGCTGATGGGCGGTGAATAAATATATTAAATAAATAATAAATATCCCTCTTTTCTTTAGTCTCTCAATTAGAGAAACAATAAGAATAACATTTCCTTTTTGTGTGTTTCTGTGCTTTGGCTAGGTATCCATGGTGCTGTGTAGATTCTTATTTTTGAATATTCTTAAATTCAGCATTGCTTTCTTTCAGTCAAGACTACTGTTTTAACTCACCTTTGTTCAAAGTCAAAAATCAGGCCCCTACAAACTTGTGATCCACCAAGCAGAACACAGCCTACCAGCCATATAATATTGCGTGCCAGTTGTCCGACACCCCCAAGGCCTATTTTTTCAGACTTAGGCAACAAACCCAGCAACAACAAAAAAAAAAGAACACCTGAGTCCAAGGTCAGCGGCCATACATGGCACATGGACTGCGTTTAGTTTGCTAGGTCACATAACGACCCAGAGCTCATGATTGCAGCGTGGTTAACAAGCCATAGTGGCTTGTTAACCCTGCCACGCATGCCAGTCGGATGCTGGCAAGATTTCCCTAATTACCCTCGCTGGTGTGGATAGCTATGTCGTCTGAACCCAGGCGGCATGGCTTGTTTGAGTGGGCAGCAACCCTCAAATAACCCATGGGTGGTGCAGGAGATAAGCCACACAGGCTTATTTCCTTCATTGCGATCATGCAAACTGGCCCATTGTGTAGGCCTGTTTTTGTTTGTATGTTTGTTTGTTTTTAAAAGGAAAATCTTGTTTCTTCATATGAATGGGCTTCAATGCAAAGAGGGCCCCCACCAGTAACTCCTGAGGAAAGCTTAAAGTGAGCATAATGTTTTTTTGCTTCAGTTAGTAAATGTGCTTTATATTTTCCTTCAGTAACATAGTGCTACATTTATTACTTTTTCCATGCCTTCTGGTACTTCATCACACCTTTCTCACCTCATGTGCTTTCCTTTTATTTATTTATTTATTTATTTATTTAACTTCTATACTGCCCAATAGCCAAAGCTCTCTAGGCGATTACAACAGTTCCTAGACAGGACCATAATACAATAAATACCATAAAAATTGTCCATAATACAAAATTTAAAAACAATTTAAAAAAAATTAAAAAATGATTTAGCATCTAAAATAGTATTTGATATAAAATAGTCTTGTTAAAAACACCAGACATGGGTACCACCATCAAGCCAATAGCCTTAAATATCTTTACATGCCTCAGCCATCTTAAAGTAGACAAAGTAGGTGCCAGGCGGGCCTCAGTTCGGAGATCATTCCACAGTCGGGGGGCCACCACTGAGAAGGCCCTCGCCTTTGTTGCTGCTCTTTGAGCCTCCTTTGGAGGTGGCACTCAGAGGAAGGCCACAGGGATCTGTATTGGGACCAATGCTTTTCAATTTATTCATAAATGATCTGAAATCAGGAGTGAGCAGTGAAGTGGCCAAGTTCACTGATGACACCAAATTATTTTGGGTGGTGAAAACAAAAAGGGATTGTGAGGAGCTCCAAGAGGATCTCTCCAAGCTGGGAGAATGGGCATCAAAATGGCAAATGCAGTTCAATGTAAGCAAGTGTCAAGTAATGCATGTTGGGGCAAAAAAATCCCAACTTCAAGTATAATCTGATGGTATCTGAGCTGGCGGTGTCTGACCAAGAAAGAGATCTTGGGGTTGTGGCAGCCAGCTCGATGAAAATGTTGACCCAGTGTGTGGCTGCTGTGAAAAAGGCAAACTCCATGTTAGGCATAACTAGGAAAGGAATTGAATATAAAACTGCCCAAGATCATAATGCCCTTATACAAATCTACAGTGTGACCACACTTAGAATACTGTGTACAGTTCTGGTCACCACACCTAAAAAAGGACATAGTAGTGTTGGAAAAAAGGCAGAAAAGGGCAACTAAAATTATCAAGGGGCTGGAACAACTCCCCTATGAGGAAAGGTTACAGCAGCTGGGATTGTTTAACTTGGAAAAAAGGCAAGTAAGGGGAGACATGATAAGGTGTACAAAATTATGCATGTGTGGAGAAAGTGGATAGGGAGACATTTTTCTCCCTCTCTCATAGTACTAGAACCTGGGGTCATTCCATGAAGCTGATTGGTGGGAGATTCAGGACAGATAAAAGGAAGTACACAGCCCATAGTTAAACTATGTAATTCACTTCCACAAGATGTAGTGATGGCCACCAATTTGGACAGCTTTAAAAGGGGATTGGACAAATTCATGGAGGACAAGACTATCAATGGCTACTAGTCCTGATCGGCTATATGCTTCCTCCAGTATCAGAGGCAATATGCCTATGTACTCCAGTTGCTGGGGAACATGGGCGGGAAGGTGCTGTTGCACTCATGTCCTGCTTATGGAATCCCATGAGCAGCTCGTTGGCCTCTGTGTGAACAGAATGCTGAACTAGATGGACCCTTGGCACTTATGTTCTTAAGGCCCCAGATGTTGATCGTAGTGTACAGGTAGATTGAGGTTGGGAGAGGCTTTCCGTCAAGTAATGCAGTCCCAAGCCATATAAGGCTTTATAGGTTAAAACCAGCACCTTGAATTGGGCTTGGAAGTGTATAGGCAGCCAATGAGCAGGCCAGAATTGGTGTTATGTTTTTGGACCGTCTAGTCCTGGGGATTATATTGGCTGCTGCATTTTGCACAAGCTGCAGCTTCTGAACAGTCTTCAAGGGCAGCCCAATCTAGAGTACATTGCAGTAATCTAATTTAGAGATTACCAGATCGTAGATTACTGAAACCAGGCTATTCCTATCCAGATAGGGGCATAGCTGGGCCACCAGCTGAAGCTGGTAGAAGGCACTCCGTGCCACTGAGGCCACCTGGGCCTCAAGTGACAAAGATGGCTCAAGAATTGTAGGCACTGCCAGGGCTCGATTGCATCCACTAGGAGTTTTTCTCCATCTGCACTCAAGCCATCTCCTGTTTTGTTTCATTGCTCTCAGCTCCGGGGCATACCACGGAGCTGTATGAGCTCTACTACAGAAAGGGCTCTCAGAAGTGATCGTGTCAACCACTCGGGTCATCTCTGTGTTCCACAGCTCGACCAGGGCTTCAACAGGAGCGCCAGCCATATCAGCCGGAAAAACCACTTGGGCCCTCTGGAAACTGTCCAGATCCATTAGCCTCTGGGGGCAGGCCATCTTAATAGGTCCCCTACCCTTGCAGAGGGGAAAAGCCGCTGTCAGACTAAATCTCAGCAGGTGGTGATCAGACCATGACAAAGAGACTAAATCAAAGTCTCCCAACTTCAGAACACCATCCTCAGGTCTGGCTGGGGAAAAAACAAGTCTAGAGTGTGCCCTGCTACATGTGTTTGGCCGATGACATATTGAGGCAGTCCCATGGTTGTCATGGAGGCCATGAAATTTTTAGCCACCCCAGATAAGGGCATGAATGTTTACTTCTCCTGTTTTACTTCTTTCATTTGTCATCTCT
The DNA here is from genome assembly GCA_021292165.1 of Shinisaurus crocodilurus. Taxonomy (NCBI): domain Eukaryota; kingdom Metazoa; phylum Chordata; class Lepidosauria; order Squamata; family Shinisauridae; genus Shinisaurus; species Shinisaurus crocodilurus. Next base: position 110,522,241 of record CM037877.1, read on the forward strand.
CTTTGCTTTCCTGGGCAGTACTTGTATGCTTTTTGACAAGTGTGGTGGTCCTCACTTTTACTCTATGGTAAAACATCTTAGAATAGGGCTGTCGAGTTCCCTACCCAGCAGATGCCCTGAGGCCACTTTCAGTTTTTTTTAACCAAAATGTCACCTAAACAGCGGGGGCAAGGGTATGCAAGGACCACCATTCTCCATGTGAACCTGCCCAGCAAGTAAGATCTTTATTGGAGGCCTTTCTCCAGGTGCCCCCGTCCCCTGAGTAGAGTTGTGTGGTGACTGGAAAGATGGGCTTTTCAGTGGTGGCACATTATGGGATTTTTTTCTTAAGCATGTGCACCTGGTTGCCATCATTATTAACTTTTACCTACTAGGCAAAGCTTTTAATGATATTTTATTTACGTTCAAAGGTATTTGCTCCCCTTGCTTTTATGTTTGGATTTTTACTGATCATGCTATATACTGCTGTGTTTTGTTTTATTGTCGCTGTTTTATTCTTTTATTGTATTTGTTAGCTGCCTTGAAACATTGTAGAAAGTCAGCTATAAGTAAGCCAATAAACTTCTAAAAATACTGCTCACCATCCAGCTCCAATGTGCTGTCCTTTCACCAGTATCATCACTGTCCCCAATTGCCAGCTCTCAGTCATAACTTGGGCCTGAGCACTTCCCTATAGCCCCAACTCCCTACCATCTGAGCCCTTTTCCCATATACCATGGCTTACCCTGCAACATCTTAACAACTATCCTGTAAGGTAAGTCAGTATTATCTTCCATCTTGCAGATGGGGGTGGCGGTGACTGAAGTTGAGAGAGAGTGACTTATCTAAGGCCATAAAGTGAGTACTACATGGGAGAGGTGAGATTCAGACTATGGACTTCCTGATTTATAGCTACTACACCAACGCCTCACTTCATTCCCCCATCCTGCCATCCTAAATAATCCCTATATTTGAAGCCTCATTTTCCACAGGCCCTCCCCCAATTTCCTACTCTTCTCCACTTGCACTGCTAATATTATATAGAATGAAAGCTGATCATCATCAGGCGATCACTCGTGACCGAGTAAGATTGTCTTCCAGGATAAAAGGAGGAAATTCTAAAGAAGATTGTGTAGACTCTAGCGATGGGTCCATAAGTGACTGTGGAGGCCAATTCTAGATCCACACAGCTTCCCACAGTGAGGACACAGGTTACCAGATAGAATATGGTCCTGTAAAGGATTCATTTGACGTGCTTTTCGCTTAGCACGTTTCTCCCTTTCACCTTGCACTCGGGCTTCTTCAAAGTCCATGGAACCTTTGTGAAAGGCCAACCTCCATTTAGATCGTTCATGGGCCAGAGCTTCCCAGTTTTCGATGTTTATATTGCATTTTTTTAGATTAGCCTTATGAACATCTTTAAACCTCTTATATTGACCACCGATATTCCGCTTTCCATCCTTGAGTTGGGAGTAAAGTAACTGCTTTGGGAGACGGCAGTCAGGCATTCGAACAACATGACCGGTCCACTGAAGTTGGCATTGAAGGATCATTTTTTCAATGCTAGTAGTCTTTGCTTCTTCCAGTACACTGACATTTGTTCGCCTATCTTCCCAAGTAATTTGCAGGATTTTCCGGAGGCAACGTTGATGAAACCTTTCAAGGAGGTGGAAGTGACGTTTATAGATAGTCCATGTTTCGCAGGCATACAGTAGAGTTGGTAATACAATGGCTTCATAAACCAGTGTTTTGGTCTTCTTACAAATATCCCGATCCTCGAACACTCTATGTTTCATTCGAGAAAATGCGGCACTTGCGGAGCTCAGACGATGCTGGATTTCACTGTCGATGTTAGCTGTAACAGAAAGATAGCTGCCAAGATAGAGAAAATGATCGACATTTTCCAGTATTGTCCCGCCAAGCTGGATAGATGGCATCACCAAAGGATTGGCTTGCACTTGCTGATGAAGCACTTTGGTTTTTTTGATGTTAAGTGAGAGACCAAGTTTTTCGTATGCTTCTGCAAAAGCATTTAGGATAGTTTGGAGATCATCCTCTGAATGTGCGGAGATACTGATACTGGGGCATGCAGCAGCCGTTGCTGAGTTAACTAGCCCTTTTGCCTTGTGGAAGGCATCAGCTTTCTATTCATGAGGTTGGTTCAGTAATTTATGTGGAGGATAGTAGGACTGCTGTGGCCACATTGAGGACCCCAAAGGACCTCGTAAGTTCTCTGTTTGACAGTTCTATCTCAGAATGCTAGTAGAGCACCTTAGTTCAGAAATAAATTCCACCAATTTCAATAGCTCTTGCAAGTAAGCATGCTTAGAAGATGTGATGTGCAGACTACTCTGATGCTGATTTGTAACTGGTCCATTAAAAACAAGTTAATTAAGTAGGGTTTCCAAAATTAATCCATTTTGTAAATAGATCTTCCAGATCAGAAAGGCTTCTAAGCTTCAGTGCACTCCCAATGACTTACGGTAATCAGAAAGCACAGCAGTGTAAAAATCTTCCTGAAGCCTATGCCCCGTTCCCCCTGGTTAGAATCCTCCTCACACAGCCACAGCTGCTTACTAGGTGGAAGCACAGATTCCCATCAAAACCAGGTGGCTTACTTGATCATTATCAGGCAATTTTTCCACAATAGAAGAAAACTGGGATATCTTTATCACATTTTGGTTAGTGCCTATCCTGCAGGGAATTCTCAGGTGTCTTAGGCATCTAGGGATCATCACATGCAGGTGCAGTTCCAAAGATGTCTGAGGTCTCCTGCAGATTGTGCCTCTCAAAGCCTGGATGAGGTAGCAGTCAGCTGCAAGTGATGGAGCACATTACGTAGGCCTAGTTGATCTCTTGAGACTGAAAAATGAAAAAGTATAAATAAAAGCAGTCTTACATATCTGAATTCAGGAAGTGGTTGTCTATTCACTCACTTTCCCTCAATTCATCCACCTGCACTCTGTCACCACCTACAGTATTTCTCCCCTTGTTCCCCTTAGCCTTTGCTTTACCTACATTTCCTCCATGTCCCTGTTCTGATCACCAAACACCTAGACTAGGAGGGAGCTAGAATAGTCAGTTACCATGATAACTTCTCTGCCTTTCTACTGTGCAGAGCAAATAGCAGCTACTTTCTATCTTATACAAAGCCTCCAGAGTACAGTCCTAAGCCTGGAAAAAAGAAAAATATACACATGTACACCCACACAAACACACAGTGTTCAACATACCTATACCACAATTGAAAATTGGAATCCAGTCTTCCTAGGTCATATATATGATTTTGATAATGTTAATGGTCAATAACCAGGAGTTAATATGTGTTTAGCAAGAAGCTATTACTTTTCAGAAGTATCTTAAATTCCTTATATAAGCACAGTGAAGTAAATTAGTAATATTGCAGATTTCCCCTCTTGATTTACAGTTGATGGCATAATACTGATGCCATTTCTAGAATGGAGCAATGGCTTATACACCATATGATGCCATTAAAAAAGTCATTATCCCCTCCTCCTCCATATTATATTACCATTTAGCTAATCTGTGAGAATATCTACCCCCAGTTATGTTTTTGCATTATATTGGTGATGCCGTATTTGTCTTTTGTGCATTATGTACCAAGCATTTTTTCTTCAATTTACAATGTAGTCATTACTCTCTTAGAACAAATAGCTTTTCCCAACTGCTGGTGACAAGGCAAGGTGTTACCAAGAGTCTATGGTTCAAGTTGCTTTGTACTTGGCATTTGTTCTGCAGTATGCAGCCAGAAAGATATAAATGGAACCTTCTATGTTTTGATCATTTGCAGTCTTGCTAATGGAAATGCAATAGATTTTGCTGTAGAAACCTAACTCTGAATCAATATTGATGCAGTGAAGCAATGGAGCATCTGTATATATAGAACTCAGGATAGAGCTATGCAGGTTCCTGGAGGCCATGGTAATTTTTGGTAACAGGATACAATCAAGTTTGGAAAAGCAGACCTCCTTAGGAAGGCCTCACTGATGGACCAGATGGTGGAGGGGCTAGAGTTGGGACGTGATAGAGTTCTTTACTATTCATTAATCACTGAGGTCTTTATTGAAAGGCAGTGCAAGGGATATCAAGATTCAGGACTAACATAGTATCAGGAATTTTGACTATCAGGAATAGGACATCTGCTTGGGATATGATTCACTTTGGTGTAACTCCCTGTTTGTCATCTTGTGATGTAGTCCTTACAAAATGATAGCTCATACATCCACCTTTTGTTTTACACACATTGTATTTCACTACCTTTCATTCTTTCTGATAGTTTCCTCTTGTACTAGATGTACATTTTTCATATAGGACTCTATTTCAACATTCTTCACATTGGAACTTCATGGCATGTGTTTTTTAATAATGTGAAAGCAGATTTGAGATTCCCCCCCCCCCATTTGAGATAAAAGGAAATCACTGAAGGCTCAGTAATCATGCAGTGCTCAGTACCATGTAGTATGCAAAGCAAATCTCATGTCTGATAAGTCTTTGCTTTAGAGTCACTGGAAGAAATCTGAATGTTACTCTTTTACCAGTCAATTAATTTTTATGATCAGTCATATCAAAGGAGGATATAAGACACCAGGTATATTCGGATGTTTTTTAAGCACAGAAAAGTGTTTAAATGGCTTAATTTCTCTAAGAATGAATGCAAAGGTACTAGGACCTGATCTCTGCAGAGATGTCTATAGATTTTACAACTACTAAGTAAAGCAGCTGAATAAATATTCATAGTTGGATAGTGAGGAAATCTCCCTTTAAAAGTCCTAGTGATGTGTCCTGGTAAAGCAGAACCCATGGGCAAGCCAGGAGGGTGCAAATCAGGTGAGCAGTCTGGGGCAGAAGTGGGGAGGACAGGCAAAAAACAGGCAGAATTGTCAAAACTAGGGCTCCTGAAAGCATGGGTGGATACTGATAGGGCTTTCAGAACCTGGGACAGAGACCATGAAGCAGACTGCTTGTTCCAGTTCAAGCTCATTCTCTCAACTGGGCTACTTTTTTTTTTTTTTTTTTGCTACATTTGAAGAGCAGGGTGGTGGTGGGGGGCACTCCTCGAAGATTGTCATCATGTAGAGCTGTTCCAAGCAGCATGAGCAGCATTCCTGGGGGGCAGAGATGGCTGCCCTCATGGATTCATGTGAATCCATGAGGGCAGCCATCTTTTCCCCCAGAAACACTCCTGGGAAATGCAATCACATAGCATTGTGCCTATGGTGTTTCAATCCCCATTTGCAAAGTATGCAGCACAGTCAAGATGCTGGTTGGAGTAGTAGCCTAGCTAATTTTACTGTAAAAGAAAAGGGGAAACTTCAGAAACCCCTAACCACCAGAAAACACAGCAACATTCATGCCCCCACACAAGTTGCTGACATCCCCTTCCCACCCTCACTGGTGATGACTGTCCAGCCAAAAGGAGAAATACTGCCCAACCCTAGTCTCAGCTGTGCCCTTTTATGCTCCCTATGTCTGACTCAAGCTCTTCCCCGTTGCCGAGACGTGCAGGCAGCAATGTAAAGAGGCATCTATCTGACCTTGAGCCTAGGACTCCATCTCTCCATGAGCTCATGCCAGGCATGCTGCCTGCACTGGCTCAGTGGAGTGTGAGGCCCTTTGAGGTTTCATAGATTTTATAGATCATAGAGTTGGAAGGAGCCTACAAGGCTATTGAGTCCAACCCCTGCTCAATGCAGGAAACTAGAGGAGGGGTCTCCCATCCAAGTAATAACCAGGCCTGACCCTGCTTAGCTTCCCATGCTCTCAGACAAGCTGAGCCAGGCCTGTATATGCCCTCAATAGAACTGGGCTCAGGGGATCTTCAAGGGTCTCAGGCTCAGTGATCAAATCAGGGCTGGTGCCTCCTCAGTCAGCACCACTTGCCTCTCAACCTCCCTGTCTGGATTGCTGCTGGTCTTTGGTGTCATGAAACCTAGCAGGTGACTTGCACTACAGCTTCAGAACTGGGGGATGGTGTGTGTGTGTGTGTGTGTGTGTGTGTGTGTGTGTGTGTACATGTGTGTGAATAATTTAGCACACATTAATGGGATCCTGGGCTATTCTCTTGCTACAGTGTCTTATTTCATTGTAGCTGAGCTTCAATCCCCTCATTCCTTTAGCTGCTCTAGCCAGCTTTTTTGAGACCAAGCTCATGCAAGCTCAGGGCTTACCATATCATACCCCCTCCCTGTTGTAGCAGACACACAGGATGCTCAGACCAATGCAGCTGCCACTACAGTGTCTCCAGGCCATTTGTTTCTGTCTTCAGCCAGCCCGCTTGCCTGGCTCACTATCTGCATTCTTGCTTCTGTTGCCACCTCACAAATACCCAGGGACTCCATCCCCTTCCACTCACCATAGATCTTCTTATATTTCTGGCAGAACCAATGACTATGTAACATGGGCTATGTTAGAACAGACAGGAGTTTAAATACAACTTTTGTAGCTGGTATTGGGTGTCAAATGGAAGTATGGATTCTGCATTGAGTAAAAGTCACTAATACAGGCAGACCCCAGGTTACGAACGAGATCTGTTCGTAAGTCTGTCTTTAAGTCGAATTTGTACGTAAGTCGGAACAGGTACATATGGTTCCACAGCTCTATGTCATTTACGTAGAAAACAGCGTAAGATACGCCATTTACATAGAGTGTATCGTAGTAGTATACATTAAAAACAGCATTTACGCAAATTGTGGCCGTTTTTACTACATTATACTCGTGCCTGTAATGGACCAAAAACAAAATGACTAGTAAATACAGTGTTTAATATCATTATGCACAACTATTTATGTGTGTAGGAAACAGTTGTCAGACATATACCAGTGTGTCACCCACTGCTGCAGCATCTAAGTACCACTCTGTGTTGAAGATATTTATCCTCACAGAACTTCCTTGAGGCAGAAGCTTATAATGGATAACTAATTTATTACCTCAAAACACAGGGCTTAATTAAGACTGTATGTTGCAATTTGATTTCTATTTTGTGTTTATATATCCCAAAAGTTAAGAGGCTTCTGTGAATTTCCTTCTCCCCCTCTGTTTTTCTCACTTCTTAGTTCACTGTCATTCATACAAAACCAGTGTGCAGTAATACCTTGGATTGCAAGTAACTTGGTTTGAGAGCATTTTGCAAGACAAGCAATTTTTTAAATATTTATTTATTTATTTTTTACTTTATATACAAGCAACGTCTTGCAATACAAGTACTGTAGTATGGCTTAAGTTAAAAATCTCTACAAATTTTTTTGGGGGGATTTCGTTTTTATATAAGAGTGTTTTGGATTACAAGCACGTTTCCTGAACGAATTATGCTCTCAATCCAAGGCATGACTGTACCTAGCTTCATAAACATATTGTAAATCCTATAAAAAAATAAGACTGCATAGGTTACTGGTGACTTTGCCAGATGTGCAAAGAGATGTTTTTATAGAAGCCTGGTTTCCAGGGGGAGGAATAAATTGTGAATGATGTACAGCCTTAGCTTAATTCCTTGGTTAAAGAGCATTAGAAAAGGGAAAGGATATTTTGTGAACCAATCTGAGATTCAGGCTGAATTCAAGCATTCTATTGTTCACTTTGTATACTTAGTAGTATAGGTATCATTTCAGAATTTGAATATGTGGACTAGCAAACTTTTACATAATCATTGTGAAGTAGTTTCTCCACAATAGAAACAAAACTAGGATATGCTTATCACATTTTAGCTAGTGCCTATCAGCTGCTGCTTACGTATATGTAAATGTATCCTAAATGTGGTTATTTGAGATAGCAAATGATTTTGTAAACCTTTAGGATAGGCTACTGAAGATTATATTCCACCTGAGCAAAATGTAATTGCTAATAAAAATAACCAAATCAATATAACAACAAACATAAGCAATACCAGAATAAAATAACGTAACAGTCAGGTAAGAGCAGATAAAAAGTTAAGACAATGGCAGCCAGTTAAAAACATATTAAGATTAAAATGCACATTAAAACACTGAGCAGCGGAACAAGGCAAATCAGCTCTATGGACCAAACACCTGTTTAAATTAAAAGTTTTTTACATACCAGCAGAACATCATCAAGGGGGCTAGCTTTATTTCCTTCAGTAGGGCATTCTAAAGTCTGAGTGCAGTCACAGAAAAGGCCCTGCCACCAAATACACACCAGATTCTTGCTGAACAGAGATAGAGGCCTCTCTGGAAAATCTTAACACCCATGCAGGGCTTGTACAGGAGAAGGCAGTCCTTCAGGTAGCCTGGTCCTAAGCCATTTAGGGTTTTATAGGTCATAACCAGTACTTTGAATGGTACCTGGAAACACACTAGCAGCCAGTGTAGCTGTTGTAACCAAAGAGTCACATAGTAACTTGAACTGTTGCTGGTCAACAGCCTAGCTGCAACATTCTGAACCAGTTGAATTTTCTGGACAGACTTCAAGAGCAATCCCATGTAAAGTACATTGTAGTAATACAAATGGAATGTAACTAAGGCATGTGTAACCATAGCCAAATCAGACTCCTCTAGGAATGAGCATGTACCATGGGTGATCTCCAGGGACACCCCTTCCACAGTGCATGGCTCTGAGGAAGGACCACCTCAGAGCCAGGCATTTGTGTTGTGCCAGCTACTTTTCTGACTGACATGACTCTTCAGAGAGCCTGCCCACCCACTAGCTCACTCTCACTGTGGTGGCAGTGGGAGGTGGGGACATGTGGCCACCGCAGGAACAACTACAATTGGGGTGGAGGGGACATGGTGCCGGCAATGGGAGTGGTGTGTGTGTGTGTGTTGTCACCCACCTCAGGTGGCAGAAGAGCTTGTGCTGGCTCTAGGGGAGTGCAAGATGTATCCCAATTTTCCCAAACAAGATGTATCCCAATTTCTTCTTTGTGGTCTCTTTCAGGAAGCTTGTATAGCTAGACTAGAGTTTTGGCCGTCACCCCACTCCCACACCCCAGTTGCAAAGGCTAGAAATACATGCACACCAGCAGAGATCATGTCCAACAAGAGTCTGCATTGGAAATCTCTAATGTATGGGTGTCAAGGCGAAACAGCCATCTTAAAAGTCTGTAATAGTCCGGAATGGAAGGCATTCTGGGCAGTCAAAGATGAAAGTACTCAGTTCATGGCAAACAATAATCCATAGTCTATAAGAAGACCAGCATTATATTCCCAGCAGATTTTAACAATACAAGGTTCAACAAAGGTCCAGAGTGGATGACGCATCCATGGGAGAAAGCGTTTCAGTAGGTCAAATGATGGAAAGTCAAGGCTGAAAATATAACAGGCATTAAAGACAGAGCAGCAGAGAACCAGACATACCGGTAGTCCCAAATTCCTTATGCAGCATCAATTGTCAGTTTGGAGTTTTCATGTGACAAGATTCTCTGGAAGCATGAACAGATCAGGCAGAAAGTGTTTGACAAAGAAAGACTATTGCAGATGAGGAAGAAGAGTTCTAGGCAGTAAAAGATGTTGATGCCAACAAGGCTTCTTTGCCTGCTTATCAGCTTATAAACAGGGGAGTGGCTTCTAAGCTCATTAATAACTCTGAATATGACCCATAAACAATTAGTACATCACACCAGGGCTTTTCTGCTCTGCCCTCTGGGGCTGATGCTGTGAGCAGAGATACACCCCTAAACAACTGTCTTCCCCTCGTGCTTGGTTCCCATGAAAGATTTCTCAGGTAATAAATCAGACCCCAGCTCAAGGCTGGAGTCTGCAGCTGCTCTGAGAAGGCATCTCACTCTTCTGAAGTTCACCCCTCCTTTCTCCAGTAATTAGCTGAGAAGTTGGGCAAAGAAGGCTCCCGTAGCTGCTAACTTTCCATGGCTCTGATGGATCTTACAGCAGACTTTGGTTCAGAGGTGACAGGGCTTAATGGGATGGGACAAGTCCCAACAGATATCTCTTCTGCCAGAGTCGTCTACACCCCAACATTGCTTTAGTACAAGCCTCAAATGTTAATAGACTTTTTTCACAAGATATCAATAACAATATTCCCAATTTGTAGATCCTTCAACCATGTAATTTTAGTGATGTATGGTTATAGGTGTATTCCATTATGTGCAAAGAGAGACAGTATTTCAGGATCAAAAAAGCAATCAATATGTTAGTGTATAGAGTCTATTTTTCAATACTAGTTAAATGAAAGATGATTTATAAATCCTTCCTTCCATTAATAGAAATGAAAACAATAACAGCAAAGCATCAGCAGTCATTTATGAACCTTAAAAGGTCCGAAGATATATATGGCTAATAGCCTTTTTTTTTTTTTTTTTTTAGCTACCGGTATGTCTGATTTCAGAATAAAGTATAAACCATGCTATAGAAAGAAAATCTGGGTGGTCTGGGAGCTGTTTGCTATCATTGAGATATGGAACATAACTGCCATGTATTAGGAAATAACTTGTGTTACATTATATTAGAAAAAATAATCTTCAAAGTAGGTTGAAGGTCATTTTCAAACAAAAATGTTTGAAACCTTAATTTAGGTTTTTCAATAGCCATTTGCCTGGTCATCCGTGCCAAGTAAGAACCTTTATTTATTTTTTTCTTTTTGGCCACAAATAACTAGCTTATGCAAGAGTGGCAGCTGTGTTAGTTAAAATAATTGTGGGCTGGTAACTTTTTTGAACTTATTTCTCTTGCTGGTGACTTCAAAATATAAATTTTCCTTCTACCTAAAAACACACACACTTTGGTTTTTAGACTTTATACATCTGTATATTTTCCAGTGTATCTGAGGCACAGTTTTTGTTTTATTTTGACACTGTCTCTAGAAGCTCATTTTTAGGTGCCGTTCCAAACAAACAAACAAACAAACGGACAAGTATTTTTCAACTGACTATCAAGGTAGTTGAATATGTAGGTTAAATGCAGTACTTGGCACAGTGTAGCACAGGCAGCAGAGCAGGAGGAGCGGCAAATTGCGCCAGGAGGACCTGCTGCAGCTGCACTCCCTCCCTTTGCTGCTGCTGCCACCACTGCCATTTCTCCCCCCAACCCCATTACTGCTGCCACCTGCTCTGTGGTCCTCTCAGAGCAAGCTGGCAGGCAGCTTTCTGAAGAGCCATATCAGTCATGCCCAAATGCCTGGCTCTGAGAGATCCTTCCTCTGAGTCAGGCATTGTGGAAGGAGGGGTGTCCTTGGAGGCAATCTAAAGGGACACCCCATCCCATGATGCCTGGCTCTGAGGCATAGTGGTGAGAGTGTTGGACTGGGACTCGGGAGATCCGGGTTCTAGTCCCCGCTTGGCCATGAAACTCACTGGGTGACTTTGGACCAATCACTTAGCCATATAACTGTGGCTTACGCTGGCTCAGCTTGTCTGAGCGTGGAAAGCTAAGCAGGGTCAAGCCTGGTTATTATTTGGATGGGAGACTCCTCCTCTAGTTTCCTGCATTGAGCAGGGGGTTGGACTCAATAGCCTTGTAGGCTCCTTCCAACTCTATGATCTATGAAATCTATGAGCCAGGCATTAGGGCATGGCTACCTCTCTGAAGAGCTGCACTGCCTGCTTTTCCAGCTGACACAGCTCTTCAGAGAGCTTGACCACCCTGCAGAGCAGGCAACGGTAGTGGCAGCAATGTGGTAGGTAGGTAGGGTGGGTGGATAAACGGGGCTAGGAGACAGACAGACATGGAGGGTGGGGGTAAGGAAGACAGATGCAGGGGTGGGGAGGAAGGGGTGGCAGCAGTGGTGACCACCGGCAGCATCGTGCTTTCCTGCCTCAGGTGGTGGGAGAGTTTGTACCAGTGCTGGGAGTGTGAACCCCAAATCTTGTTAGTAGATAAGCAGAGCATACAAAGTAAGTTTCCACAAGTAATAAGTTTTACAAATTACACAAGCCTTATATTTTAAACTTGTTTCGTGTTACCAGTGTCTTTAATGGAATGGAAAAGGTGCTGAATAGAATCCTTGTCACACCTATAGCAAACAAAACTAGCTTAAAAGTCAGAAAATGTTAAGTGTTGCTTAGCAGGTAAATAAGTATAAACTTTGCTGGCCAACCAGCCAATATGGCAAGAGCCAGTGTGGCATAGTAGTGAGAGTGTTGGAGTGGGACTCGGGAGATCCAGGTTCTAGTCCCCGCTTGGCCATGAAACTCACTGGGTGACTTTGGGCCAATCACTGACTCTCAGCCTAACCTACCTCACAGGGTTGTTGTGAGGATAAAATGGAGAGGAGGATGAGGATTATGTAAGCCGCCTTGGGTTCCTTGCAGGAAGAAAGGCGTGGTATAAATAAAATAAATAAATAAATAAATAATATTTCTGTCCAGAATTGTACAGGGACAATAACATTAATAATGGATCATGGCTTACACATCTCCCAAGCTACAAGAGAATAACTGTTCCTCATAAGGAATGTTACTTTAGTTCCCACATTTAATTGCTTTGTCCATTGTGTGAGAGAGAAGAGCATGAAATGCTGTTCCGAGATTTAAAGATTTTAGTATTTAGATCTGAAAGATAGTTTGGTTGATTATGTAACTGACTTATAAGGAAATAAAAAGGCATGATGCTGGAAACTCATTATATCTTCTTGCTTGTTGATATCTGACAACTCTATGAACACTTAGTTTAATCCAGCCTTCCACAACTTGGTGTCCTCTAGATGTGTTGGACTGCAATTCTCATCATCCCCAGACACCTTGGCCAGTGTTGAGGATCATAGGAGTTATAGTTTTAACACATTTGAAGGGCACCAGGTTGGGGAAGCCTTGTCTAATCCATCAGACCTCTTCTTATATCCTTAACTTATGGCAAAATCATTTTTGCCATAAGGCAAAGCTATTTCAAGCTCTTTCTTTTTATTATTGGTGAAATTTGGCATGAAAAGATTCTTTTCTGTCTTCATCAGCTTTGGCTTCTCGTTCCTTGCTTGAAGTAGTACAGTCATGACTTGGATTGAGAGCATAATTTGTTCCAGAAACGTGCTTGTAATCCAAAACACTCTTATATCAAAACGAAATCCCCCCAAAAAAATTTGTACAGAGATTTTTAATTTAAGCCGTACTACAGTACTTGTATTGCAAGACGTCGCTTGTATATCAAGTAAAAAAAAATATTAAATATTTAAAATTTTGCTTGTCTTGCAAAATGCTCTCAAACCAAGTTACTTGCAATCCAAGGTATTACTGTACTTCTCCTTCTATGGCATTACAATTATACTGCTATAGCAACCAACATGAAGTAGCCTGTGCTTGATTATGGTTTTGTATTGAGTGAAACCCACTTCAGCTGCTTAAATTTTAAGTAATTGCCATTTCTTTAGCCTAGATAATGCATGGATAGTTGAACAAATATTCAGATGAATACCAGACACTCTTGATATACCAGCTGCCCACAGTATACTAAGGCTAATATGCTGTTAATATGACTTTCTCAGCTTTTGGCCCTCCACAATAATCGGTAACGGTGTTGCCAGTCAGGCCATGATTGCACCAGAGCAAATACGGGCAATGGACCCCTACAGTTTGCATTGTCCCCTGTACTTCTCTGGCAGATGATGACAATGTGAATGCTTAGTTGTATTAAAAATACAATCAATGCAAATTAATCTGATCAAATATTCAGGAAATTCAGGAAAAGATCACATGCCCCACAAACAGCTTTCCTAGAAAAATGGTGGTGACTTTACATGAGGCATCAGTAGATATTTAAACATACTGAGGAGGGGGAACATAAAAGAATATAGCAATATCTGCATAGTAGAGGGCTTTGTGGGTTACATTTATATACTTTATGATAGATGGTGCCCTTTTCTCATGCAAAGGAAAGATAGATAATCAGTGCTAACGAAGAAGTAAGAATGTAATAGGGATGCTTACATGACTATGGCTAAGGTGTCTGACAGCTCCTGTGCATCTGCAACCATATAGTACCATCACCATTAATTGAAGGACTTGTAGTGCAGTAATGTTGATTTGGTGGCTATTAGAAGACTTTTGGAATCAAATAACTTCTACTGGATCTGCTTACTATGTTGTTACGGGAAGCGTAGCAACCTTTTTTGTTGCACAACCTTTTTCTGACTTAAAGAAGAGGAGATTCTCAATTCAAAACCTAGCTAATAAAATCTGTAATCTGGACCAGTTTACAGCCTGAATGTCCAGTAAGACTAAAACAACTCCAGTCCAAACTAATATATTAGAATCCAGAGATTATTGATTTGGTTGGGAATTTGCTTCCAGTGTATAAACTAGAGTCGTACTGAAGAAGCTTGACATTCAGAGAGTGCACTGGTCTGTGTTACAGCTCCATCCCTGTTATCCCCCCCCCCCCCGTGACACATTGCATATGTTCTGTTCTGTGCACCACCACTGGTTCTTTTAACCTCTCTCTCTGATAGCCATCCCTCTGTTTTTCTCTATGTTATATAGCTCATGTGCTCTCTTTGTCCATGCACTACAGGTCTCTATGCACTCCCATCTATTAACCCCATGTTTTTCATCGCCTCACAGCTTTTCTGTACACCTTTTCTCAGTTTCCCCTCCTTCAGCCCCATATTTTGCTCTGTTTCTGTCCCTCCCCAATATCTGTTCCTCCCTGCTGCGTTTGGGAGCAACAGCACACAAAGATTTCATCCCCCCAGAAATTTGCACAGAATTTACACACTGATACTATCCGAGGCACAGGTAGAAATACAGTGTGGCTAGTTGGAAAAAAATTGTACCTCTGTCTAAGAAGAAGCAGAGCAATGCAACCATTGTGATGCAGGAATTCTCTTATCCCCACTTTTGATGGGCTTGGAAGGGCCTTGGCTGTTACCACAAAGAGGTCAGAAAAGACTGCAGACAGCAGGTACTGGAATTCTTCCAGAAAGCTGCCTATGAACCTTATGTTGTACACTCCTGTTTTAAGATATCCCATCTCACGTCTACATGAATAGCAGATCATGTGGTTAAACTGTTCCTGGAATGTACTACTTCAGATTGTGGGCTAGGCAACCGCAATATTGAATGCTTCTTTTTATTTAAATAAAACTCACTGTGTATAGAAAACTAGTATAGCCTTCTTCTTAAAATGTTTATTTTCAAGTATAAGGAGCCATTCCCCCCCCCTTTCCTCATGGGGGGCCATTCAAATATGGGATTCCACCATTCACACTTTGTAATAGTACATTCCCGGAACAGTGAGATCCGGGTTCTAGTCCCTGCTCAGCCATGAAACTCACTGGGTGACTTTGGGCCAGTCACTGACTCTCAGCCTAACCTACCTCACAGGGTTGTTGTGAGGATAAAATGGAGAGGAGGAGGATTATGTAAGCCGCCTTGGGTTCCTTGCAGGAAAAAAGGCGGGGTATAAATATAATAAATAAATAAATAAATAAACTGTTGATACAGCAGATTGGTCCTCATTTATCCAAGTATGAATGCTGAAATCACTAGTCAGTGCTACAGTACATAACTTCTTACTTAAATATTGAGTCAGCTATGACTCATCCTGGTAGTAGGGCCAGCGCATATGAGACAAATGTTCACTTTTCATAAAGAGCAGAACAAACTTCCCCTCTTTTCACTTGTTACCAATTTACTTTGGGAGATAAAACAGACAACTCAGTTGCAAAATAAGCTCAAATGATTTCATCCTACTTGGTTTCAATGCGCAACCAGCAAGGTTAATTGTCCTACCATGTAAATCGGAGGGAATACCTTTAATAATTTGTACTGAACACCACTCCCCTATTTGTCCTCCCTCCGAAACCTACAACCTGTCATTTAATTTTAATTTTAAAGCACAATCAGTGCACAAATATCACTGAGGTCATCAGATAAGGCACTCCTGGTGGTTCTGCATGGACCTGTAGTCCATTTGGAGTCCACTCAGAGTAGATCCTTTAGTGGAGGGCTCTCCAACCTTGGGTCCCCAGATGTTGCTGGACTACAGCTCCCAGCATCCCCAGCCAGCATGGCTAATGGCTAATTTCCTCCTCTCTATGAAATTCCCTGCCTGCTGATGTCAGGCAGGCACCAACATAGTTTTGTTTTTGGTGCCTGCTAAGGACATTTTTATTTAAACAAACCTTCCCTGACTAACCAGCCATGGTTTTATTGACACAATATGGTTTTAAAGGTTTTAGTTCTGTATTTTTGTTATTATTATAATAATATTTATTTACGGTCTACCAACCATACCAATATATATATATACAATACAGACAAGATATACCAGCTCTCAGTTGTACACTCAGAATAAAACATACGTACAATAAAACAGAATCATGCAAGCATAGAAGGCCTAGTATTTTTGTTGTTGTTGTTGTTGTTGTTTCCCTTTTATTGTTCACCGCTTGGATATTTTCTTGATGTAGAGTGGAATATACATTGTGTTAATACGTAAATAATAATAAAATAAATTAATTAAGAGGGTGTTCAAGGACATGTATGAAATATCAAAGGGGTTTTGAAAAATCTGTTAAGATGAAATATCACGGGGAAAGTGTCAATTGAGAGTAACAGCCAGCGCAAAGGTCAGCCTATTCCCCATTACTTTTTCACACACACAAAAAGAAAATAATGTTGTAATGGAACTAGGAAATTTGTTCTTTGTTTGCTAATGAATAAATGGGGAATATACAGCTTTGGAGAGTAAACTATTTCTCTGTGAGGTTTTGTTACATAGCACAAATTATCTCTATGGCAGGTTTTGTGCTTTATTTTTTTCAGATGATTCCAGACAAATGTGGCTCAAAAGCCTTGAGATCAGACATATGCTGTTTGACATTCTCAGGGTAGGAGAAGCTGTCTATCTGCTCCTAAATACAGTTGGCTTTCTGAATTATGCATCAGGTTGTAATACAGGGACAGCACTTCATAGTTCCTACTTGGGGGGTGATGATAGGAAGAAGGGGGAGATATGAGATATACTGCCACTTTTCATTTTTTATGTGCTAGCTGGGTTAAAAGCAACCCTTGAATTCTGTCACTTTTTTCCTGGGCCTGACTATTTAATCATCTGAGAGAATACCATCCTGAGTTTTGTGGTAAGATTTATTATGTCCCTAACTGTCAGCAAAGTGCTTCCTTCAACCGAGCATTGGGAAGTAGCCCAATTTAAAACACTAATGGGCTTCAGTCTGGGGGAAAAATAGCATTGGTGATTGAAATGTCACTGCAGAGCTAGCCCTTTGGGCTGCATGCTAAATGGTACTGAGATCCTGCAGAGATTGCTCTCCCCCCACCCCACCCCCATGTTTGTGAGACTGCTAGCTGTATCACCAAAATGCATAATGGTAGAGAAGGTTTTATTTATCTTTGTTTTGAAATCAGCAGGGAAGATATTATGGCTGTTACCTTCATTTACAGATCTCTGTGCTCCTGAGGTAATTTTATTGTCATTATCAGTTTGTTTAGATTTATAGCTGGAAATATTTGTTAGTGTAAGTCAGAAAGACCTACCAAGTTTCTTAGTCCTAAAAAACAAATCCTGCAAGATCACTGGGAACAGAATAAATGATGCAAAACTTTTGTGACACAAATTTCATCTAGCATAAGCAAAAGAAATTACAGTGTGTATGTGCTCTTCCCCAATTGCAAATTGGGGTAAAATTGAATGAGAATTGAAGTTCAAATTAGGAAATTCTTCAATAAGATGCTTAATAATGATAGGTCTGTTTACTTAGTTACATCTGGTACCCTATGAATTTTCATGGGGATGGGCTGTCAAGCACTGGAGTTCTATTTTGGCACTTTGTTGGGGATAGAAGCTTCAGGAGTATCTCACTTTTGACTTAGTCCCCTTTTCCCTGCCCCTTTCTGTATAGGGCCAATGCAGGCTTAACAGTGGAGGTGCATCATGAATGCCTATCTACATTTTCCAGGGTGATTTGTTCACTGAGCCTGCGATGTCCACTTGATAGGCAATTAAATATCAAGGTTTGATCTTCTCAGTTTCTTGCGCAGTATCAGTATTCTTTGGTAAAATAAACCAATTCTTCCCTCATCACAACTCAAACTAAGCTGATTTCATCAGCAGTATCAACTATCCATATTGCTCTCCATCATCTCAAGCTTTTACATTAATATAGGCTTAATCTTTTCCCCAGAAAAATCTTTACCAAAACTATTAATAAACTATTCATTTTCAATCCAATTTGAGGATCTTCTACCTTAGGTGTTTTGCGTGCCTCTCATAAATTCCTAAAAATATTGGTTGCTGCTGAACCAACACTTACAGTGGTGTTAGACTCCAGCAGAAGCACAAGCGGATAAGATGTCCCAGTTATGCCGTTGCTGACATCTGTATATTTGCATCATCTGAGCTCCTGTCTCAGTACAGCAACTAATAGAATAGAGAAGGGCTGTCCAACTTTGGGTCCCCAGATGTTGTTGGACTACAGCTCTCAGAATCCCTTGCCATTAGCCATGCTGGGTGGGTATGCCGGGAGCTGTAGGCAGGGCCGGCGCTACCGCTAGGCAGACCCAGGCGGCTGCCTAGGGCACGTGGCAGAAGAGGGCGCAGAAATGCTGTGCTCCTTCCTCGCCGCCGGCGCGCTCCTGCCCCGCCTGGCCGACAAAGGCACCGGTCCGCAACCAACAGGTCTGTGCGGGGGGGGATTGCGGGCGCTGGGCGGGCTCGCGGTTGCGCTCGGCTTTCCTCTGCGCCTGGAGCTAGGCCGGGTCAGGAGCGCGCGCGGCGGTGGCGGCGACCAGTAGGCAGCGGGGAAAGTGGCTGCTGGAGGAGGAGGCGGGGGGGCACTGGGCAAGCAGGCATTTCCCGGCTGCTTTGCTCCGGAGCCCCCCCCCCCCGCACAAGAGGGGGGGCGCTAAATATAAGCCAGCCTAGGGCACCAAACTGCCCTGCACCGGTCCTGGCTGTAGGCCAGCAACATCTGGGGACCCAAGGTTGGAGAGCCCTGGAATAGAGCCATAGGGCAAAGTTTTCCAAAGTGGAATAGATACAGGGGGTCTGTGTGTATGCTACTGTTGCTCTTGAGTATTCCTGCAGCAGCAAAACCAGGCTGAAATATAGATGTGACAGGAAGTATAATAGAGAAATTAGAATGCACTGTGATAGCTTTCTATACTCTAGTTACCCGGGGAGTTCATGGTTGATCTGAACCTCTGAAAATTACTAAATTGTAATGTATGCATGTTAGGGAAATGAACCAGTTGTGTTTATGACAGTATGCTTGATTCCATTTATTCTTTTTTAAATGGTGGGTATATATTACAGTGTTCTCCAATCTTGGGTCCCCAGATGTTTTTGGCCTACAACTCCCAGCATGCCCCAGCCAGTGTAGGTTGGAGAACACTGATATATTACCTCCAGTATTGGAGGCAGTATGCCTCTGTATACCAGTTACTGTGGAATATGAGTGAGGGGGCAGGGGGTTACTGTTGTACTCATGTCCTGCTTGTGGGCTTCCACAGAAAGCTGGTTGACCACTATGTGGACAGAATGCTGAATCAGGCCTTTTGTCTGATTCAGCATGGATCTTCTTAAGTCCTTATGCTAAATCTGAACCATCATGTATACAAATTCATGAATGTCTGAGTTGCACATTATATAATGAGTGCAGTGAGGGTGGCTATCACAATAGTTTGTACAGAACATGGATGTCCCTTTAAAAACTCCCCTAGAGCAAGCGCTCTTTTTCTTCAATACTGCGCCAACATGTACCGTAGTTCCCACACTTCATTTGAATCTACAAAGGTGAGGCTTAGATGCTAAACAACTAGCTCAACAGCAAGGAAATGGCATCAGCTTCTCATCTCTCACTACTACTACTACTACTACTACTACTCTACTACTCCCTCTTATCCAGGCAAAGCAATAATTGCGTGAAGGCACCCTGAGTATGTGACTCACACATGGTATTCCATGTCACCTTTCCATTAGTTAAGTGCCTTCAAGCCATCAGTCATTCATCCTCTCACAACAGCAAATATAGAAGAAGGTAATTTCTAATAGGTTTTGTCTTCATCTGAACACTGAGGTGATCCATGCAATTCCAGCATATAAGTGGAAATTGTAGCTTATTCTATTTAGATTAGCTAGATGTGATTTTGCGCTTATTTTACCCTGCTTATTTTCTCTCACACATCCCTTCGTTCCACATTTTGTTAATAAACCTTTTCTAATTGGAATGCTTTCTAACTGGAATGCTGCCTACTTGAAACACCCTGAAGTAATTCCCTCATTTGCCTAGGTGCTGGTCTTATGCTACAGGCTTCAAGCTATATTTATTGCTTTAAGGAGACATGAGAGAAATTGCGATGATACTTCCAGTGGTCACTGGAAGTTCTGTTGGCTGCTCCTTGCTCTCTGGTTCAGTCCCTGAGATTGTGATGCTTCTTTTGCTATCCCCAGAGTAATTTCACAGTGCTGACAGTATCTAGGAAAGGAGACTGCATGGCAAATGTCAAATGTTATATCTATATGTTATCGTTATATTTATATCTATATTTATATCCTGCCTTTTTTCCACTGGCAAGGAACCCAAGGTGGTTCACATGGTCCTCCTCCTCTCCATTCTATCCTCACAACAACCCTGTGAGGTAGGTTAGGCAGAGAGTTACTGGCTGAAAGTCACCCAGTGAGCATCATGGCTTAGTGGGGATCCCCCAAGTCCCAGTCCAACATTCTAATCACTATACCACACTGGATCTCACATGCAAAGGGCTCAATGAAAGTGGCACATGGGCTTGATGCACTGCTACTACACTGTGCATAAAGTATTTCAGAGTGGAGATAGTGATCCAGTTCTGAGTGTTGTGTGCCATGTGTGTATAATAGTATCTTTTACAACTTGCCAAAATTCAAATAACCCAATTTGTCACTATTCTGTTCTCATTACCTGGAAGTTGGCCCAGTGCTCAAGAGCTATAATTAAAATGAAATAGTTATGTATCTTGAAGTTGTTGTCCCAAATGAGTTGTCACTGCACACATTTACCTATACACATTTACTTGTTTATACAGTATGTTGCACATCAGGTAACATTTAAAAAGAGGGGGAAAGGCCAGCTGTTTTAAAACTAACCAGTTTGTAACTCCACTTTGCAACTCCTATTTACCTGATCATAACAAAAAACAAAATAATACCTCAATATTTGTCATTAACCAGTATTTGATGTCTTGTTGGTATTTGCATTTAATGGATTGTTTGCTAAATAGATTACTTGGGAGAGGGTAGGGAGTGTTAAATCCTGTTAGATTTTCACACAGCTAGATTTTAACCAGTATAGCTATCATTTTAATATAATCCCAGAATTGGCCCAGTGCTCATAGCTGTAACTTTTTCATCCAGCAAAGGCATAATTTTGCCTACATTTGGGGCAAGTGAGAGAGTTTGCTTTCTCTGAAACTTCATTTTGTTTTAATATTTCAAAACCACGTTGTAAAAAACTGTTTTGTTGTGATTTGCAAAGCCACTGGGTTATTTTAAAAACATCCTGTGCTTTCAGAAATAATTAATTATTTTTCCTCTAGGATTATTGTGGGAATTATTATTGTACCCCTGTTTAGCTACTTACACTGGAATATACCATTGCCATTCAGTGTTATATTATTTTGAGTGACTTTCTTAGTTATGCACTCTTAAAACCAGTGGCATAGTATTCATGAGGTTGGAGGACCAAACCCTAAACTAGAATCTGTTAAAAGTATTTTATTCCCATGACCTGTAAAAACAGAACATTACCTGAGTATATGAAACAGATCCTTTCTAACTTTTAACTTGATTGTCTGGGAACCGAGCTGGATTAAGTGCACTGTTAAACTAGCTCCACCATGAGGTTGTTTTCTGGAAACTCCATGATACTAGAAGTATGGTTACCCAGTTCCTACAACATTTCCTTCAACTCAAAACATAATGGTTGCAGCCTGACTACATGATAGGAAATTATATCAACCATGTCCTTAGCTGTTGAGGATTGTAAAATAGTATTTGTTTGTTGGCCCAACACGGAAGCAAAACAAGGGAGATTTGCAAGAATGTAGCTATTCCCTAAGAGAACTTTGTTTCCGTGACGAGAATCTCTCTTAGCTTTGCCCTTGAGCAATGTTGTCATTGCTTCAAAACGTTAAAGAACCATAATGCATTGCAATGTTGCCTTCTGCAGCAGAAATTGATAGAAGGCTAGAAAGAATCTTTTCTTCTCCTGCCAGTTTGCCTCTTAATCAGAATCATGAATGCCATTGCATCCCATTTCATTTTTTCTGCTGCCGTGAGCAAAAACCGTCACAAACACTTGTCTCAGCTAGAAATCAAGGACTGATTTGATTAGGACTGTCCTCTGAGTCTGTACTCTATTGAAATGCATTTTGAGCATTTTGGCTAGCCTGCTGCAGAATCTGGGATATTAAAATCACCATGACTTTTTTTGTGTGGTTTCCATATGATTATTTTTCCTCTAGGATTATTGTGGGAATTATTATTGTACCCCTGTTTAGCTACTTACACTGGAATATACCATTGCCATTCAGTGTTATATTATTTTGAGTGACTTTCTTAGTTGCGAGTGTATGGGTGAGATAAAGAAGAGTCAGACACAGAGTATATGGTTTCAAATCAGGGCCACATTTATTGAATTGAAGATCTGTGAAGGGCGAAGTGCGGTACTAACCTAGCCCGGCCATTGGCCGGGAAAAAACCAATATTTGGGCGAGTACATCTGCACTGCACCGGAGGCAGGTTGGTCCGCCCCCGGCCAGTTGCCCTCCATGTGGAGCTGGAGAGCTTTACCATCGTCGCCTTACTTTGACGCCTCCAGGCACCTAATGTAGGCGAGAAAGGCAAAACCCCAAAGACGTCTCAATCTCCCTCCTGGCAAGCCTCAGGGCATTAGCGAGGGCAGCCTTGGGTAAACGTCAGTCACCTTGAAAGGTGCCACTGGATGATCACCATAAACTTAAGCCATACTGCCTAATCCCGCACTTCCCGCAAATGCGACCAATTTAGCTATGATCCCCCTGGTGGGATCAAGGGCTCAGTATCTGTGACCAACCTGACCTGTTACCTGACTCCCCTTTCCTCCCCCACTCGCAAATCTTCTCCCTAGCCCCAGATGAGGGGCCAGTGGAAGTCTGTTATGCACTCTTAAAACCAGTGGCATAGTATTCATGAGGTTGGAGGACTAAACCCTAAACTAGAATCTGTTAAAAGTATTTTATTCCCATGACCTGTAAAAACAGAACATTACCTGAGTATATGAAACAGATCCTTTCTAACTTTTAACTTGATTGTCTGGGAACTGAGCTGGATTAAGTGCACTGTTAAACTAGCTCCACCATGATGTTGTTTTCTGGAAACTCCATGATACTAGAAGTATGGTTACCCAGTTCCTACAACATTTCCTTCAACTCAAAACATAATGGTCTGGGAGATAAGCTGTGGGAGTTGCCTCAATGCTTCTGTCATGACCTCAAAGTCCAGCAGCATCCTGGACATAGACACAGAGGCTGAGAGACCAGTGGTGCTGACTGAGGAGGCACTGGGCCTGATCCCTAGCACTGAGCCAGAGCCCAATATGCCCAAGACCCCCAAGCCTGAGATTCCTGAGCCTGGACTGCAGTCCTTGAACCCAGGTCCAGCAAGGTGCCAGCATACTCACCTCCCAGGGCCTCATACTCCACTGAGCCAGTAGGCAGCGTGCCTGGCATGACTTCATGGAGAGAAAATGGAGTGCTAGGT
This sequence comes from Shinisaurus crocodilurus, assembly GCA_021292165.1. Taxonomy (NCBI): domain Eukaryota; kingdom Metazoa; phylum Chordata; class Lepidosauria; order Squamata; family Shinisauridae; genus Shinisaurus; species Shinisaurus crocodilurus. The sequence continues at coordinate 110,545,871 of CM037877.1, forward strand.
CCAGGCCAGATAGCTGTCCATTTACATCTCTGCACTCTCAGGCTGCAGGGGGTGCAGCCTGAGAGGCATAGTCAGGCTCAGGAAGCATAAAAGGATTCAAAAACTGAGCTCTAGTTGGAACAAGTTGTCTGCTGCCTGGACTCTGTCCATGGTCTTGAAAGGCTGACCACTGATCCGATCCCCCATGTTTTCACGCATCCAAATCTTTGCCTGAACCCTGCCTGTCCTCTCCTTCTCCACCAGATTGCCTGGGCTCTGCCTTACCAGGACATGACAGCTGCGGAAACACCAAAATAACAGATCAGAATGTACTAGAGTAAGGGTTTCACAGCCCTTTGTCCATGCAGAGAATACTCAGTACAAAACATATGAATGGTTATACCAACACTGTCTTTCTTCTGGCACGTTTGGCCCCTTGTCCACAATATCAAAGTCAAAATCCATTTGCCCAATCAAGAAAGGTCAAATGCTTTGTCTTTCTGCAGCTTTTTCCAAAATCTAGAAAACATATTAGTTTTGATTAGTCCTGTATCTTTTCAGTTCCTATGTCCGCTCCCCCCCCCACTCAAAAGCGTCAGACATGCCAAAGATTTGATTTATATTTTTAAGCATGATGACTGCTGATAATTTATTTATTTATTTATTTATTTATTTATTATATTTATACCCCGCCTTTTTTCCTGCAAGGAACCCATATATCTATCAGGAAAAATGGAAGGTCTGCACAGGAGACAATAGATATAAAGTTCTTGACAGAAATGACAACCTCTCCTAGTATAAATTACCTTTGTTCAGGTTCATCTCTGCCTGGAACAAAGTCTGAAGGAGACTGACCAGGGATAAGAACCCTACAGGGAAGACAGCAAGTACAGATAGCTAGGGCTGGGTCAGACTGCACAGTACCTAGGACAGCTCCCAGTGCAAGCTCCCAAGGTAGACCGCCTGGCTCAATTAAGCGCCTAAATAGCATAGAAGGCCTCTTGAGTGCCAAAGCCTCACCTGCCCATTACCTAACAGCTAGTGGGAATTTAAGGGTGCAGTGCTCTGGGTTGGAGCTTTACAGTCTGTGCTTTCTGCTTAGAGCTTATGTGGGGAATGAGGTGTAGGTGGAGAAGAGATGGAACTGTGAATTTTGATTCATCACTTGAGAGTGAACCCCCTTTTCTCAGTGGTAGCATTAGGAGTTGAATCCTCTTCCTTCAACTTCCTTGGATAGATAGCGGAGTATTCTTCCTTGGAGTGAAAGTACAGCCAGCTTGGGATCTCTGGAATCCCTGAGGCATCCAGTGACTCACATTTCTGGAGCCCCCTTCTGCCATGGAATTAAGTGTCCAAGGTGTCTGGAGCCTGGGACATAGCAAAATACTGCATTGATATGTAAACATGAATGCACATTCAAAGAAACATGCATATGTAAATGAGAAATTGCTTGTCCTGGTGTATTTGGCCACACATACACCTTCGGACACCAAAAAAATAATTTAAAAAAATGGGTTTAGAGTCTCAGTTGATAGTGGGAGATCTCAGCAATTTCATCTTTCCCAGATTGCTGACTGTGGGTCTTCATAGTTTAACCAGTGTTTTAAACATTGTGAGTCCCTCAGGGTGCAATCCTATGCAAATTTAGACAGAAAAAAGGCCTACAACTCCCAGAATTCCTGGCTGGGGCATGCTGAGAGTTGTAGGCTTAATTTCTGTCTAAACTTGATAGGGTTGTGCCCTCAGTTGTTCAACCTTTGGATGACCTCTGGAAGTACAAGCAGAGGAATTACTGCAGTGCAGAGCCTGCATTGAATTAGAGGTTGGTCTAGATGATCTCCATGGTACCTTCCAACTCCCATGATTCTATGATTCTATAACTATATCCTGGAATTGATGGTATGGAGCTGTTGTATTTATCCACTATCTCTCTGCTTTGTGTTGATTTACAGGCCTCCTGCATTACACTGTTCCAACTGAGCAGGGATCTAGCTGGCCTGTTATCCTTCCCATCTGCACACAATACTAGACTGAAGCTAATATTGCTGTGCTGGCAAATAATTGCTTAGGTTGGGCCATATGAACATTTGTTCCAGCACAATATCACAAGCAATGACATTAAGTCATTGGTGGCCAACCATTTTGGCAAGTATGTCACAAGTCAAAATATGAGAGAATGCCTGTTACAATATGTATGCAGCTGTCCATACCCTGGGGTGGTTTTTACCCCTAGTCTACTGAGACAGGAGCAGGCAGTAGTACAATGCAGGAGAGGCAGGCTGGGGTACAGGGCTGACTATGCCATAACCTGCTGCTTGTGCCACTTTTGGCCATGCATGCATATAAGCGAGTGTTGCATGGCATTATGGTAACTGCAAACATATGTGCCAACATATGCATTTCAGGTACTGCTTTAATATCCCTGTTGTGTCATTTTAGCACCATATTTTACAAAGTTTGCATGTCCCAACAAGAGCATTTATTTTCTCTTGCAGCAAGTATCACTCTTGTCTCACTCTGCAAACATACCCTGTATCTTCCCTCCATAATCTAGGTATGTGTCAATGTATTATATTTTGTAGAATAGTATAGCCACTTTCCTGGCACATTGCTCTCCTTATCTGTGCTTGGTGTTACAATCCAATCAATCCAATCAAACTTAAGTACTTCTAAATCACTGATTTCACTAGGGAGGCTCAGCATATGCCTCAGCACTGTGTTTTTACATTTGGTTTTTAATTTTTTTAAACTATTTTGTATGTTTTTATTGTTGTTTTTATGTATAAAGTATTGTGAACCACCCAGAGAGCTTCGGCTGTGGGGCGGTATATAAATGAAATAAATGAATGAATGAAATGAATGCTTAAATCTCTCCCAAGGAAATCAGTGAAATGAAAAAATATATTAACTTGAGCTGGACTGTGCCTGTATTTTTTTAAATTTTGCTGTAGGTTTCCCCCATTTAACATTCTGGCAGCACCATCCTATGAGGCTGCCTGTAAGCCTCCGAACTTGGATTACGGGCATCCTATTGAGGCGGGAGGAACACGGAGGATATGATATCTAGATGTTTTTGAGGGTGGAAGGAGCGCAAAGGATATTGTATCCTCCGCGCTCCTTCCACCCTCAAAAACATCTAGAGAATGAGAAGGAGAAGCTGAGGTGCCGCCTGGATTCTTCGGAATCCGGCAGAGCCTCACCCCTCCCCACCCCCAGGAACGCCCCCCCCCCCACGAGGGAACTGAGCACGGTCCTCCATGCTCAGTTTCCCTCCAGCACAGAAGAAACCGTGCCACTATGAGGTGGGGGGTGGCACTCCGGGGCACTGCAACCTCATAAGGGATTTATGAGGTCATGGCACTGTCAATGTCATATCCTATGTCCCTCCAGATGAAGTTGGAGGGACATAGGATTGCGCCCTGGGTGTATTAACACAATACTGGAATGGGTTGAAGGAATACATCATCAAATAGCTTTTAAAATATTATGATTTGTGTTCTCTTGGGAGTTATTACTTACAATGTGTATTCACAGGTTAATGCCCATCTGATGTAGCCGTAGTTGTACATGTACATCAGGATGAAAAGCCATTAACAAGCCTTTGGACCGCTGAAGTGCCCCCTGCTATTTTCAATATATGTTCCCCAGAATAAGCACAAAATTTCTGTTTATATTAAATCATAACAGCTGAAAATGATTGAGCAAAGTATGGTTAGGAATACTGTTTGCTGACAGATTTATGATGGCTACAACAATTGGATCTGTAAAGAAATAGTTAAAATGGCATAAATTGCCATAAACATTGTAAAAGCTAGCAGCATTGTAACCACAGCCTAAAATTTATGGGGTAAAGAAAAGTTTTTCTTGCTGTTTAGTGCTCTACAATCTTATATTTTCTGAGACTTTTTAAAGGTCCAATGGACACTGTAGCACATTGGAAGTGCATTGTTTTATATTCTGTATGCCTTCTATCATGCTCCAGTTATCTGATACTGACAAAGAATGGGGCATGAATAAAGGCATTCTATCATTTACAGTTTTGTTTTCTGAGTGAAGGGGTGGGATCATCAAAGCTTTACAAGGCCAAAATTCCATACTGCTTTAATATAGAAAAACGTTGGCTACCCATAATGGCTAATAATGGAAGCTGACAAGAGAAAAAACATGCCATTGAGATAATTAAACTCTAGGTTGCAGTCCTCGGCATACTTATCAAGATCTAAGTCCTACCCAGCAGGATTTATTTCAAAGTATAAATATCTTTAGGATCAGGCTGTAAATCTCAGCAAAATCTTCTAGTCTGCCAACTTCTGACCAAAGGGGTTCATTTAAAACAGGGATGGGCAACATGTACCTCCCAAAATTGAGGGGTTTGGGGGGGAATGCCATCCACATTTGCTACATAGTGTCAAAATAGTAGGGGGGAAATAAATAAAATAATAATAATTGACCCTTTTAGTGCTCTGTAACTGCTCGGGAACACCCAAAGGGTCAAAATTAGCTTGCAAACAAATGGATACCACTATGGTTGCCTTTAAAAAAAATAATATTATTTTTTGGCACCTGCGGGGATCCAGCGGCAAAAATGGTCCACAGACTCCCCGCAGTTGTCCTTTCCTGAATTAAAAGAACAAATCATTAGAAGAGACAAATTGTAAAGTTTATTACATTTCTAGAGATGGGAAGAACTTCTCTGCAGAGGTTTTTCCAGAATGGCCGAACTGGTTCAGTATTAAAAGGCTTCCAAAATTCTAATGGAAGTCAGAAGCACTGGAGCTCACCCAATACCATTGCCCTCTTTCTCCATTGCTGTCGCGTGTCATCTTTCCTTTACCATACATACACACACATTTAAACAGGGTTGTAGGTTCTTATTTGGGTTGAAGGTTCTTATTTGGGTTGAGTCTTTGTTCTACCCATATGGCTTTTAAGGAGGGGGGACATCCAGTTCTGAATGAGGTCTTTTAATCATACCCCTTCCCCACACATACACATTCCCTTTCAAAAGTGCTGCTATGATCTAGCCCTCCTGCCCCATCTTGTCATATCTATATGTGGAGTTCTAGTTTCATATGAAGTAGGAAACTGACTCAGAACTGGTGCAGATGAAAAGATGAAGACATACCACTTGATTGTCCTCCCTGTTCTGGTTCTTTTAAAACTGGAGACCCTTATTAGCTAGAATTTGAGTTTAGGAATACAGTAATACCTTGGATTGCAAGTAACTTGGTTTGAGAGTGTTTTGCAAGACAAGCAATTTTTTAAATATTTATTTAATTATTTTGACTTGATATACAAGCGACGTCTTGCAATACAAGTACTGTAGTACGGCTTAAATTAAAAATCTCTGTACAAATTTTTTTGGGGGGATTTCGTTTTGATATAAGAGTGTTTTGGATTACAAGCACGTTTCCGGAACGAATTATGTTCTCAATCCAAGACATGACTGTACAAGAAACTGCCTTATAACTAGGTCAGACCCTTGGTCCATCTAGATTTCAGGCAGGGGAATTTTCCAGCTCTACCTGGAGATGGCAGGGATTTTCTGCATGCAAAATATGTGCTCTACCACTGAGCTAGTCTTTCACAAAGGACTATATTAGCACATCAGTGACTTATCAACACAACTAATAATTTCATGCAATATATTGATGCTTTCCGGTGACATAGTGTAGTAGCTAATTATGAGTTATAAGGAAGTCCTGGATTCAAAATTACCTCTTCTATGAACTCACAAGGGGAACTTTTGTAAACCACTTTCTATGAGCCAAGCCCCCTATCTGCGATAAGGGGATGCTGATAAGTTGTTGTTGTTGTTGATAGTATTATTATTGTTGTGGCCATACGGAAATTAGAATGCTATGTTGTACCTTACAATTCTCTCCTTTTGAAGAAAATCATGAAGTCAACACTACTTCACGTGTTGTCAGAAAGTAGCAATAGAGAATGTGCAAGAGACCTGTGCATCCTTTAACCTTTTTTCTAAGTAGTGTGGAAAGGAGTAACATTATGTTTCTCCCTCATTGGGAGATGTGTGAGCACTATCTGGATTTGCATAAACTTCATTTTCCATTATGTATACATTCCCCTTTGTATGATATTTAGAATTATCGGAAGAGGTGCACAGTCACATGGTCATTTTGATGGTTACTGCCTTGTAATGTATAAAGTGAATCTCAGAAAACTGTGTGTGTTTGTGTGTGTGTGTTAGATTTATATCCCACTTTTTCATTGGCATGCTCATGGCAACTAATAAAATTACCATTGCATAAAACAGTCACAAGAATTCAGTACAAGTTGTTTAAGCTAATATTTCTCTTCCAGCATGAGCTTTTACCCTATAGTATGAGTGAGGCCATAGTTCTCTATTCATATGCAAATAAAACATTTTTTCCCTGTGGTACAGCTTCAGCCATCTTGGTTCAAAGTGCCCTTAGTTCTCATTGATGTTAGCAAGATAGCTGGTTCTCTCTATAACTGGAGAGAACTATAACTGGAGATGATTTAGTCATCTCTTCTCACAACATATTAATGAATATTGATCAACTCCCCTCTCAGATGATAATTAAGATAGTCCTTCTTAGGAAATATGTGTTTTCTCATAAAATCACTTCTAAGAGATGGATCTAACCAGAAGTCTTAAAAATATTTTATAACCTATTAGTAGAGGGTTGGTTATTTTAGTATTCCTAGCCCATTAATACTAAGCAATAGAAGAGACAAAGCTCACAAGCACTGTAGCTCAGCATTACAGTTCATATGTCATATTTCTCCCCAAATCATGAGTGTAACTGAAATGGGTCCATACAACACACACACACACACACACGTTGTGTTTTTTCTAGCTGCCATCTGGTTTTATTTTTCAACATTTCTTAAAGAGGCACCCCAAACACATTAATCCTGTGACTAAGCAGCTGTCTGTGAACTGTAGGTCATGGATTATAGTTTGTAATCTCTGGACCACTCTTTCTTTTATTATAGAGATAGATATTCAAAAGCATTTATTAATCAAGAACAAACAATGGGTTAAATCCAATGTCATGTGAGTGCACTTGCCCTTGCTCTCCTCCTGCCTGCACCATCCTGCTCTCCTCCCCACCCACTCCCCTCCAGAGCAGATTTCAGGGCGGCAGGTAGGCGGAGAAATATGTTCCGCCAGCAGTTTCCATTCCACTGGTGGACAGCCAGCATCTGGTCCAACCCCGAAATAGAGTACCAATAACTTACAATATAGAGCAGTTAAACCATTATCACATCAGTTTAGAAAGTGACACCTACATGACACCTAGGGAGAGGAAACCAAATGCAGAGTTACAGAATGGGGGACACTTGGCTCAACAATACTACAAGTGAGAAGGATCTTGGAATTGTGGTAGATCACAAACTGAATATGAGCCAGCAGTGCAATGTGGCTGCAAAGAAGGCAAATGCAATTTTGGGCTGTATTAATAGAAGTATAGCTTCCAAATCGCGGGAAGTGATAATTCCCCTTTACTCGGCACTGGTTAGGCCTCATCTTGAGTACTGCGTCCAGTTCTGGGCACCACACTTTAAGAAGGACATAGACAAACTGGAGAGGGTTCAGAGGAGGGCAACAAGGATGATAAAGGGACTGGAAACAAGGCCCTATGAGGAGAGACTGAAAGAACTGGGCATGTTTAGCCTTCAGAAGAGGAGACTGAGGGGAGATATGATCGCACTCTTCCAGTATTTGAAGGGATGTCACACAGAGGAGGGCAAAGATCTCTTCTCGATCATCCCAGTTTGCAGGACACGGAATAAGATTCCACCTAAACATCAGGAAAAATTTCCTGACTGTCAGAGCAATAAGACAATGGAATCAACTACCTAGGGAGGTCGTGGGCTCTCCCACTCTGGAGGCATTCAAGGTGCAGCTGGACAGACATCTGTCAGAGATGCTTTGACCTAGATTCCTGCATTGAGCAGGGGGTTGGACTCGATGGCCTTGTAGGCCCCTTCCAACTCTACTTTTCTATGATTCTATGATGATTTCATAACTCTACATTTTCTAATGTAGCTTAAAGATGATATCTTTGGAAGGAAGATGCTTCATTTCAATTAACACATTTCCCCCTCATTATATTTGTATTCTTTAGAGCAGGGGTGATGAACCTCTTCCAGTGCAATTCCAATTCCAAGAAGCTCTCAGGGGTTGCATTCCAGTGGTGGGCAGGGCCAAAGGGCCAAAGGCAAAGGAGTGGGGCAAAGACAGCAGCATATTGTAGCTTACTGCCAGTAACTAAGTTTTAGGAGCAACATTTCACAATTACACACACACCCTTTTACAATGGGGGTGTGTGTGCAAAAGCCAGGAAACCACCAAATGATTGGCAAGAAGAGGGAATGTGTGTGGCCATCTGGGGAACACCAGGGGGGCCAGATTGGGACCCCAGGCAGGCCGGATAAAGCTTGAAATTCTGCACCCAGGGCCGGCGCTACCGCTAGGCCAACTAAGCTGTTGCCTAGGGCGCGTAGCGGAAGAGGGCGCAGAACTGCTGTGCTCCTCTTCGCTGCCGGCGCGCTCCTGCCCTGCCCGCCCGCCTCACCGAGAAAACCAGGTCAGTGCGGGGGATTCCGCCCGGAGTAGTGGTGGGGCCGAGCCTGGGCGCCTCCCCCCCTTGCCTTGCCTCCACGCCGCCTCCCACCTCGCCTCGCCTCTGCGCCGCCTCCCCCCCGCGCCACCTCCCCCCCACCTCGCCTCGCTTCGCCTCTGCGCCGCCTCCCCGCCTCTGCGCCACCTCCCCCCCCTGCGCGCCGCCTCCCCCCACCTCGCCTCACTTCGCCTCCGCGCCACCTCCCCCCCCGACACCTACCTTCTCCGCGCTGTTTCCGGAGCCCCGCCCGCGCTCTGTTTTGGCGGGAGGAACCAGGGCAACAGGGCTTAAACAGCCCTGTTGCTCTGGTTTCCCCCGGCCAAAAACAGAGCGCAGGGTCCCTTTTCGGAGGAGGCGTGGGAAGGTAGGTGGGGGGCGGCAGCGGCAGCGTGCGGGGGGGGTCCGGTGGTGGCGGCGGCGATGGGAGGTTGCAGAGCAGGGCTGCTTTCCGGAGCCCCCCCCCACGGCACGAGAGGGGGGGCGCTAAATATAATTTAGCCTAGGGCGCCAAACTGCCCTGCACCGGTCCTGTCTGCACCCATACTTTAGAGATATTGGATCTCATCTATTCACCACAGAAAGAACATATAAAGAACTAACTTGGTCTACCAGAAATTATCACAGCATTTTACAAGTACTGGCAGCTTGAAATGGGTGTCACAATCTCAACATTGAGTAATACTACATTCATCTCTTGTTTTGTTGCTTTAAGACTGCATTCCAAGAATGATTCTCCTTTACATAAATTACAATTCCTATTCAATCTTAGGCAAAATACATTCCTGAGAGGTGGTGTATAGGCAAGGAAATGTGAGACTAAAATTGACTCCGCAAAATTGTTTTTACTTACCTTCATCTTTATTATATTTAAAAAAATCAATACCTTGCCTTTCAGATACCTAAGACAACTTCTAGTCCTCCTTAGAAAATCAGTTTGTTTGTAGTTATCATGAGCAAATCTCCAGGGGGGGAAATCAAACACAAATCAACAGGAGAAACTGAACAATACAGTGGAGTGATTTGTTGTGTTGTTGAGAGATAAGGAAGAGAAGGAAACTGCTATCTCTTTCTTTGGCAAATCTCTACAGAGCCTTTCCAAACAATTGCACTTGTCAGGCAGGCAGACTCTGTTAAACTAACACTTTCTGTCTGTAACAGAAATCTTTGTGGGCAGAAACTGTAAATTTAAGTTAAGTTATAAACAGAGCTTAGTATGGAATTGGGTACTTTATATGGAATGCTGAGAATCTCAACTTTCAGAAACAAAAATTAGATTGCAGAGTTCTCCAATTTTGAACAGACAGTGTCTACCAAAAGACTTCAATGTTTAGAGACCACAACTTTATGTCCTGCATTGCTATATGCCAGAAGACACTCCCAGCACTTACTTACATCCCTCCCCCTGGCTCTTAATTCTATGAAAACAGATGTGTGAATAGAGAACTAAGTAAATATTTTAATGCAAAATAAGCATATATGCATATATTTTATTGATTTGCTTAAACTGTGGTGCAGAATCTCTAAACATCTGCTCTGTTGAATCTGTCACACCACTTCACAGTGGTAATGTTGTGGTAAAGACAATATGTTGTTGACATAGTTCTGGTGCACCAGGCAATTAAACCAGGCACATTAGTGACCAAAATCCTTCTATACCCCACATTTTTGGTTGTGTATTGGAACATTCAAATGTTGTATAATATTTTAGACTTTAATGAAATTCTATAATATAGCTTTGCAGAGGGAAAAACATGAGCTTTAAAAAGCCTTGAAATGTATCACAAATTAAAATAATTACAGATTATCATTATGCTAAATAAAGCCTGAGTTATTAACACTGTAACTTCATTGTAACTCTGATGAAGGTGATATCTGTTTTGAAAATGTATTTAATTTTAATATTGTTCTAGTATCCTAGTGGAATTGGGCTTCACAGCTGCCTAGTAGAAAATAATCATTGGCTACCACAGTGAGCCAGAATGTGTAGAATCCTTGGTATATAATCCATCCATTTTTATAGTATTTTATACTGAAAATACAATAACCCTTCTGTTTTTATGTACTATAGGCTTCCCAATTTTAAAACTGAACTCGTAACACTGAAATCCTTGGAATCCTTTGGTCTTAAAATTCTCTCATTTCAACTTCAACTGGAAATGTTGGGGGAGGGGAATAAAAATATATACCCTTCCTTAATCCCCTATTTTTCTTTATGTTTCTATTGAGTTCTCTTTATTAGTATTGTTCACTGTTTTGAGTCATGAGATCTGAACTTAATAAAGTTGCATTTGGACAGGTCCACTTCTCTGCCTGTTAAAAATAATTAAAGGACTTCATAGTGTGTCTTCGTTGTTGTCATATGCATTTTGTTAGGATATCCTCTACTATTGCTGCAAAGCCTTCCTAATATACGGATAGTCTAAAAACAAACAGAAAAACCTGTCTTCAATGTCATTACTGCATATACCGATCCATATTATGTATGCCTTTAAGTGTTCTATTGTAAAGATCCCTAGATCTACCCCCAACAATTGGAAAGTGTCCTAGCTATAAAAGCATACAGCTTTGTAGTAACTATGAGACATGGTAGAGATATAGACTGGGTTCACACAACATGACAACCCACCTTGGCTTATAAGCCACAGTGGGTTAGTGTGTCAATACGAACTTGTGATGGGTTTGTCAGGGTGGCTTACGTTTGGGTTATAAGCCACCCTGAGAACCCATGGCTTGTAGTTGGGGTTGTTTCACCCACAATGTATTCTTGCGTCACCTGAACCCGATGACACGATCCATTGTGGGTCAACCCCATCTGCAAGCGAGCCACTTAGCAAGAGTGGTAAAAACCCCTTGCCACTCTTGCCAAGCAGCTACCGGGCAACCACCATTGCCAGACACCCCAAAAGTGCGCAAGTGGCACTTGGGGGTGGCTGGCAGAGGCTTCCTCCCCTTCCCACGGCTGCCACAAGCCCTTTTGGGCTTGCCACAACATTTTAACACTTAAATTTTTTAAAAACTTCAGATTGTGAAATCCAGCTGTCAAGCTGGCTTTTGTGATTCCCCCTTTGACTGCCATGAGCTGTCCTTCCAAGGTGTCCCAGCAGTACCTTGAAGGGGCTGCCCGTGGTTGCCAACTAATTTTTTTTTTTAAAAAAAAAAAGATTTGTCCCCCTAATTTTCACAAATATTTGTGAAAAAAAGTAAAAAAAAATAAATCTTGCTGCCCTTGTGCAACTGCAGATGACCACAGTTATACAGAAGCGGCAGTGGGTAATGGGTGTGTGTGCCTGCTGGCAAAGTCCAGCAGGTACCCACCCTGTCCATTGCCTCCCCAGGGATGCAGGTAAGCAAATCAATCCCCTTAGCAAGCATTTGACAGCTGTCAGAAGCTGACCTGTCAAATGCTTCCAAAGCCCATAGTGATCCTTCCTTGTGAAAGGGGGGGGCTCATCCACCCCTTTTGTAGCAGGATCCTTGGTTTTTTGTGGGGAGCCACAAGTGCCCCCTTAGTTTTTCAGGTGTCTAGCAGTCTATGTCCCTTTAAAAAAGAAACTAATTGTAACCCCATCTAAATCCCACTTTAAAAAGGAGGGTTAGAAAGTGGGGTGGACCCTCCAACACCTCCTTCACAGCAGGATCCTCGGGTTTGGTGGGGGGAGATCATGTGCCCCAAATGTCCCCTCAGTTTTGCAAGTGTCCTGAGATGCTACCATCTCAGGAACATGCAAAACTTCTAGGGATCCCATTTACGGGGGTAATTATTCCTCTTTGACAAATCTGCTGATATGTCAAACTGGAAACATCCATTTTTTAAAGGTGGGATTTCTATGGGGTTAAAATTTTCTTTCCAGGTAAGAAAGTATACAGGTATATAGAGTCTATATACACTTGCAAAACGGAGCTTGGAGCATATGATCCCCCCCCAAAAAAATCCGAAGGATCCTGCTGAGAACAAGATCCCCCCTTTCACAAGGAAGGATCACTACGAGCTTTGGAACTTGGAAGCATTTGACAGGTCAGCTTTTGACAGCTGTCAAATACTTGCAAAGGGGGGGGATTTGCTTACCTGCGCCCCAAAGCGGGCACTGGACAGGGTGGGTACCTGCTGGACTTTGCCAGCAGGCACCCCCCCCCTGCCCATTACCCATCCCAGGTTCCCCATTGCTGCTTCTGTGTAACTGCAGTTGTCTGCAGATGTGCAAGGGCAACAAGAAAATTTTTAAAAATATATATTTCACAAATATTTGGGGAAATTAGGAGGACCCCCCCCCATTTTATTTAAATAGTTGGCAACCACTGGGGCACCTTGGAGGGACAGTTTGTGGCTGTCAACAGGGGGCACATTGGGGGTTCAGTGGCTTATAAGCCACACTGAGTAGCTTGCTATGCAGTGTCGCTTACCATATTGTGTGAACCGACCCATAATGTGTTTCTGAAAAGGCATGCTGACTTGATTCATAAGTAACTGCGTGTTACGTGCATCAAGCATCAAATAAAAATGAAAATCCACCTTCTAGCAAGGCCTGCAGTGCAGTCTGAGATGAACCTAATGTAATGGCATGTCACATTACAGTAACACACATGGCTGCAAAAGGGGGTAAAAAACATTCTTAGCAACACTCCTGAAAACATCCTCAGTCATATTATTGCTGTTCATCCTTGTTTTTCCTGTAGTCTACCTCCACTTCCGAAATTGCTTTGATACATCATTCGATATGCTTGTATACTCTACTACAGGCCCAGCTCTATATTGTCTACCATTTCTTTGGCTCTTCCATGAGAAAACAGGAGTGTTCCTTCCAGCATGAACAGAACAGATGACAGATGTGGCTCCTTGTTCCTAGGTTATACCAGTATAAAGGGGCTGGATTGGAGCTAGTCAGTGGCAGGCAAAGTGTTGCTAGCAACATTGCTTAATACTCCCCAAGGCAGTTCAAGCAATTTTATTGATAAAGTATTATCGTCAGGACAGGAGCCATGTGTTCACAGTAAAAATTGCTTGGATTTTACTGATGTTATGGCTGCAATATATTTATACATTTCCAAAAGTATGATTTTGCAGCCTATGTTTGCTGATGGGCAATGAACAGTATGCAAGATAACTGAAGGTTAAAATGTTGCCTTTAGAAGAGCTAGCCTCAAAACTCAAATCTAAACAAACACACACACACACACACACACACTCCTAGGTCCCTCTTCTGATTGATCAGTCTAGCCGAATTGGGAGGACATTCTTTGGAACTAAAGCTATAACACCAACCTCCACAACACAATTCCAGATCCATTTTAAAAATACTGAGGAAACTTCCAGTTGTCTGTCAAAACTTGGAGCCATCACTCCATGGACCAGTTCAGACAAAATGCTAAACTATGATTTAATGTATAAATGAACAAGCCTAAGGTGCGTGCATCCTACCCTCATCTCCTTTCCTACTCTGGTGAGGCCACAAGGAGATTAGAAGCATCCATGTTGTTCTGAAACTAATCAGATTTCCCCAGGACACCCAAACCCAGGGGAATTCTGGTTAGTTTAAACTATGGTTAGTGAACAAGCCAGAATCATATAACATGGTTTGAACTAACAGAGCTCCCCTGATTTCAGATGTGATGGGGAACTCTGGTTAGTTTATGACCAGAAGCAAAAGCTTCCAATCTTATGACCATGGCAGAAGGGGAGAGTGGGGCAGGGTGGGACATAGTGTGTGGGGGGGTGGGGGGGTGCGTGAGCCTAAGTCTCATTCATGTATTGCTAAACTATTGTTTAACATTATATCCTAAAAGGCCCATTCAGTTAGAGTAGTTTGGCTTGTTTTAGAATCTGTTGAAAGGCGTTGTTGAGGGATCCTCCTTTCCCAAGTCAAGATATGGACCTTGTTCCAGTGGTGGCCTCAGTTGTCAGGCACTAAACACACTTCAGGTCCAGAGTTTGGGATTTAGAATTATTGTCTAATATTTTATTGGTGTGGGAAAGATGAAAAGCCATGGATCAGAGCAGCCTTCCCCAACACGGTACCCTCCAGATATTTTGGACTACAACTCTCATACAACTCTCAAAGTAAGGAAATATGGGGCCACTGCTAGGAAATGTATAAACACCCCACCCCACCCCCCTCTCACACACATGTGCAAACACACACCAAACTAAATATTGGCTTGGCTCTAATAGTGCTCTTGCGCGAGCAGAAAGCATCCCCATGTCCACAAAATCTCTCCCAGCCAGTATGGGCAATGGCCAAGGATGATGAGAGTTCTAGTCCAAAACATCTGGAAGGCACCAGCTTGGGGGAGACTGAATTAGAGGGAGAGACAGGAAGCAGCCTGTATGGATTCCCCCCCCCCTTTATAGAAGAAGAAGGATAAGGTGGTCCTCATGCCTTATGCACTCATGGCAATTTGTCTCTATCTTACCTTCTTGGTGCATCTTTACTTGCACCAAATTGTTATGCTCCTGGATACATTTTTTTCTTGTTTTTCACTTTTTGGGCTTCGCAACAGGAAAATTGCAGTGTTTAAGTCAGACTTCGCCAACATTTGTAACGGAGATCAATTACTTGTTGGAAAAAAGTGTAGAAGACCACCTTAATCCTGTTGTATACTTGTCACTAGCACGCTATCTATGCTAGGAAAAAAATAGTGATCTGCAACCTAGCATGAATGAAGAAAACATTCTATTAATATTTATAGAATGGAGCCTGAAGGACCTCATGAGTCAAAAACAGCTTAGTCATGAATGAAATAATCTTGTAACACACCATTAGCAATGTAATGGTCCTTTTTCTTGTATATCTCTATTCCCTCCTATTTTACTGTTTTGGTTTTCTTTATAATGAAAACTGATATGCTGCAGAGAGACCTATTGCTTCAGGCTTGGAATCTTTTCCTGACAGTTGTCATGGGGAGATAGCAGCTGGTCCTTCCCAGGTGTATACCGTTTTTCTGTTATACTTGCCAAATAAGATGCCATAGGAAGGGAGGTGAAGATTGCTGTTCTTTCTTATATATCTTACATACACACAACATTTCAAAGTTTTAGCACAATGAAGAATCATAAACATGTCAGTGTATTAGAAATTGATTCAGGGTATCTATTTGAAATTCAGAGATAAAAGGTGGAAACTAAACCATCTGTCAAACCCAATTCACTCACTTCCACATGCATTCCAGAAAACTCCGAGGATGGAAACACATCCAGTACATTCTAACCTGTAATCTAAAACTATTTCTTGACATCTTCTCAGCAGCATACTAACTTTTCTGTAGTGCATGAAGAAGTAGTTTTACTCTGATCTAAATGACACCCCACCCCCCAATAAGCAAATTGCTTTAGGAGAACATGTTTATATATGCACACAATGTTGTCAAAGTAAGGAAATATGGGGCCACTGCTAGGAAATGTATAAACACCCCACCCCACCCCCCTCTCACACACATGTTCATACACACACACCAAACTAAATATTGGCTTGGCTCTAATAGTGCTCTTGCGCGAGCAGAAAGCATCCCCATGTCCACAAAATCTCCCCTATTACTGCAGTCCTCCATGCTACATCCCACACCATCCAAGAGGATCCCCCAAACCCCAGGAGTATGTTTTGGGTGCACAGGGGGCTGTAGTGGACAGGACGGAACAACAGGCTCTGTTGCATGGGTGGAGTTCCACTTGTATAGTCCATGTGTTTTATTTTATTAGGAGGTAGAATGCTAACCTCTCCCCTCTTCCCCCATCACTCAGTACTACTAGTAGGACAATTTTTAAAATATCTAGTATTTATATAACAGTTTTGAATGTTCAGAGAAGTTCAGATGTATTATCTCAGTAAACGTTAGAACAAACCTGTAAGATAGGCCAGCATTATTATTCCCATATTGCTAAAGCTAAATTGGAGGGCTAAAACTGAGAGAACAGTGGTTTGCTGAAGGCCACCTATTGAGTTCATTTTTTAGGAGCCATAGGACTTTTTTCTGTGTAAACATGCATAGGATTGCACCCTAAGATATTTTAGTTTCACATATGCAGGGTATTGTACAATGCCAGGGTATTGTAATTCAGTTTATTCAGATGAAGATTATAGTCAATGAGAAACCTGTGATTCTTTTTTCTTCGTCAATTCTTGTATACATGGAGGAGTGCTTGAAAGGGCACAACGCAGGTCATTTTCAACTTCCAATCTACTTCGTTGCTTCGTTTTCACTTGCAACAGAGTTGAAAAGCCTGACATATCACAAAGATATGTCGACACAAATGGAAGCAATGCATGGATAGCTCTTTCTGCCACTTTTGGGTAGGAATCGCACATCAAGGGCCAAAATTCTGTGATTGATTTCTCATCGAACAAATCTCTTGTTCCTGAATCAGTCTTCAGCTCCAGAAATTCATCTTGACAATCATCAGGAACTTTTTCAACTGAAAATTTGAATGGATTTCACACTAAATCCAACTCCTCATCACCGAGTTCAGGAAAATATCAGCTGAATTCATTTTCCAGTGCTGTCAAATGCTGCAAAATTTCATTTTTTGTGAATTCTGGAAGTACTTGGTCATCACCACCAGCAACAAGAACTGATGACAGTTTCTCAAACGTTGCAACATTTTTTATCTTGATCTTTCTCTTCCAGTTTTCCAGCTTGCTCATGAAAGCTTTCAAGGAATCAATAAATTTTATGATGTTTGTATTCCTTCCTTGCATCTGAAGATTCAGTTTATTCAGCTGCTCAAAAATGTCAACCAAATGGGCAAGGCACATGATCCATTCCTCATCATTCAACCAGGCAAAAAATTCCATCTTACCCTGAACTTCAAAAAATAATTTTAGCTCATCTCTAAGCTCAAATACTCGATCAGTTACATTTCCTCTTGAAAGCCATCAAACATTTGTGTGGGGAAAAAAGCAAATGATGGCCTGCATCCATGTCAATACATAACTGCTTGAAAAGTCGTGAGTTGAGAGCTCCTCCTTTGACAAAATTCACAATTTTAATTGTTTGATCCAAAACCTTCCCTAGTGGAGCTGGAAGTGTTTTTGAGGCCAGTGCCTGATGATGGATCATACAATGAATGCCTTTCACACTACAAACTGACATATATAGTGTAGCTCCTATCACTGTGCCCCAGAATAGCCTTTCATTTATGTGTACATAATAGATATTCAGGCTGCATTTTCCCAAGAGAAGAAGAATGCCTGCTTGCCTATAAGAGTTAGATATATGTATTGTATGCATTCCCCTTTAATTCCCACCTGGTTTCCTTCACTGTTTCCCTTCCCCCCATGTCCCTGATATTGTGTGTGTGTGTGCTTAATCATACATGGGAGGATCTGATTCTTTTCCTTGGTGGTGGTGGTGGTGGTGGTGGTGGTGGTTTTATACCAGTCTGGCTAATGAAATGGAGGCTTTGGCATCCATGAGTATCAGCCTTTAAATCTTCAGTAATTTTGCTTAGATGTCACTGTTAATGCTGGTCAAGTGCCAGAGATTTTATAAACAACTGTCTGCCTGGCTGATGTAAATCAAAGCAGCTTTGTTGTGAGTAAGCTGAATGATGCAGGATCTGGCCCTTAGTGTCTCACTGCCTACAGCCACAACAGCAAGAATGGGTGAATCTGTGATGGGAAGTCATAGTGACATCCCATCTCCTTTATCCAATAAATGCTATAATGAAAGTAAGAGCACAAGGGGAGCAAGAATGAAAAATGAGTCTGCTGCCTTGCACATCTCTAAATAAAATGTCTTGAGGGTAGCGTGGTTTGGGTTTGACTGCCAGTCTTTCTTCTTTTAAAGCTTTTGACAGAAGGTGTTCCACTCTCTCTCCAAAGGAAGAGACTCTACTTAACACAAAAGTCAAGGCTTTTGCAGGGGTGGGGTAGTGTAATCATCCACCTCTTTCTCAGTTTTCCTTTGCACATAGCTGTCGTAATTTCAAATGTTTCTTTGTGAGCCTTTTTCATTACTGCATGTCTTAGGGAAGTTCACCACATTATAAGACATGGAAGTGCTTTCATGAATCATGCTATGTCTGAAAAGAGAGAAATATTTTATTATTCATTGCCTCTCTATTTTGTATACTATTCTTCTGCTGTTATTATCTTCTTTATGCGTACAGTAACACTGTGAGAGAGCATTCTAAACCCACTAGTACCAAACTGGTGCATTGGATCTTATTGTTTCTCTGATATGGAAAAGTCCAGCAACCCCCTGAAGTCTCAAGATTGGCTGTAAAACAAGACAAAAATTAAAAAAGACAGTTCTTTATTTCCTATTGAGGATTTTAGCATTCAAGTATAGATGCTAATCTAAAATGTAAGAAAAGATTGTGACAATCTGAGAGCTGAAAAATTTTCAAAACACATTTGCAGAACTTTGCCGTAAAATTGCAAACTCCTTGGAAAAGCACAAGAGAAGACTTGTAGTAGACTTGGTCCTTAGTCTTTGATAACAGGGACAAAGTGCTAATATTGATTCTTCTCTTGTCAACATGCATCAGTTTTAAGAACTCTTTTCTTTGAAATGAAACGTAATTTAGCTTGTAGAAAGCAGGAAACTGTTTGTGTTTGTGTGAGGAGTGGTTTGGTTTGGGGATGGTGTTTACAAAGATCAGTTAGGTAAAGTTGTCCTTCTAAATATTCTAAATAGGCTTTGCTGTGTAAGGTATGCATATCGAACTTTATTGGGGAAATGAAAATAACATAGAATTGCTTCCCAGTTATGAGCAGTGGCTTTTAAGTTGCATAAAAAATCAAGAAAGCAAAAATATACAACAGAGCTGATACTATATTTATGGGTCTCATGAGGGGTGAATGCCAAATTAGGGAAGGAAAATATTTATGGATGAGCAATGGGAAATTTTAAAGTTGATTGGGTTATAAGGCATGAAACTGAGGAAGTGTGTTGAGTTACTTGGAAGCTGTAGCAGTATGCTGATGAAGAGCAATTAAGTACTAACTAGAGTTGGTACCTATTTATGCACTATAATCCCACAGAAGGAGCACAAAATCTATAGGCTGCACATTATGGAAGCATAGGAGGGAAAAGGTTCCCTGTTAAGGGAAGCAAAAATCCATAAATAAAGAAATCCCATAACACATATTCTATAGTTCAGTGTAACCAACTGTGATCTATAAAGTATTTTCATAAAACTTTGAAAAAACTATGCTGTACTTGGCAGTAGAACTTGTACTATTGCTATGTATTTATGAAAACAAGCACGGTGCAAGAGAATGGTCCGTAGGAAGATAATGCAATTGTACTGCTTTGGCTATGAAGTATGTCCCTTAGCATTGCCTGGATTATCTGAGAACTGTCTGTAAACAGCTCTGTGCTCTTGGGAGGAAGATTTGGGCATAAGTTTTTTTTCCCTCTTTGGTGTGATTTTATAGCTTAAGACAATAAAAAAAATATAATTATTACTGTCGGGCAGCTACCCCCTTAGGAGGCCTGGAGCATATGGAGTGGAATGCATGAAGACCTAGGGGGAGATTGGATCCTGAGTCAGTTGGAGCCAAGGTTTGGTGTAGTTGAATTCCCGCTGCCAGCGTACCCTTAATTACCCACATTGGATTTGGTGAGGTGACTGCACCCTTACTGCCCCATCCCAGTGTGATTTGGGAAGAAGTAAGTTCAGAAAGCTGCTGCTTTGTTATGTTTTCCTGTGTGTGCTTTATTCACTTTTGATGCCAATATTGGGAGTATTTTATTATTTTTTATTTAATTATATGTTTACCCCATTTTTCAGAAGAACATTGTATCCGAAAGCAGCTTACATCAATCAGAAAATTAGACTCAGGTCCTGCCCTCAAGCTTACATATTCAAAAGGCAAGACACAAAGGAAGAGGAGTGGAGGGGAAAAATAAAAGAGGGATTTATTTATTTTATTATATTTATACCCCGCCTTTTTTCCTGCAAGGAACCCAAGGCGGCTTACATAATACTCCTCCTCTCCGCTTTATCCTCACAACAACCCTGTGAGGTAGGTTAGGCTGAGAGTCAGTGACTGGCCCAAAGTCACCCAGTGAGCTTCATGGCAGAGCGGGGACTAGAACCCGGATCTCCCGATTCCCAGTCCAACTCTTACCAGAACAAAGTGTTGTGTTGTAAACAGACATTTATATTCAATGGGACTAAGCTGTTCTTCCATTGCTGGTGATCTTGTTTAGATACAGGTGCTCCAACTAACTCAGCAGCCCTTGTTCCTTTAGCTGGTGGCAGAGACCAGAGTGTATTTTCCCACACTCTGCAATCTGAGGGACAAACCACACATCACTTTAATTACAGTATGTAGTTCTGCCCTTGAGTGCAGGGTTATTTTTCACAAATTGCCAACATAGGGTCGCCCATCTGGATCAGGACCCTAGCATGCAAGGGGGTGGTTTCAGGGGTTTAAACCCTTTGACCCCTCCCACGCCTGCAATTTGCATGACCAAAAAAGGTCCCTTTGAAATAAATGGGACTGTTGGGGCAATGTAAATTGCAGGCACTGGGAGGGAGAAAGGGCTATAGCCCCTTGCCCCCCCCCCACTAGTGCCCTGATCTGGATCAGGCCCCCCACATTGGAATTTCTGAAAAACAATCCTGTACACAAGGGTCGAATTATGTGATTAAACTCACATGTAGTTTGGCCCTTAGGGCCACTGCCATTTGGAGCCAAGTGTTCCTCTGGACATAGGAGGGGGATGCAAACTCCCTACAGCTGCTCTTTCTCCATCTAGTAGATGAGGCCAGGCAAGTGTTTCCCTTGTTGTGATGTTCCTTCTGAGAGATAAGGATTGCATCCTCCCAGAGGCCCTTGGTCCCCTTGCCAATAATTAGCAGGACTTCTTCCTGCAGATCCTTGGGTGGGTAGATGGAGGGTGGGGCCTTGGCTTACCATATCCAGTTCCCTTTGGTTGTTGATACTGATATTTTTTCAGCATTGATTGACACTTGCTCCTGCCCCCTCCATTTTCATGTTCGAGAGTTGTCCTTGATCAGCAGTGATGTAGCCTTCTTTGTCATAAGATGTATCCCTGCAGACAGAATTGCTATCTGGACCTAAAGTCATCCTTGCATGAAACAGCTAGTTGTATGAGGCCTCAGTTCAAAAAGCTTAGAAATATTACATTATCATTACCACTTTACTACCATGTTGTGAAACATGGTGAAGTGGACTGATACTCAAATTTTAGAACGATAAGAAAATAAATCCTGGGTGCTCGTTAAGGTATTCACTTCCACATTGTAACATATTAAACAAAACCTTTATGAAGGAACTGCCAATTGGTCATTGAAGGGCAGCATATAAATATTAGAAATAAATCAAAACAACTAAGACATTTGGAAAATGCTGGAAATCGTTTCAAAAAGGGCACATGCCACCAGTTGGCAGCATCAGAAAAACTGAAGCCCACCCTAGATTTAAATAAGAGAAAATCGCAACAGTAGAGCAAACATATTAGAGCAGAACACAGGCAGAGTGATGTATTGAATATACCTAAAGCAAAGCCTCCTCTTGCGTGGAGGAGAAGCATCCGATTCAATGGCAAAAGAACATGCATGGCTGTTAGTGCAGGGGACTTTGAAAGTCAAAGGGAATCCCAAGAGAGTGCTAAAGTACCCAGGGAATAGGAAGATATATATACCGAAGAGAAATGCTGACAACTGTCTGGTATAACAGCAGCAACTGTGTTACTGAAATCAGTTACTGTTGGCAATGGCAGCTGAACTGAAGGAAGAACAATCTGTAGTCTGTTAGCTTGCAACAGTGATAAGAAAACCTACCTGAATAAACATGCAGAAATTATTGCAATTTAAGCAAAATTGCAATATGCTGGGAGTATGCTGGGAGTTGTAGGCCAGCAACATCTGGGGACCCAAGGTTGGAGAGCCCTGGTCTAAAGAATCCTTATAAGCGTGTGTGTGAGTCTCATTGGAACATGCGTGAGTTTGTACACAGGTCTAACAAGAGCACATCACATAACACCAGGATTTGTAAGCCAGCAACAAACCCTGGTTTACTATCAGATTATGAACCTGGCTTGTTTGGGAGCAACAAACTAGAAGTTCAGGTTTGGATGACACATAAAGCTTTTCATTTCTAGATTGTTTCACCAGCTCGCACAAAGTGGGAGCAAACGAGCTATGTGAATCAATACACTACTCATTCACAGCAAACTAGGGTAAGCTAGCAATTCTGGCTTAGTGTTATGTGCAAATACAGCCAATGTTTTTGAATCAGGAATTGCAGTTTTAACTATGGTTTAGCTAATTGTAAACCATGACTTGAAGTTGGTTTGTTCAGGCAAACCATAGTTCAGACTAACCACAGTTTGTCCCAGATCATACATAACAAACTTGCAGTAGCTGAAAAGAGAAGCAAATGTTTTTGATCTCCTCCTTGCAGCAGAGCTGGAGGAGGAGAGAGGAATGCACAATCCCAAAGCTTGTTCACGTAGCACCAGGGAACTAGAAAATAGGTGACTCCTATTTTGGTGGGGCTCCTTTTCCATTGCAGGTTTTATTTGGAGCTTCATAGGAGCTATCCCTGGTGCTGAACCCCACCCCAAAATAAGTTCACCACCATGGAGTACCGTGGATAGCTCCTATGAAGCTCCAAATAAAACCTGCAATGGAAAAGGAGCCCCACCAAAATAGGAGTCACCAGCCTCCCCTGCGTAGCATTAAACTATAGTTTAGTATTACACCCGAATACAAACATTGTGTGTTATCTCTTAACCCTCTCCTACCCTCTTCCCAACCTTACTCTCCCTGTAATATGTCCTGTCCATACACCTAAATGATTAAGTTGCAATCCTATACCTAATTTTCTGGGAGTCCCATTAAAATAATGGGATTTACTTCCAAATGAAGATGCATATCATTGTGCTATTAGGTTACAATTTTACTTCGCATGGACCATATTATTTCTGTATACCAGAATGTACTAGTGGTAACACTAGTACAACTATTCTAGGTATAGAGTAGATCATCAACTGGTATGCATGTCTGCAGCCACATTGATTTCAAATGGTATTGCACCTATTTCTCTGCATGCTATCATGGCAGTGGGGAAACTGAGAGAGGCTTATTTTGGCAGTGTGTGTGTGTAAGATTCAGGGATGGTGGCCTGTATTGTCTTGCAATATCTGCTTTGATTCCACTCTATCATAACAGTCCCCTCGCCGGATCGTCACCTTGAAGTGACGATCCGGATCGTCACCTTGAAGTGGTGAGTGGGCTTGCGTGTTCCGATGAATCCTGTGAGCAATGCCGTCGGGAGCTATGTACTCCCAGTAGGGTCACCCATGGCGGTAAGGTCCGGGGAGAGGAACCAGACAAAGAACGATCCAAAACATAAAGTCCTCAACGGCAGAACAGGCGGAAGATAATTAAACCTAAATTACAACGGCTGTGAAGGCGGATGAAGGCTGCAGCAGAGAATGGTTTTCCAATCGTCAGGGTAACCGTGCCATTGTCTGCCGTACTCTGTCAAGTTTGTGTGGTGATTCGTTGTGCACCGATCTCCCCACATAAAACAGTTTCACGCACAGGCGTCTTCCAACCCAACCCATCCAACCCAACCCAACCCAACCAAACAAAAACAAAAAAAGTCCCATGGCGACTGGCGAATGGCAACGGGGGCAGGACTGTGAATCTGGAAGCCCCTAGTCATGGACCAGCACATGGGCGGTGGATGCAGACTCAGTCGCCCTGTTCAAGGAACGAGGTAGTCGAGCAGCTCGGCAGCTGTATCCATGACTGAGCAGCCCTATTTAGGATCCACTCTGCTCACCCCGTATGGGGAGGGGGCTAGAAAAGGTGCCCTAAACATAGTCTACCTCTTTCTCCCCTGACTGGATTACCGCGTCCAGTGGGGTCACCATTTTAGCGGTCGAAAAAGACATTTGAATTTTGGAACATGGAATATACGGACATTGCTGGATAACATAGATAGTGAACGCCCTGAGCGTAGGACTGCTATTATTGCAAGGGAGCTGAGACGGTTTAAAATTGACATAGCAGCACTTCAAGAAACTCGAAGGGCAGGAGAGGGACAGCTGAAAGAAGAAAAAGGAGGTTATACCTTCTTCTGGAAAGGACTACCTGAGCAGGACCGACGAATACATGGTGTAGGCTTTGCCATCAAAAATGAACTAGTGAATTCTTTGTCAGAAGTTCCTACTGGCATTAACGAACGCCTGATAACTCTTCGATTAAAGCTCGCCAATAACCAACAGGTAACTATTTTGAGCGCTTATGCACCAACATTAGATGCTGATGATGACATCAAGGAAAGTTTTTACAGCCAGTTGGACACTCTCCTGTCAGAGATACCTAAGGAGGATAAAATTATCCTCCTGGGCGATTTTAACGCAAGAGTCGGGCGTGACTTTGATTTATGGCCAGAAACTATTGGAAAAGACGGAGTTGGTAATAGCAACCCGAACGGACTCTTACTTTTGTCTATATGTGCAGAGCATAATCTCGCTATCACAAACACGCTCTTTCGACAAAAGAATAAGTTTAAAACATCATGGCAGCACCCACGGTCAGAGCACTGGCATCTTCTGGATTATGTAATTGTCCGTGTTAGAGATCGCCGCGATGTACTTCTTACTAGGGCCATGGTGAGTGCCGACGACTGCTGGACAGACCACCGACTAATCCGGTCCACAATGGTTATCAACATTGCTCCCCAACGTAGGCTTCAAGGAAGGAAACCAAGGCGTAAAATGAACATCCAAGTCCTTCAAGATCCTATTAAGCAAACTCGTCTTCAATCACTTCTTAAGGAACATCTACCTACGGAACCTCCTGACAACATTGAGGACCATTGGTCTAAGCTGAAAACCTCCATTACTGCAGCTTGTGAACAAACTATTGGATATGAAACTAAGAAACATCAGGATTGGTTTGATGAAAATGACAATGAGATTAAATATATAATTGACCAAAAAAGGAAAGCCTTCCAAATATGGCAAAATGATATTAACTGCGCTGCCAAGAAAAAAACCTACGCTAGCGCAAAGGCTGAGGTCCAAAGAAGAACAAGAGAACTTAAGAACGCTTGGTGGAAAAAGAAAGCTGAAGAAATTCAACAACTTGCAGAATCTCATGATGCACGGGGCTTTTTTAAGGCCACAAGGGCCATTTATGGACCAAAAACCTATGGTACAAACCCTTTACAATCAAAAGATGGCACCAAACTCTTAAAAGACAAAGAGTCTATTGCACTGCGTTGGAAAGAGCATTATTATGACCTTTTAAATCGTAAATCTAAGGTGGATAATGAGATTTTTTCGCAAATCCCACAAAAACAAATTAAAGAGGAACTTGCAATACTCCCCACTTTGGATGAAGTAAAAAAAGCCATTAATCAAATGAAGAACAACAAAGCTAGTGGACCAGATGGGATTCCTGCTGAAATCTTTAAAGAAGGGGGCCCCGAACTTGTACAACATCTTCATAAACTCATCGAAAAAATCTGGATAAGAGAAGAGATCCCAGAAGACTTCAGGGATGCCATAATTATCACCCTCTTTAAGAAGGGTGATAGAACAGACTGTGGAAACTATCGGGGCATTTCTCTCTTAGCAACCGCAGGTAAAATATTTGCTAGGATTCTCGCAAACCGTCTTCTATCTATTTCAGAAGAGATCCTCCCTGAAACTCAATATGGTTTCCGCCCCTCTAGAGGGACAGTAGACATGATTTTTACTGCACGTCAGCTCCAAGAAAAATGCCGGGAGCAAAATCAACCCCTTTATATGGCATTTATTGATTTGGCTAAGGCCTTTGATACTGTAGACCGTACAGCTCTCTGGACTATCCTTATGAAAATTGGATGCCCCAATAAATTTGTGAATATCTTGCGACTTCTCCATGACAACATGACGGCAACAGTTTTGGACAACAACGGCTCTCATGGTGCTCCATTTAAAGTGGGATCAGGTGTTAAACAGGGATGTGTTATCGCCCCAACATTATTTGCCATTTTCATCGCCATGGTTTTACATCTTGTCAAGGGGAAACTTCCCACCGGTGTGGGAATTATATATCGAACAGATGGAAAGCTTTTTAATCTCAGCAGGCTGAAAGCAAAAAGTAAGGTAATTACAACCTCCGTTGTGGAACTTCAGTATGCTGATGATAATGTGGTCTCTGCACATTCAGAGGATGATCTCCAAACTATCCTAAATGCTTTTGCAGAAGCATACGAAAAACTTGGTCTCTCACTTAACATCAAAAAAACCAAAGTGCTTCATCAGCAAGTGCAAGCCAATCCTTTGGTGATGCCATCTATCCAGCTTGGCGGGACAATACTGGAAAATGTCGATCATTTTCTCTATCTTGGCAGCTATCTTTCTGTTACAGCTAACATCGACAGTGAAATCCAGCATCGTCTGAGCTCCGCAAGTGCCGCATTTTCTCGAATGAAACATAGAGTGTTCGAGGATCGGGATATTTGTAAGAAGACCAAAACACTGGTTTATGAAGCCATTGTATTACCAACTTTATTGTATGCCTGCGAAACATGGACTATCTATAAACGTCACTTCCACCTCCTTGAAAGGTTTCATCAACGTTGCCTCCGGAAAATCCTGCAAATTACTTGGGAAGATAGGCGAACAAATGTCAGTGTACTGGAAGAAGCAAAGACTACTAGCATTGAAAAAATGATCCTTCAACGCCAACTTCAGTGGACCGGTCATGTTGTTCGAATGCCTGACTGCCGTCTCCCAAAGCAGTTACTTTACTCCCAACTCAAGGATGGAAAGCGGAATATCGGTGGTCAATATAAGAGGTTTAAAGATGTTCATAAGGCTAATCAAAAAAAATGCAATATAAACATCGAAAACTGGGAAGCTCTGGCCCATGAACGATCTAAATGGAGGTTGGCCTTTCACAAAGGTTCCATGGACTTTGAAGAAGCCCGAGTGCAAGGTGAAAGGGAGAAACGTGCTAAGCGAAAAGCACGTCAAATGAATCCTTTACAGGACCATCTTCTATCTGGTAACCTGTGTCCTCACTGTGGGAAGCTGTGTGGATCTAGAATTGGCCTCCACAGTCACTTACGGACCCATCGCTAGAGTCTACACAATCTTCTTTAGAATTTCCTCCTTTTATCCCGGAAGACAATCTTACTCGGTCACGAGTGATCGCCTGATGATCATAACAGTAAGTTTCAAGCACAAGTAAATATATAACATTGCATTTTGTGAAGTTGTATTCTATCAACTATCTACCTTTTGCTTAAATTGCAATAATTTCTGCATGTTTATTCAGGTAGGTTTTCTTATCACTGTTTATAGGTACAGGATAGTTTTTGAGGAAGTTGTGAGTTTTCAGGAGCAATTTAAAGAAAACTGTGTATCAGCCCGATAGAGTAAATTTAATATGGAAGAGATCAGGAGCAATCTGCAAATATGATAAAAGATAAACCTGTTTAGTTAGAAAATAAGCTAAGAAAATAACTTACTTGGTAAAGGACCAATATAAACACCAAAAGACTAAGTACAGCCAATATAAATCTGAGAAAAAGATGAACACTAGGGAGCACATTAAGCATGAGAAGACCTTTCAGGGTGTTGAAACCGAAAGCTACTATTGCATCTTTTGTTAAGTTGGCTCTAGACAGCTGGGCCTCTAATTCTGCAAAACTCAATGATGGGAAGAGCCTTGTTTGCAATACATTTATGTCATTGGCAAGCTGCAGCTGTAGAAAAAGCTGTTCTGCTGCCTGGGGCTCCTGTTGCTTCCCATGAGCATTAGGATGAGACTAAAAGGGGAGAAACCTCAGCCTGGCAGCAAATAATGCTAGTAAGCAGACAGCAAAGTGAGGTGGTGAATAGTGGCCCATGTGAAATGAGATTATATATTAACTGCCAATAATATATATATTTGTTAATTTGGTTTCAAATACATCTATAGAAGTGCCACTTTTTATGTCTTTAAATGCCTTGTGTCTCTGCAAATCAAAACTGGCTGACTTTTAGCCTTAATGGAAAGCTGCTTTGTCATTCTCTGTACTTTGTAGCTTATTGTCCAAAGCTGCCTCCACTATCCTGGTGTTCTGACACTCCAGCCTTAAATACAGCATATCCCAGATGTCTTCCAGAAGAGAAATACTGCAGCCAAAATAAGCAAGATGGTATCTTGAATACACACAGGGACCTGATGTTACAGAAAACATCTGTACAGTCAGTCTTTTAGTAGCATGAGGAAATGTGAATGAACACAAAATTCGTAAAACAGTTTTTTATCCAAAGCCTTCTGTGCATTTTTTTCTCTTTGTGATCTTTCACTTCATAGATTTTTGTAAACTGTGCCAGTTTCTCAAGCAGATATTAGCCTTTTCTGACACAGATAGGCTTTTTCATAACTGGAAGAGGCATATGAATTTTCTCTTTATTAGTTGCATAAGCTCAGCATGATATAAACTAGCCTCTGTTTTGTCTAAGAGCCTGAAAATTGTATCGAGCATGTGCAAGTACTTCACATCTCCATCAAACTTCTGCCTTCAATATCAGACTGCCAGGCAGTTACAGGCAGTCTATAAAGATCTAGTGAAGTTGATTTTCAACCTTTAGGATCATTTCAAGGATCTAAATCTGGATATGTACACATTTTTAATGAATATCTTTTTAAAAAAGAAAACCTCACAATTAATAAAACGTAGTCCTCGTATTTACCTATTTTGCAAGAGAAATTTCCTCCCATTGAAAACTTAAAGGCGCCTCTAAAAGCATTATTGCAGTAGGAAATTCTAGGGCACTCCACTTAAAAATTCAAGTTCAGAGGCTGGTGTGCTCCTTGGGTGTGCCAGATGTGCTTGTTCCTGGAGAAGGAAGATCTAGTTCCACACACTTTAGTTACATTATGATTAAATATTGCAATGCACTGTGCATGGGCCTGCCTTTGAAAAGTGTTCAGAAACTTCAGCTGGTCCAGAATATTCTGGTAACTCTGCTAACTGTAGCCAGTTATTAGGACTACATGACTCCCTTACTTCAGCAGCTTCACCGGCTCCCAATTAGTTTCCTTGCTCAATTCAAAATGCTGGTTATGAACATGGCTGGCTGGGGCATGCTGGGAGTTGTAGGAACTTCTTCTGTTCTATGTAATTTACATAGAATTACGCCCTAAATGGCTTTGGACTGGAATAACTAAAGAATCATCTTCTCCCACATGAGTTTGTCCACTAATTAAGATACTCTAGGGCAGTGATGGCGAACCTTTTTGAGCCCGAGTGCCCAAACTGCAACACAAAACCAACTTATTTATTTCAAAGTGCCAACACTGCAATTAAACCTGAATACCGAGGTTTTTAGTTTTAGAAAAACAACTCATACAGTTGTCCGAACTAATTAACATCTTTTGTCTTAAAAGAAAAACACAATAACAGAGCGTTCAATTATACAAACAGTTTTTTGTTGGGGAAAAAATCAACTCAAAAAATTATTATAGTACTACATTGTACACATGGCCTGAAGGGAATTTATACAAACTTTTTAAATAATTAGGCACATGTATTTTTGGATAAGGGGTTCTCAACTTGTAATATGATTATATGCCAGACTGAAATTGTATGGGGCAAGCTTTACCCCGCGTCCTTTCCCTGCTTCTACAGGTGTCGGATTAGTAAAAGTAAAAGTCAATCTGTACTAGGATGAGCAAGATAAACAAGAAAACTAAACGTGCTTAACACATTTTAAACACTTTATGTCTTGGACTGCAAACACTGCATTAGGTAAAAGTTTGCATTGGGCATGCTTTTGCACAATTAATGTGATTTTTGCTATTGCATG
This sequence comes from Shinisaurus crocodilurus, assembly GCA_021292165.1. Classification (NCBI taxonomy): domain Eukaryota; kingdom Metazoa; phylum Chordata; class Lepidosauria; order Squamata; family Shinisauridae; genus Shinisaurus; species Shinisaurus crocodilurus. The sequence goes on from CM037877.1 coordinate 110,576,245, forward strand.
CATGCTGATAATTTGTCAAACCTTGGCTCATACTCGGTTAGTTTGAGAGCAACACATGCAGCACTCGGGTCAACTCTTAGGGCTTTACATCCAAGCCATGCTCTGTGCATCATTCTTCAAAATCTTTTAAATGTGATAACAATGTAGAAAAGAATTCTGTAACAGAAATTCTAGAATAAAATCGTTCTGTTCCAGACTGTGGGAAAGAACAAAATCATTAGTGTTTTGCAGAAGGGGACAGTCTTTTCGCAATCTGGTGACCAATGGCTCGAGTGCCCACAGAGAGGGCCCTGTGTGCCAGCTGTGGCACCCGTGCCATAGGTTCGCCATCACTGCTCTAGGGAGACTTTCCTTTGCATCTCACCTACATCTGAGTTGCTTTGGTTGGGACTCAGGAGATAGCCTTCTCTGTGGCAGTGTCTTCCGTTGTGACATGAGCTTTTTTTTCCTGTAGCAGACATTTGACCTATTGAACCCCCCAAAAGCAGAGGTGGGGAACCTTTTTCATTCCAAGGGCTGAATTCAAATCTGGTACAGGTCTTGGAGACCCCATTCCATCTGTGGGCCGGGGCTAAAGAAAAAGTGAGTGTGGCCAAACGTAGAGTGGGCAAGGCCCAAAGTGATTCTTACCTATTTTAAGCCTACTCAGACATGAGCAGGGCAAGCTGCATGTCTGCTCAGCAGGACTAAATCACTTAGTAGCACTTTCAGATAGTATCCCAAATACCAAGCCTCTGCATATCTACTCACAAGAAGGCAGAACAAGCCTCTCCATGTCTGCTCCTAAGTACACAGGACTACTCAGCAGCACTTTCAAATAGCATCCCAAATACCAAGCCTCTGCATGACTACTTAGAAGTAAGCAGGACATGCCTCAGAAGTAAGCAAGACTGAATCACTCAGCAGCTTCCTCCCCTGGCCCCACCCCTTCTCCCTTGCAGGGAAAAGCTCCAGTCAGCAGCTGATCAGAGATAAGAGCAGTTCCCCAATGAGAAATGAGAAGGTAAGTCCTTTCAGAGACCAGTAGGGAAAAGCGTTCCAGAAACCTGACCCCCCCCCCCAATGCTGGGGCAGGAGGGACAGATCAAAAGGAAGGGGTGGGGTTTTAAAACAGCAAAAAAGCCAGCAAAAGCTTCACAGATCAGATTAGGCCCACAGGCCAGTGTTTCCCCGCCCCTGTCCTAAAGCTTTAATTGCCCTGATATATCCGCTGCTTTATTTAGTCATTTATCACTGACTGGTATTTTACTGTATTTTTGTTTTACTGTTATTGTAATTTGCCTTGAGCATTTTGTAATAGAAAGGCAAGGTAAAATATTTTAGTAGTACTAGTATTTGTTCATTTATCTCCAGTGCAGTTCCTGTTGTCCATTGCTTTGAAACCCTGTCTGGATTACATAAAAACATAAGAAGAGCTATGCTTTATCAGATCAAAGCCCTATCTAGTCCAGAATTGTGTTCCCACAGTGGCCAACCAGATGTGTATGGGACCTGAGTAGGACATGAGTGGGGAGGAACTGTGGTTCAGGGATAGAGCACATGCTTAGCAAGCAAAAAGGCCCAAGTTCAATCCTTGGCATCTTCAGGTAGGGGTGGGAAAGATCCCTGTCTGAAACCCAGGAGAGCGACTGCCAGTCCATTGTAGGCAATACTGAGGTAGATTGACCAATGATCTGACTTTGTATAAGAAAGCTTCCTACATTCCTATGTAGTGCAATAGCACTTTCCCACTTATGTTCGCCAGCAATTGGTATTGAGAAGCATATTGTCTCCGAGTAGGACAAATCTACAAATACTACTAGGTGCTGCTGCATTTTGTATTACAAGGGTTGGCCTCTTTCCTGAAGGTATTTCAGCTATACTATTCCTTATCCAGCTAGATTCCTTCATGCTAGATTTTAATATCACAGTGAGTCATTTTTACTCAGCATTTGGCAAAGTCAATTTGCCCAATAGTGTGCTGTTTGTTTTCATAAAGGATACCTAGTGAGCATTTGATTTTACAAGTGTATTCTAAATGCTTTTGCCCCATTAGGTGACAAGCCGAGTCTTGAGGCCAGTACCAGTACATGGTCCAGGAAGGAGGAAGGAGCGTAGCTGAAGAGAAGGGAGAATGACAGAAGCAGAATGGATAATTTAGTGAGTGTCTTCTAGGAAAATTAGTCAGTATAGTCACTTCCAATACAGTAATACCTTGGATTACAAGTAACTTGGTTTGAGAGCGTTTTGCAAGACAAGCAAAATTTTTAATATTTAATTTTTTTTTACTTGATATACAAGCGTCGTCTTGCAAGTTCTGTAGTATGGCTTAAATTAAAAATCTCTGTACAAATTTTTTTGGGGGGATTTCGTTTTGATATAAGAGTGTTTTGGATTACAAGCACCTTTCCGGAACGAATTATGCTCTCAATCCAAGGCATGACTGTACTTCTGTTCTCAAAGAATAGTTCAAAGGAAAAATAATACACCCACTAGTTATGGATAAGATTAATGTCTAAGGAAATATTAAAGACATGTTTCACTTTTGACCAGGCTCTTGATTCAGCCTTAATTATATTTTTTATGGAGAGAATAAAAGATGGGTGGGCCTATAGCAGGATAGTGTCACCATGTTAGTGAATCAGCGCTGATTGAATCTGCTAAGCATTTTGTACTGTTCAAATGAATAATTAGCCCAAATATTATCTTTGCCCCTAAGCGTATCTTTCTTTTGTGTTATCTATTTTCACACATTAGGTGATTCATGTATTACAGATTTAAAATAGCAATAGAAAGGGCAATTAAAAATTAAAAGTAAAGCCAAAATCATTCAAAGGACTCCGGGCTGCTACATGAGCTGTGTAGCCTCTACTTTAACTGAGAGGATGTAAACCCAGCAGTGTTCCTTTGATATCATCTAGTAGAATATGTATAATGTTAAATAGCTTATGCCGCTTCTCTTTTCCCATTCACTCAGACAAAATCTAAATTACATTCCTGAAATGAAAAAGAACTTAGGCTTTGCTTGCTGCCTTCTTTAGAGCATAAAGCAATTGTCATAAAATGGCCTCATGCCCTTTGTAGCAGATGGATATTGCACATGCAGCCTAATCCTATGCTTCTCAGACATTCTACTGAGTTTAATAGAACTTACCGTACTCCCCAGTTACCTAATTGCAGCTTTAGCAGAATTTTCATGCGGGGGGGTGGGTGGAATTCCATTACAAAGGATACTCAAGTGTATTATTCTTTATGTGCAAGCGTGTGTAGTATACAGGGTGTTGAGAATGGAAACTACAATACTTTTACGTCATTATATTTTCTAGAAAAGCATGTATGTGAAAAGATTAGGGAAATCAAGCCTAGGGCCAAATCAGATTTCCTCTCCATTCCATTGTCGTTGGAACATTTTCAACTTTGCCATGGTTGGCTTGAAATCCCTGTCATATGAACCTGCAGTTGGTTAAGGCACTTGGGAAGGGCTTGGCTCAAGGTTTCCAAATAGAAAAGTATGATTGTGGGAGAGGCTTGTTTGCAGAATTGGAACTAGAAACAGCTGTGATAGCCGGAAAGCTGCTGGACAGGCCAGATGAGTACATAGGCTCTTACAATTGTTGCTTTGGCAGACAACTTACTCAGGCATCAGGGACTTAAATCAGGACACCTCAGTTTCAAAGCCTTGGGTGTAGCCTAGTGAGCACATTGTGGGCTCTGTGTGTGCTTGGGCTTCAGAACCACTTCAGGTACAGAAGGAAGCAGGAGCGTGCTTCATTGCAAATGTCAGGCCTCCTCTGGATTAGCTAGGCCAGATATAAGTCTTCCACTTTTGCCTAGTCAACACAGTAGTATCTTTTGCTTCCTGCATTTCAGGCCCAGCCATTGACCTAGGGATTGCTGGAGAACACACCGCACAGGTCTACATTGAGTGAGCCACCCTCCACCCCAGACTGGCCCTGATACCTAGATAGTAATATGCATACTCACACTCTCATGGAGAAATATCCTTAGTTTATTGCATGTTATTGCATTTTAATTTTGTATGATTTCTTCACTTTATTGCTTTCTAACTTATGCAATGCACTGTGCCTTAAGGCTGCAACTGTGCACTCAGTTACATACACTTAAGTTTTACATGGGAGGAATTGCAGCCTAACTTTATTTTTGAATCCAAAATTAGCAAGGGAGAAGGTTGGTTGGCAGAAATTTCTGATTGTCTTTTTGTTGTATGGGGGAGAGCAGGCAAAATGATATGCCTGTCTGGAATAATGTCAGGCTGAGGCTGGACATAATAAATAAGTAATGTTATGATATTAATTGATCTGAAATTTTATTTTTCAGTATCTTTTCTTAGGTCTGTCAATAAAATCCCTGTTCTTTCTTTCTTTTTTCTTTATTTGATGTTGATTTGTTCCGTTGAGTGGAATAATTGGATTGGAAGCATTTAATGTGACAGCATTGCTAAAGCTAAGTGGGTGTGACCTGGTCAGCCCTGTGGATAGTAGATCACTGGGTGCTCCATGTAAGCAAAGGGTGTGTGTGTGTGTGTGTGTGTGTGTGTATGTAAACAGAGATATATAAGTTGTCAAAAGACCATTTAAACATTGCTTGTTTTAAGCAACGTAACTTTTTTCTCCTTCAAAAGCTGCTCATGAAGGCAATTCAATATGTCTGACTATACACAATGAAAATTAGTTTCTGTTTGTTCACACACTGCCGATACTCTATAGCAGGGACAACACAGCTTTTTCAGCCTTAGGGTCAAATTCCATTTCGGAGAAGCTCTCAGGGGATGCATTCTATTGGTGGGTGGGGCCTCAGGCAAAAGTGGGCAGGGCCAAAAAAAATCCACCACCCCCCATCAAATTCCATTGTTACCTATTTATAGTGGAAGCATGTCTACTTAGAAGTAAGCAGGACTGGATCACTCAGCAATGGCTTCAAACAGCATCACAAATATCAAGGCTATGTATGTCTACTCAGAAGCAGGCATATGAGAAGCATTTTCAAATAACACTTCTACTCAAAAGTAAACATGAGCATCATGTCTACTCACAAATAAGCAGGTCAAGCCTCTGCATGCCTACTCAGAAGTAAGCAGGATTAGCCTCTGCAGCACAAAGCTGAGAAGGAAGCAGGACTGAATCACTTAGTAGCAGTATTGCACTGTGGCATCACCCCCTCTGCTGCTCAGGGAAAAGCCTTTATCTCTGATCAGCAGCTGAACAGAGATAAGGGCTTTCCCCTGCTAAGCACTGAGTATGGGAATGGGAGTCTTTTTCAGTGCATGGAAAAGCATTTATCTCCTATCAACTGCTGATCAGATATAAAAGCTTTTCCCTCCATAGCAGTGGGGGTGGGGACAGGGCAAGACACTGCTGGGATAGATGCGGAACCCCTCCCTACTCTCTAGTTAAAACTCTGGTGAGCATTCCTTTATATGTGCCTGAATTTTGATCATCCCTAATTACTCTTTGCAGCCATTCTTTCTGACGACATTGGCATTTATCTTGCCTCTGCAAAAAGATTGGTGGGTTAGGTGATGAAGAAATTGTCCAATGATAATGCTTGCTTTTGCAGAAGTCCCACATTATTTCTAGTTTCATCTTGTGTACAATTTTAAAATTTTGAATCATATAGTATCGTAACAAAAACATTCCTTAATTTCATTGTATCTTCATTGTAGGTATGTGTTGACATACTCTTAATACTTGTTGGATCAGTCAGTGCCTATCTATAAGGTCATTCTGGTAAGGTTCATGAACTTCACAGAATAATTATCTCCTAACTTTGCTTTTTTTAAAAAAAGTGACTTTGTTCTTCTTGTACGTATGAAGATATGTTGAAAACATGCTGACAGCTAAGTTTTCAAAAGTGGAGGTTGTGCTCACTCATAACCTTTGGAAATATTAGTTTGTACTTTCACAAATAACTCTTCATGTGGGGGGGTGCACTTCAATGAGCAGTACGTTGTTGGAGATTCATGGAAGAGCAGGGCTACTTCTATGTGATCAGAAAAAAAGTCAGTGTTTACCGTATTTTTCGCACCATAAGACGCACTTTTCTCCCCCCAAAAAGGAGGGGGAAATGTCTGTGCGTCTTATTGAGTGAATGCTGGAAAAAAACCAAATAATTTCCCCCCCTACCTTCCTCTGCGTGCCTCCAACCGGTCCAGCGGAAGAGAGGAGGGCTCCTGCAGGGGAAAAAACTTGGCAGCGGCAGCGGCACCCCCCCTCCCCGGCAGCAGGGACGCAAGCGGGCAGGCGGCGGAAGAGAGGAGGGCTCCTGCGCAGAGTGGGACAAGGCTGCCCGCTCCCCAAAAAACTTTGCCGCCGCCTCACATCTGGCTTGATCCCGTTGGCGGGGGCAGCCCGATTTCGCTCTACTGAGCGGCGCGGAGCGTTCTTCACGCCGCCGCTGCCGCTGGAGTCAATGCCGGAGCCACTGAAGCCGCCGCCGCCGTGTCACATACGGCTGCTTCGGTGCGCTGGACCCCCGCGCTATGATTTTGGCGGGGGAACCAGGGCAACAGGGCTTAAACAGCCCTGTTGCCCTGGTTTCCCCCCGCCAAAAACATAGCGCGGGGTCCAGCGCGCCGAAGCAGGGTCCCGTTGCGTCACTTCCGCCGCACCAGAACTGACACGACGGGACCAGCGCTGCCGACTCGCTGCGGAGAGCGCAAGCCGGCGAGGAGGCAGGTAGGCCCGCGTGAAAGCAGTAATGGTTATCAGAAAACAAGGGGAAAAAGATTCATGTGCAAATTATTGGAAAACGTAAGAAGTGAGGCTTCCAAGTAGATTTGAACCACAGCAACTCTTTTTATTTACTGTATATAGACTTTGAAAAATGGCAACATGGTTCTTCACAAAAGGACCGTACCTTGTCATGCTAGGGCTACTTCGCTCAAAGCCTTTTCTCAATCACAGTAAAGAAGAATAAAACTCAAATTACAATATCGCCCCTCCCATCCCCGCAGCGATATTGTAATTTGTGTTTTATTCTTCTTTATAACCTGTTTTGGATTGTTTTTAAGAAATGCAGGGTTAAAAAAGCAGTTAATAAATAAATAAATGTATGGAGATATTATTTTGTTCTTTTGTCATTAGTTTTCCAATAATCTGCACATGAATCTTTTTTTCCTTGTTTTCTTCCTCTAAAAACGAAGTGCGTCTTATGGCCCGGGGCATCTTATGGAGCGAAAAATACGGTAATTTCTGTCCAAGGATCGCCCTCCCTTTTACACATTACCTTTACTGCTATGGTTTCTGCTGCCTCCATAGTTGCTCCCACTCTGGTCCATGTACAATTGTAAAGACACCCCCCCCATGTGGGTCACCTGCTAGTCATGTTTGCAAACCTTAAAAGTAACATGTGGCCCTTGAGATGATATATAAACATGCCAGCAAGCCAAACCATATGGGCAAAACATATACTGTACTGTGGGAGTAATCATGGAGGCAGGAGCAATGAATTGCACATATCAGATTATTTTTAAAGGATGGGAGCTCTGTCATACAAACCCTCAGACATTCAGCCTCTCAGTGGTGAGAAGACTTTTATACAGGAGTAATTTCTGTGCTAGCTACATTCTACTTCCATATATTTCTTGAGTGAGGGAAATTAGTAATAGGAATATCTAATAGATGAATGTGCACATTTTCTTGGGCAAATGATGTATAAAAATTATGTTCCCCATTTTGTTCCTTTTAAGAGCATCTGCGTTCTCACTGTGCTCAGTGGCTCACAGGTTCTTCAGTGCTATTTTTTGTGCATAAGACAGTCTGTTCAGCTTCAGTCTAGTAAGGCCAATAGCTATGGTAAATGAGGAAATACATTAGTAAAATGCTTTCACCATGCTTCTAAGCAAAACTACAGTTCTGGGATAGTATCAAGAAACAGCTGGAATATGGGGGAAGGTTATTAAAAATGAGGCATCAGGAGAAAATATTTTCAGTTTAGTTGCAGAAAGCTATTTACAAACGAAGTGTCTGTTTGCAATATATTCATGGCTGTGTGTTTTCTCCTGAGATATATCTATGGTGACAGATATAAGATGAACAGTATATAGAATAGATCTCCATAAATGCATATAGCTTTATAACTTTCCAAGAGTGTTGGTACAGTAATACCTTGGATTGCAAGCATAATTCGTTCGGGAACCGTGCTTGTAATCAAAAACACTCTTATATCAAAGCGAGTCTCTGGCGGGCGTGAGCGGGGCTGATTTCGGACCACTACACCCGCTCGAGGCGAGCGGTTACATCCCTACGACTTGTCTTGCAAGACCTTGCTCGTTTATCAAGTCAAAAAAATTTTTTAAAATTTGCTTGTCTTGCAAAACGCTCTCAGGCCAAGTTACTTGCAATCCAAGGTATTATTGTACATTGTTTTAAGCTTCACAAATTCAGACATCCAGATTATGAGAATATATTGCAAATACACTACAAAGACTCTATAGGTTAGGTAGTTATTCCTCACATTTCCTATTCTACCTGTGTGTGTAGACTTGGATCCTGTTACAACTATGTTCAACTGAGACTGTACGCCTATACATAGATGCTATTGAAGAGATCCTTTTCTTTAAATATACATTTCCAAGTAGTCATTTTGATTAGTGCTTTTGATGGATTGGTTTTCACTGTAATTTCAAATATAGTTTAATTGTATTTTTAATTTAGATTATTTTATTATGACAATTCATTTTGAGTAACAGGCTGGCTGAAAAGTGAGATAAAAATATAAGAAATATAATAAGTAGAGGGATGATAGACTTGAAATCCAAATTATCCTTCCTTTGCTATCCAACCAATTTCACTGCAGTACTGGGATGTGCTCTAGAAATGAAAGCACTCCATCAAAGAAATGCTCAAACGAACTCAGTACATAAATAATAAACCTCAAAAATATCACAAAGTAACAGTACTCAGTCACAGGCTTGTTAAGTTGGAATGGCATGGGATTCATTTTGTTCGCTATTAAACAACTGCCAGAGGGAACATCCACAGATACTTTGAAATAGATGAGTGGCACAAAAAGCAGTTTTACAGAGGTTGTCTACTACAGTTCCCTATTTGTCATATGTCTGATCGAGAGGTCTCTGTTTCTACTTTCCCTTTCATTTGCATATTTTAAAAAAATCTTACTCTGTAGTAACCTCTTATTTGTGAGAACTATGAACAGGTCTTTTGTAACGTCTTCCAATAAAGTTTCCTTTTAATGCTGTCATGAATACTTACCATGAAGATAGGCAGGCTGTCACAATTTTTAGCATTACAACTAATCAGGACAAGTAAGATAAATGTATTGAACCTGTGAAACCAGGAAATGCCTCTATCAAGTAAACTTATATTAACCCGGTTCACACATAATGGCAAATTGTGGGTTAATTAACCCAGAATTTGCCGGGCACACATGTGAACAAGCGCATGTGCTGTCTCAAGTGTGCTCCTCACTTCCACTTTATGGAAAAAGCCTACAATTGCCCCATTCATAGGTTGTGAGCATGATGTGTGAACCTGGAGCGCTGGGATGCTTAGGGGCTAGTTAACCCAGCAGTTAACCCTACAACAAACCCTGGGCTAACCAGTGGGTTGTTTAGCCCATAAACAACCCAGTGCTCCAGGTTTGCATATCACACTCAAAACCTATGAATGGTGTGAGCATAGTTTGTTACAGAAAGCGGAAATAAAGAGCATGTCAGAGGCCATGCACTCACTCACTCCCACTTGTGCCCGGCAAATTCTGGGTTAATTAACCCACGATTTGCCATTACATGCAAACCACTGATATATTTTCTTTTAAAAGGAAAAAAAACATGTTTTGTCATTCATCAAATCCACTGGAACATGCCTTACCATCTGTATACCATATATACAACCTGAGCTGCAGTCCAAGAGCTTTTGTTAGTACCCTGAAAATATAAGCCTTTATTTTAAAAACAAAGTGCATTTTTAGTACTTATGGATTCAGAAATGCATTTGAATAAGTGGTAGCAAAAATGTCCAATACAGACCTCTATGCCAATCCTTGAAAGTACTGATCATTTGACTGTCCTGCATATTCCCTTTTCCCCATATGCAATTTGTGTTTTCTCTTATGTGTGTTGAGTAATATAAAGTATAGAGTTACAGTTCAGTGAAGTTGATGGGTGAGCAGAGGTATTGGTTCTTCTTCTTGGTCTCTGTGCATCACACATATGGGCTCTGCGCGTGCGCGGAGGCCGCTTTGGGAAGATTCTAAAGCTGAGGTAAATTTTGGGCGGGAACCCCTCCCCCCTTGCGTCTCCTTTACGCGGGTTCCCGCCCTCTCCCTCAGTTCCTCTTCGACCGCCATCGCGTGTGGCAGTTCTTTCGAGAGGTTCTGGAATTCTAGTCTTAGAATTCAGCTAGGTTACTGCTTTTCGAGGATTTTTTCTACCTCCAACTTCTCCCCCCGTTCGTCGTGGGATCACCAACTACGATTATGGCTCCAAAAGCCCCCTTTCGCAAATGCGTAAGGTGCGGGACGAAGCTTCCTCCGGCTGACGGACACTCGCTGTGTCTCGCCTGCCTCGGCGAGGGCCATAATGTGGACGCTTGCCATCATTGCCAAGCGTTCACAAAACAAGCGAGGAAGCACAGGGCGGACAAGTTGACTGCCATTCTGTACAAGAGGGCTCTCCAACCGCCCGCGGAAAAGCCTATCCCTTTGGCAAGGCCTAGTACGCCGCCGTCGCACACGGTCTCCTCAGCGGATGCTCAGGAGGCCTACATGGCGACTATGATATCGAAGAGCAAAGCCAAGAAGGCTCGTAGAGAGAAAGAGGAGAAAAGGAAGAGCAAGGAGCGGAAAGATAAGGCGAGGAGACTGGCAAAAAAATTGGCTTCGTCCCTCTCGGGATCGAGATCAACGCTAGCCCCAGATCCGACGGACGTCGTGACCGTTGAATGCCCGGCTGGGCTTAAATCTCCTCCCGCACAGGTTCCCTCAGGCTCAAGGGATCCTCCGCCTTGCTCTCCACCAAAAGCCCCTCGGGATCGAGGGAGGCTGTTCGACTCTCAGTATCTGAGGCGAGATACCAGATTCACCTTCGGACTCAAGACCTCCGGCCACTGCTCTTCCAACTCTCGCCTCCCCGGTTCATGAGATACGGGCTCGTACTCCACGGACTCGATCCAGTTCACTCGAGATCGAGGAGGTACTGATTACCCGGGACCGGGCATCCTCCAGACCGACTGATTCTCGTAGACCTTGAGACCCCCAACGGTACAGGGAGAGGTCTCAGGACTCGAGGGACTCGAGATACTCCCTGGCGTCTCGTTGCAGCTATCGTCGGAGACGCTCCCGTGTCTGAATACAGGTACCAGACCAGGATGTACCGTTCCCGAGAGAGGTCGCCACTCAGGAGACACTCCCCGAGAAGGGATGCCAGACGCTCTCCACAAAAAGGGGTACATCCGAGCCCCAGGATATCCCCTCTGATCCGTCCCCTAGCCCTCCCTTCACAAGTTGATGAGAGAGTGGATCAACTAACTACGGTTTCGATAGCAGCCGTATCCCACTCCCGCAGGTCGTCGACTCCGGGGTCTCCCATAACTGACTCGGACTCGATCGTCTCACTGTCTCCATCGTCTACATCTCCGGCCAGAACATCTCCACTCAGGCCGCTGTATCCCCCTCTGAGGATATGGGCACTTTTCAGGACCAGGTCCTTCGAATGGCCCAAGCCCTCGGTCTGGAGACGGCTGTCGAAGAGAAGAAACAGGTCGACCCTCTCTTCGACGCGGTTTCGAAATCATCTTCGGGCCCGACGTTGCTCCCAATCACCCCGACGATGCTGGAGACAGTGCAAGGATCGTGGAGCTCTCCATCCACAGCTCCTCCTGCGGCAAAGCGCCTTGACGCTCTTTACAAAATCAGGCCAGACACAGCCAAATTTCTCTTCTCTCATCCAACCCCGAATTCGATGATAGTTGAATCAGCACAATCTAGGTCAGGCAAACAACACTCCACTCCGTCCGACCCCGAAGGAAAAAGGTTAGACAACTTCGGACGAAGAGTCTACACCTCGAGCGCCCTGGGGATCCGGGTTGCGGGGTACCAAGCTACGATGGCTAGGTACCAACTCTTCCTTTGGGAAAAGATGGGAGGGCTGATAGACTATCTGCCGGACGAGAAGAGAGACTTGGCCAGAGTCTTCCAGGCTGAAGCGACAAACACCTCCAGACAGCAGATTCATACCGCCAGACATCAAGGGGACTGTCATGGGAGATCCCTGGTGAGTGCAGTCGCCCTTCGCCGACACGCTTGGCTAAGGTCTTCTACATTGACCTCGGAAGCTAAGGCCAAAATTGAGAATCTGCCCTTCGACGGAGTCAGCCTCTTTAATGATAAAACGGACGACTCTCTCGATGCGGTTCAGAAAGCCCGGGTGAATGCGAGGAAGATGGGCCTGCTTCCACAAGCATCTTCTAAGACATTCAAACGCCGCAGGTGGGCTCCATATCCGCCTCCGATAGCTCCGAACCAGCAGGGTCAGCAACTCCAGCAGTGGCAGGACAGTCGTTCTCGTCCACAGCAGCCCCGGGCACAGAGCCGTCAGTTCCAGCAGCAACGGTACCGGGGCTCCCGTAAAGGAGGCGACTTTCAAAGACATCGGGTTTGACGCGACCCAAGGCACGACCAACATCTCTACTCCGATCCTTCCGGCTCGACCTCAGTTTGGAACCCGACTATCCCTCTTCCTACCATCATGGAAGAAAATTACCACCGATCGTTGGGTTCTGGACATTATCCGGCACGGGTACAAGATCGAGTTCGATTCTCTCCCACCTTTTCTTGGCATCCGCACCATGCAGCCATCCCAAACGCTGCGGGAGGAGGTCGATTCCTTGTTACTCAAGGGGGCCATCGAGATGGTCCCGCCTCACCTGGCACAGGACGGCCTTTACTCCAGGTATTTCACGGTGTCAAAGAAGGATGGAGGACTCCAACCAATCCTGGATCTACGTTCAGTGAACTTCTTCATTCTACCCAAGAAGTTCAGGATGGTCACTCTCCAATCGATCTTGCCTCTCCTCCGCAAGACCGACTGGTTTGCATCCATCGATCTCCAAGATGCCTACTTCCACATAGGGATCCATCGAGACAGCCAGAAATACCTGAGGTTCAAGATCGGATCCGATACTTACCAGTTCAAGGTACTTCTATTCGGACTTTCGACGGCACAGAGAGTGTTTACCAAGTGTATGACAGTAGTCTGCGCTGCTCTACGAACCCAAGGGGTGACGCTCTATCCTTACCTGGACGATTGGCTCATCGTTGCACTGTCTGCTCAGGAACTTTGGAGCGCCCTCCACCTGACTACCGACACTTTGGTCACTCTCGGACTCTGCCTCAACGAGAAGAAGTCCACTCTCTTCCCAACTCAAAGGATCCAATTAATCGGAGCATTCTTAGACGCTACGGTCGGTCGCGCCTTTCTACCGAAAGACAGAACTCTAAAGATACTTACCCTCGCCTCGAAACTACAAAAGGCGACGTCGTGCACAGCCCACTCGATCCAACGGCTCCTCGGTCTCATGGCTTCATCCATATCGGTCGTTCCACTCGCTCAACTTCGTATGCGCCAACTCCAAAACTGGTTCATAAGATCGTTCGATTCCGAGATGAATGCCCATCGAACGCGACTAACTATTCCGTCCAGCATAAGACAGTCTCTTCGCTGGTGGATGAGCCGCTCCAATCTAACAAAAGGGCTACCCTTCCAACCCATCACGCCTTCACTTACGCTGACGACGGATGCCTCTCTCCTGGGCTGGGGAGCTAACTGCGGGAATCACACAGCACAAGGCCAGTGGGGCCCGCGAGATCGAGAGAGGCACATCAATGTTCTAGAGCTCAAAGCAGTATGGAACTCGATGAAATCCCTCGAACCTATACTTGCTGCGAGACATCTGCAAGTGGTCACGGACAATACTACGGGTGTGGCCTACCTGAACAAGGAAGGCGGCACCCGCTCGCTATGGCTGACGAACCTAACCCTCCGTATATTCGACTGGATGATCCCTCGTCATATATCAGTGAGAGCCATCCATATTGCTGGGAAGGACAATACGCTGGCAGATGCCCTCAGCAGGATGTCACTCGACTCCCACGAGTGGCAACTCGACGTTCGAATTCGGCAGTCCCTTTTTCACCTGTGGGGAACCCCAACCGTAGATCTATTCGCCACTGCGGCCAATGCAGCTTGCCACACTTTCTGCAGCAGAGCGGGACACGACAACGCGTCGATCGGGGACGCATTCCTGATAACTTGGTCAGAGACTCTGTTTTATATATTCCCACCGATTCCGTTGTTGACCAAAGTCGTCTCGAAAATCCAGTCCGAGGGCACGAACTGCATCCTAGTGACTCCATGGTGGCCGAGGCAGGCCATGGTGGCCGAGGCAGGACTATCCAAGGGAGAGTATCGCTACCTACCGAACACGAAAACGATACTTTCTCAAGCTCAAGGTGCGCTACTACACCCGAATCCGTCCATCGTGAAACTCACTGCCTGGCAAATTTGATACCGAACACTCTCCCTTCGGAGATCAGACTTGTACTGCAGGAAGCTTGGAAACCATCCACTAGAGCTTCATATGCCAGGAAATGGAAAGGCTTCTGTGACTACCTCGGTCGGATTGAAGTGCCCTACTCTAGCGCTCCTATCCATCAAGTGCTGCAATTCATGCTTCATTTGCAACACAAGGGGCTTAAGACGAACTCGTTAAAGGTCTATTTGGCTGCCTTGTCAGCTTATCATAATGGTCAAGATGGATTCACTTTGTTTTCAAACCCGCTAGTCAAGCGTTTCATGAGAGGATTAAAAAATATGACCCCTTCATTTAAACCAGTCACTCCGGTCTGGGACCTCCAGTTGGTTCTACAGGTACTCATGGCTAAACCATTCGAGCCAATGGCGACAACGGATCTCCGCTTAGTAACTTTTAAGACCGTATTTCTTGTCGCAATCACCTCTGCTCGGAGAGCATCAGAGTTGGCGGCTCTAAGGGTCGATCCACCGTACCTCAGTTTCCACAAGGAAAAGGCGGTGTTGCATCCAGATTTGGCCTTCCTTCCTAAGGTCGTGTCTGCCTTCCATCTAAATCAAGACATTATATTACCAGCATTCTTTCAAAGTCCGTCGACTCCATTGGAGCATCAGCTTCACATGTTGGACGTACGAAGGGCTCTATTGTTCTACAAGTCCCGTACTGAGTCCATTAGGAGATCTCCCCGTCTCTTTATTTGTTACGGTGGACACTCCAAAGGTCTGCCAGTCTCGACCCAACGTCTATCCTCGTGGATTGTAGACTGTATCGAGCTAGCATACGAACTCAAACGACAACTGTTACCGAACTCGGTACGAGCTCACTCTACCAGAGCCGTTTCAACCTCGACGGCTTTCGCACGGGGAGTATCGATGACGGATGTTTGCAAGGCAGCTACATGGTCCACGCCTTCGACGTTCGTATCGCACTACCAAGTCGATTTTCGATCCCAGAGGGACAATGCATTTGGCAGAGCTGTCCTTTCCTCGGTCCTACAATGATGACGACACCGACCCTCCACCGGTAAGTCAGCTTGCTACTCTGCCCATATGTGTGATGCACAGAGACCACGAAGAAGGACAGGTTGCTTACCTGTAACTGTGGTTCTTCGAGTGGTCATCTGTGCAGTCACACAACCCGCCCATCCATCCCCGCTACGGTGTCACTGTCGAGTTCGATGGTGTACTGAAGCGGGACCCTTGGGCGTACTATGATCGATACCGTGTAACACCATCGAATTCGGCTTTCGGTATTGGTATCAAGAAATTGGGAAAACCTCTTCCTATGTTCTCCCTTAGCACTGGGATCGCGATGGCGGTCTCAGGGGAACTGAGGGAGAGGGCGGGAACCCGCGTAAAGGAGATGCAAGGGGGGAGGGGTTCCCGCCCAAAATTTACCTCAGCTTTAGAATCTTCCCGAAGCGGCCTCCGCGCACGCGCAGAGCCCATATGTGTGACTGCACAGATGACCACTCGAAGAACCACAGGTACAGGTAAGCAACCTGTCCTTCTTCTAGAAACAGTGGTCCATTCTACTATTACTCTGAAAAAAAGTTGCTCTCAACTTTTTTTTTACTTTCAGTTCCATAGTTTTTAATACAGGCAAAACTAAAATTTGCCATTATAATAATTTATTCTAAAAATATATAATATAGAAAAACATTTGACTAGAATTCCATTCTCTTTGTTTTGAAGCCTGGTGGTTGGGAAGGTTATGACAGTTATCCTCCAGATTCATTTCTCTAATTAAATCATGTGCTTAGGAGATCTCTAAGCATCTGTCTTTATTTTCAGAAAGTTGCTAGGAAGTATTGCCAGTTTGCCCTATACTGTTGAGTTGTCCTTTGCTCCACTCTTATTGCAGCTTGTCCTTTGATTTTTAACCAAGGTATCACTAACACTCTGGCGTAGTGTGACAGAAACTTCCATATTGCACTACCCTTGCCTTTAATTAAGTAGTCATTAAAAATGAAACACTTTTCTCTTCCTCCTGTTCAGAAAGTGACAATGATGGAGGGGCCCAGCATGCCCATGATGGTGCAGAAATTGAATCATTAAATTAGAGCAGTTGTAAAGATCCCTATCCTGATTAGTTATACAGCTTGCTTTGCTTAGTGATTAATGTGATTGCAAGAATCAAATCTGTTTCTTCTCTCAAAGAGAGCATTACCTGAATGGTGATTATACTACATATGCAAACAAATAATGAAAATAATGAAACAATAACAAAATGAAGGATCAACATCTGCTAGGAATACATTGCTTGTGTTGTGTTCCTTGCTATTGTATATTTTTCTGTGCACAGCAAAATGCTCATGAAGCCACCACATAGAACTGGATGATTTGCAGCAGTAACTGCCAGGGTGGGAAGTATTGTAGGGTACCGTCTGAGATAATCTGCACTGGGATAGCCTTTTAGCCAAGCTGGTCAGCCTTCTAATTTTATTATTTGTTTGATTCATTTGTACCTCACTTTTCTTCCAAAGAGCCAAGACTGGCAGGATTGAGAAGCATTATTTCCGTACTCACAAGAAGTCCTATAGGTACAAAGTGTCTCTGGATTCAAAGCTGGGAAATCTTGGAGGTGTGGTGGCAGCTACTGATCATAATATTCTGTTATTGTTATGTTTTGATGCATTTGTTTTATTATTGTTTTAATCGAGTTTAATTTAGGATTGTAGGCCACACTGAGTGCCATTTTTCTTGGTAGAAAGGTAGGGTACAAATCAAATAAATAAAGGGGCACATACACATCTCCCCTGAGAGAGCTTCCCTGTTGTCACAAGGGGTCTTAATGAAAAGTCTCTTGTTTCCAGTTTGTTTTCATCATGTGAATTCTGTTTGCCTGTTAGAACTCAACTGAAATTCCTGTCCCAATCTTTTCTGGAATTATTCTGATTTCTGACAGTGACAGCTTAGTTCCTTGACTCATATCTCTTGTGAACTGAGTTTGCAGATGGGGAGATCAGCTTCTCAACTAAGTCTTTGTTTATAGTAATGTTCTTGCCATGGTTATTTGAGGACTACTATGATATGCTTTTTTTATATGTGCCTTATGTACACAATAGGGGCAGTATCTAATGGGGTGCTTACTCCCTCACTGATTATTCTGCACCCTACTAATTCCTGTCTACAAGCAACACCCACTGCTTGCAGAACGGCTGTTTAGTGTTTCTGGGGGGCAACTGGAAACAAGTGAAAACGCTTATTTCTGAAACAGGGCACGCCAGTGGAGCTCGCATAATGGAGCTCTGCCATCCGGTCCCGATCCAGAAGCTAGCATTTCCACTCGTTTTGGGGCTTCCACTGGGAAGCATTAAATCTCTGTTGTGCAAGTGGTGAGTCCCACTTGTGCAACGGAATCGACGGTACCCACTGCTTGCGCAACAGAAAAGTGGAGCGCAAGAGAATAGGCAGGGTTATAAGTGCCCCACTGGATACTGCCCTATGTGATCTTCAGTTGGTAATTATCCTTAGCATCTCATTTTCTTGATCTGATTCACGACAGAGAACCTCTTCCTTTTTTGTATGGATTATGATCATGTTTCATGGAGGAGACTTGCTTAGTACAAAGTTAGAAACCCCTGAGATAGCATACAGAGCTGCTTCACACATTGGATTTGATCCAAAGGTTCCCTTATGTGAGCTGAAGTGCACTTTTGGATCTAACCCATTGTGTATTTTTGTATATAAAGACTATATACAATTTTGCAGCCCAAACCCAACAGAGTTAGACATGCTTAAGCCCATTGACATCAGTGGGCTTAAGCATGCCTCACTCTTCATTGGATTTAGACGTATATTCACAATAAATCTCAAAGTCTTTTTCTTGCCAAGCAATTGGTTTTGCCTTTAAAAAAAATTAAATTCATATTCTGTACCTGATGTTCCTATATTCCCAACCTGGCTGTCTGCAGTTGATACTGAACAGCATAGCCATCTGCAAATAAATCCTGCAGAGAGGATAACAGCAATACCGGAACCTTTCCCTTCTAAAATGAGGATATCAGGAAGGTGAATATGATAAATCAGAAAATCAATGATGGGAAAAGGAAATTGGAGGGCCTTCCTTCACTTAGCATATTCCCTTATGATTCACAACATGAGACTGATTGCTAGAAAATGTTCATACTAATGACAGATTTGCTATAGCATGTACACAATTTCCTTGTCTTGCAGACATCCTTATTGCAGATATGTGTCAATAACAAAAGGATACAAGAAAGATGCTCTTTATTTAGCCCAGCTGTTAAACTAAAGACGATAATACAATACCGCTGGGGCATCTATCATACAAAACTTGAAATAGAGAAACCTAAAACTGTATTCTATCTCTCTCTCTCTCACACACACACACACACACACACCGCCACCACCTCCTTAAAATTATACTGTCAACCACATTATGAATTTCAAGGACCATGACTAGCTAGCTGACTTTCATCTTTATATTTTCATTTATTATTATTTTTTACTTGAAATAGTTGGATCAAAGGGATTTTTAAAGTTATTTCTTTGCTGAAAGTTAAACTTGCTCTGAATCTAGGTCATTTAAAGTTTTGCTGTCTCTTGAGTGAATATTTCTGCATGGATTTATTGAGAGAACAGTGAATACAGTAGGACTGATTTTTGCATTTTGCATATTAACGATTTGGTGAATAATGCATAATACAAAATCAAAGAGGAGGTTATAGAATCTGTAGTCTCCTAAAACAGGAGGAAAAATAAGGAGGAAAAAAAGCACATTTTCAGAAAAGTTTGAGGTTGCTGTTATTACCCATGCTATCTATTGATAGTTGAGTGTCCCAAAGATTTTTATCCCACATAAGGTTAGATATGCGTTTTCCACATAAATAAAACATTTTCTTTCTCTTGCACTTAGGATGCATTTACATGTGCATTTTAGGTTTATTGTTGGGATTACCATGGACCATATGCAGTGACGATCAAGTTTTAATTTGGTGAGGATTTTTGTTCACATGAGAATATCCTGCACTAGTTCAAAGCATGCTGGGGGACCTTGCAGTGAAGCAATAAAGCAAATGGCTCCCAAGATACACTTTAAAACTATACATTAACATAGTTTGAAAATCTACTTTGTTAACATTTTGGGCATAGAAAAGGATATAGAAACAAGGTTACTAAGGAAAATAACGGAATTAGAAAAAATAAGTTGCAGATAATGAAAATAAATAGATGGGAAGCAAATTTCAATAAGTATAACACAATTTTCTTAGCATAGATGCGAGAGAAATGAAAGATAGGATAACCATGAGTCATCCATAATGTGGGAGAACTGAAAGGTGAGACATCCGATAAGAGATGAATGTTTATGAATGAGCATGCAGCAGAATACTATGAAGTAGACTGAGGGAGCAAATGAGTATGAAGTAGAATGAAAATCTAATGTAGTCTCTCCTTTTTGGAACACTATGTATAAGTTCATCACAGACTAATGTATGTTTTATTGCTTACAGACCATTATTAATAGTGCAAACCTAAGAGTGCAATTCTATGCCTAAACGCCCAATTGGCAGAGGTCTCCAAGATTAGAGACCTCCGTCTATCCTGTGCACTGCTGGGCTCTTACCGGCAGGGCAGGAGGAACAGCAAAGGCTTTTTTATTTTTTGCCTCTGTCCTCCCAGTGCAGCATTTTTCATTAGACAGGACTCTGAGCCTATCTAACTCACTTGCTTTGCCAGGGGCAGGGATAGCGGCTGAGAGGCCATTAGGTACAGCAGGAGAGGGAGTCACTGCAGAAAGCCTGGGAGGGGCTGGCAGGAAAATCCACAGTCAGATCTCCTCCAAGGTTGGAGCTCTGTCTCTATTCTCAAAGGGGGAGATCCACTGAATCCTATGGCCCCTCAGACGCTGTCTAGGGGCCATATGAAAGGTCTCTTAAAAGATGTTTGAGAGAGGGTGGGTGATTTTCTGACAGATGCATCAAGACAATTGCTACACTTGTCGAATTTTGGGCCACTTTAGACTTATTTGGTAGCTTAGAAAAGAAAAAATTCAACTTGCCAGTTGGGCAAACAAGATTTAAGAGAAATTAACAATGTATAGTGTGTTGTTTTAGATTAAAAAACAAAATAAAACCTGGAGTGGAACTAAGCTTTCTTATTACTGTATATTTTCTTTGCAGCAGATGACATTTTGTTTAAACAGTTCCTTGGAGGAAAAGAATATTATTGGCTATTATACAAAAAAACAGACATCGGTTTTGATGCCCAGGGCTTGCCTATAACTATGCTTAAACCCTCCAGAAAAACAAGGAATGGGATAGTCCATGATTTTTTTTCATCCACTATGAATTAATTACTGTACATCTGTTCTGTATAGATGTGTAATAAAAGCAAAAGAATCATAATAATTAAGAGATGTGAATACTTGTTCCATTGAAAATAAACCCATTTTTTCAACAAGATCTCTCAGACTGAAAGCAGGCGCTTCATTTTATGCACTTACGAGTCTTCAGTATTCACTAGATTTGATAGACTTTCAGAATGAATAGCCCAGAACAAATAGTGATTGTTTCTGATGTCTGAGAAGTTTAATAGGTATTCTGAAGAATGCACATTGTGGTCAGTAAGGGGAAGTACTGTGGTGACTGTAGTCCATGTAGTCAAGAGATCTGAGGAGCAGGCTGTGCTAGTCACTGCTGATGGAACTCCATGCCATTTACCTGTTTTACACAACAAAGGAGCACACTTGGTATGCACGTGTACGTTTAGGATATACACCAATGGGGGAATGGTGTACAGCCCAAACCCTAGGTGCACAGGCCCCTGATTTTGAGGGGACAGGATTTCATGAATGGTGTCTGTGTGCATTAGACAATGTGTAGATCCCCATTTAATGTTATGTCCAACACATAGATGTGCAACAGGCCTTGAAGTGAGGCAGGTCTGTATGTGTGAAAAGCCATGCAGAAATTGAAAAAATATTTCAATACCTATTTATTTTTGCTTGAATTGCAGGTTTTAGTGGATGTAAAATGAAGTTAGGAATTGCTTTATTAGCATAAGAGAAATTTACACTGAAGAGTTAAAACAAGAAATAGAGAAGAAAAAAACCTGAAAAAAAATTAACCAGGGTGGGAAGAGAAACACATATGACTTACAACCAAGCTAATGAGTAGTGGGTCACTGGAACACCAGTAAGAACTGTAAAAGATACTGGGACAAAAAATAGTTTCCTTTCCAAATAGCTATCAATTTTAACAAAGTTAGCACATACTTTTTTGTTTTCTTTTTAACCATACATCTGCAGATGGTCAAAAAGTTATCAAGTCTTCTCAGCAAAATGAATAACCCATCATCTCTAGGCAGGAAGAAGGATTGCAGGTGGATAAGAGACAATGGAACTACTTCTACTGCCTTTGGTGTGGCCTCACAATTCAATGACTTCTTAAAAACTCTCTTAGGGTGCAATCCTATGGCCTCCAAACATTGTCTGGGGGGCCATAGGATTATTTGGAGCCCCAGCTCCAAGGTTAGGACTCCGAACACTGAGCCCCCACCCTGCACCCCCTTGTAGCCAATGTGGAAAGAACCACACCAGCTGCCTCTCCAAGGTCTGAAATCGGCCTCGGAGAGGGGGAAAGGGGGTGTGCTGGGGGGCAGGGAGGAGAGGAGCCTGGGGCCGACAGCTTATGCCGTATCCAAATGGCACCCCAGCCTCCTTCCCTCCCCCTCTGTAGCACTTCATCTTGATAGCTGAAAATGGCCATCTAGATGAAATACAGGGCATGGAGCATGGCAGATATTGCTGCCGCCACATCATTCACCCAGCATTGAATGCACGTAAGCATGTGTTTGGAGGCTTACATGCTTTGAGGGCAGAGGGCATTGGATCATGTCCTTAGCCTCTCTGTTTTCAAGCATTTCCAAATAATGAGACTCAGTCCTTTTTCCCCATTCTTCCTCCTATTGCATTGCCAGTGTCAATGAAAAAATTCTGGCTTTCTGGGGAACTTTGGCTTAATAACAGTTAATAAGCCAGGATAATAAGCCATGGTCTGATTCTGGCTTATTATCCTGGTGTGCTAATCAACATTAACCCATAGTACCCTGGTTTGGACATAACATAATGGAGAATCCTGGCTTAATGCAAGCCAGGATCTCCTCACCAAAGCCAACCTGCAATGGGAAAACAGGAAGCGGGGGGCAAGGGAGGAAAAAATTGCCATGGCATTCATTGATGTTTCCTAAGCCATAATTTGTGACCATTTGTCCATAATACATTGACAAATGTACAAAGTTTACATTCAGTGAGCAGTGAAAACCACAATACAGTAATACCTTGGATTGCAAGTAACTTGGTTTGAGAGCGTTTTGCAAGACAAGCAAATTTTTAAATATTTATTTTAAAAAATTTGACTTGATATACAAGCGACGTCTTGCAATACAAGTACTGTAGTATGGCTTAAATTAAAAATCTCTGTACAAATTTTTTTGGGGGGAATTTCGTTTTGATATAAGAGTGTTTTGGATTACAAGCACGTTTCCGGAACGAATTATGCTCTCAATCCAAGGCATGACTCTATTAGATTGTGACATAACAAATCAGTGGTACAGTTAACACCCAGAGGCAACACCCTTGATTTTTTCATGCTTCTATTTATTTGGAACATTGAACGTTTAGTCAAATATTGAATGACACAAAAATTATGCTAACTGATGTAAATGTATATGTGACCTATGTTTTGATAAGTGGCATTACTTTATATACAGTATAAGATTAAATTTTAAATTGTACACATGTTCAGATGTTTTGCTACTCCATGTTTTTCACAGAAGATGTGGAGAATTATAGCTTTGAGTTTCTTAGCACTCCGTTTTTCCTGGGTGATAAGTCTAGGTTTAGATGGTGGGAGGATAAGATGTTCTTTGGCTGCAGCTAGGAACTAAAATGCAAACTTTGTTGGTAGGTTGTTAGTGTGACATCTGAACCTGGACTCTATGGGTTGTTTGTGGATTAAACAACCAAAAGTTAACCCATGGTTTGTTTGTAGGTTAACTTTGAGTTGTTTAATCCATGAATAACCCAAATTGTCTGGGTTTGGACGTCACACTAACAACCTACGAAGAAGCCGACCATAGGTTTTTGAGAGAAACTGGAAGTGGCTTGCATGCAGTGTGCATCCCCGCAAATCTTGTGTTAATTAATTACCCCACAATTTGCTGCTGAACACTGCCATTACATGCAAACAGGCCCTACTCTCATCATCAGAGTAATGAAAGTGGGAAGCGCAGAGGCGGCCAGTGAAGTGAAATGCTAGAATTGTTAGATAGGTGCAGGGGGATGTTCCTTTTTACATAGCAGACAAATAGGAAGGCTATTGCGATTAATTCCACCATTTACTTTGCTCATTTTTAAAATTATCAGCAAGACTTGCTAGATTTGGAAGTTTAACTATGGAATTCACTACCACAAGATGTAGTGACAGTCACCAACTTGCACAGTTTTAAAAGAGGATTAAACAAATTTATAGAGGTAATGGCTATCAATGGCTACTAGTCATGATGACTATATATTACTTCCGGTATCAGAGGTAGTATTCTTCTGTGTATCCATTGCTGGAGACATGAGCAGGAGGGTGCCATTGCACTCATATCCTGCTTGTGGGCTTTCCATAGTCATCTAGTTGAACACTGTGCCAACAGAATGCTAGACTAGATAGGTCTTTGGTCTGATCTAGCATGGTTCTTCATATGTTCAGTCATCTTGAGACCTCCTAACCACCCAGGCTTGCTCAAGTGACAAATTACTCTTTATGCTTAAACCAGTACAATATCGTAGCTGCATTCACTCAGTGGGCCAAGCAGAGTTTTATTTCTTCAAGGAAAAGTTTTTCCAAAGGCAGCTAGATATCGCTGAACTTCATTAAGTAAGGGCAAATTGTAAACAGTGTCTTTCTTCAAGCTATTCCATTACAATTCAACAGAGCTGACTTCAGGGCTTTCCTGGGAACCATAGATCTAGACCACTCATGTACATCTTAATCTCGGGGGGGGGGGGAAGGGTATGACATCTCAATGACAAGGTCAACCCAAGTACTGACATTTCTCTGTAGAATTTGAGAACTGTATTGTGTCTTCCTGATGCCAGGGTTGTATAGTTTTAGATAAATTCAACCAAAAAGACAACTAAAAATGTAGGGAATGTTTTGTTTGAAAAATGATGGTGTAAATTAGTCTATCAGCCATGAAGATACTACTGGAACATTATAAGAGTCTGTTCAGTTACATTCCCCATAGCATCTTATCTTCATAGTGGGATAGTAAAATGCTTTGCAGTGTGTGAAGGATGTTGGGAGAGAACACAAATCACTTAATTCTTCTTACTGGCACCCTGATCTTAATCACTGGAGCTGGCATATCTGCCTACTATACAAAAACAGAATGTGGCAGTGAAATAAGTGCAACAATACAGTCCATCCTAAGTACTTATTTACCGTTACACCACACTTTATGATTGCAGTACAAGGCCATTTAATCATTGTTGTTTCAAGCCTTAAATTATTCAGTTCACCAAAACATGACCTAAATCAGTGAATGCAGCTATGATTAAATTCTTTACTAATGGCAGTGACTTCTCTCATAACCAAATTGGAGTAAGAATACCTAATGTAAAATGTATTTGTCTAATATCCAACAAGTTCTAGGATTCCTCCAATCATTTATTTATTTATTTATTGCACCATTCATTTTGCTAAATCATTTGGAAATGCAACACAGAAACAGTATCTTTACCTATTTTACTGATTCTGAAGAAAAATAAATGAGAATTAAAAATGGGACTCAATGAATATTTTTCACCCATTTTCTGAAAGCAGTTAAGTTCAAGAAAACACTAAAATACTGAGATAAAATTGTGTCTCCGAAACCATGATTTACATGTTTAACTTAGTATCTTTTGTTTTTTGTTTTTTAAAAAAAGGGCAGCCAAGGCAAGATTGAAATATCAAGAAATCAATAAAAAGTAATTAAGTAAAGTGCTCAATGACCTTGAAAAGGCTCTGAAGGCAAACTAGGATGTGTAATAAATAAGGAAATATAAGATAGTGTAATATAATCTTGCTTCAGCTTTCATGAAAAATGAAATATATCATTTGGTACTTTTAACTGTATAATGCATTTTACCAAAGTCCTTAATTAAAATAATAAGCAAAAAGGAATAACTATTGAAAAATAAACTTCATATTTTTCAATAAAAAATATTGGACAAAGGTACTTCTTTTATAGGTTTATTTATGTATTTAAAATATTTTATATGCCACCCTTCATCTTATGGTACCGGGGCACTTTACAATTTTTTTAAAATTAACAAATTCTAATAAAATCACAATTAAAAAGGCATAAGATACATAAAATAGGCAGTCACACCACCAGGCTTCATAAAGCAATTCAAAATGACCTTGCAAACAAATAGGTTTTGACCTGGCGCCAAAAAGAAAATAATGTTGGTGCCAGTTGCACTTCCATGGGGAGGATGTTCCACAATTGGTGTGCCACAACAAAGAAAGCTTTCTCCTTTGTTGTCACATAATAGCAGGGTTCACAGAATGGGGGAAGGAAAAGAAGCCATGGTGGCTTCTTTTTTTCGCCCACTCTGCCTTATTTCCATAATAGGGATGCCCGTACACCCTCTCTGGTTATTCCTATTACCCAGGCACATAACAAACCAACCCCATCTTCTAGGGCAGAGAACTAAAAACCGTCAGATTAAAACATAAGTAAGTGTACAATTTAAAGTGCGATGCAATCAGATTAAAATGATCAAGTTAAAGTGCAGTGCAATCAATCATTTACATTAAAGCGCCAATAAATAAAGTGCAGTCTTCTGAAAATTAATGACCCTACTAATAAATTATAGAGTGCTTAATTAAAAATCAGACTAAGACAGGCTATAATAATTACTGAGGTAGGGATTGACTTCATTATCATACATCAAAAGGCTATATTGGAACCTCCCAATTTCTGCCCCTCTGTCTCTCACCCAGTTGAGCAACTCTTTCTTCAAAAACTCGCCTGAATCTCACTCAGGATTGAGATTATTGTGCAAGACTTGACTTATTAATTTACCACATTAAACTTCATAAGAATGTGTTCTTACCCTCCAGGCCACCTCTGCTATTCTGGCTACCATTATCTGTTTGCTGTGTCTGTGCTTGTTCATAACTACTACAATCAGTTCTTTGTTCTTTAATTGCACAAGAAATTATACTAATTATGGGTTGTCTCCAACATTGGTTGTCCACCAGCATAATGGAAACTATTGGTGGAATGGATTTCCCCACCTTCTGTGCACACCCCAATTCTGCTCCAGAGCAGATTTGGGGGGCATATAAAGGAGCTACGGGGAAGGAGAGCAAGGGGGAATCCTGCACAAGCGAAAGTCTGCTCACATGACATTGGATTTAATCCTGTATTATAATCATTTGTATTTAATGAGCAGGGCCGGATCCACACCTAAGGTTTATTACAGGACTGTATCGCTGCCGTGACTTGTGGGACACATGATGCATGCACTTTTCAGTGCCGGTTGCAGTGGTCCTGCGTAATCATTCTTCATTTCTTCCAGAATTTCCCAGACTAAGTTTATCACGTTTTTTTCTGTTATTGCGGTTCACTGTCGCAGTACACGGCCAGTGCGTGCTAAACTTGCACTGCAGTTGCCCGTCCAAGGTGTGGCCATGAAAGTGTCGTCACTGAAGTTAGCCAATAGTTGTTGAGGGGCAGGGGGGATGCGGCATGATGTGTTCTCCCAAACTGGTGGGGAAGAGAGGTGTCCACCATTTGTTGTGCGGCGGTTTGTTCTCTTCCCCAGAAGCTTCTTAAAAATTTTTTGGGTAAACGTTCGTGTGCAGCTCCGCACCTCTGAGCAGGCTGCTTTGGAGAATCACATGTCAGTGTTGTTGTTGTTGTTTTAAAAACAATTTCGCTGCTGCACACATGCGCACCTCCGCATAAGCAGCGGACCAGAAACAAAGAACCTCTGCTTCTGAAATGGCTGTTTCCCCTGCATGTGAAAGGCAGTACCTCTAGGATAACCACCACAGAGTTTGGGAGGGGACAGGAGCAGGAGGCTTTCACCCCCTTTTTTAAACAGCCATGTTCACCCCTGTTGCCCGAAGAGCAGGGAGCTGTAAATTAGCCAAAAGGCATGCATGTCTGCTCAGAAGTAAATCACATTCTCTCCAATGCCCTTACTCCCAAGTGTATCACATTGATTTAACAGGAGCCTTGTGCTCAGGAAACTCAGAATGGGAGGAACAACTCTTTTTTCTTTCTTTTCTTAAAGATCGCTCCTGTGCTTGTTCACACCTGCGCAGAAACGACAAAGCAAAATTTAAAAAAACAAAACAAAAAAACCCTGTTCAAGGTAACACCCGGCTCTACCACTGCGGAGTTAGGTGTGGGGTAGCAAACCGGGATGACTGCAGTATATTTAATGAGAGTGTGCCCTGTGAGTAGTGACTGCAGAATGTGAATATAGTAGTACCGTTCTGCTAACTTGATGGTATACAGTGTAATGTGGATCCCCCCCAGGTATTTTACAATGAGCTCTAGAAATGGTTTACCAGCTGAGGCTGACTTTTCCCAAGGCTTTTCCATACTTGCTCCCCAAGGTAACCCCATACGCATTGCTCTTTATTGCCTTTCTCCCATTGTGGGCATTGTTTGGCCATTTCTGTCTGATTCAAATGTGTTGAAATAGCATGTGGAGCAGTTCTTCCTGGACGGAACCACTTCAGACTACAGGTGAGGGATCATATGTTTGAATGCTTTCGCATGTAAAGGCTCCCTTTCTCTGAAAAGCTAGCATGTCAGGGAGAACAGGCCTATCCTATCCTTCTCCCTGATATGTTCCATCAGCAGTGGTAGAATGTCATTTTTTAAAATACGTAGTTTAGCTCTTAGGGCATTCTCATACATGAGACTTAAAGTGACCCTTGCCTCAATGGATTTTGTAATGCAAATGTAAAACCTATATTAGCCAGAATGTTCATTCACATTACAAATGCATCGCCTCTGCATTTTCTTCCAAATGAGCAAGAGTAATTTTATGTTCATGTGGAAAAACTCTCAGAGTCGTGCTTCCAGATGGAGTGCTCCTAGCACTGTGCACCTAGTCCAGCTTTCCCTCCTTAACAGATTTTCTGCAGTAAGGAAAAAGATGGAAGAGGTGGGAAAACATGGGAGGCTTACAAGTAGAAGACAACATCTGAAACCCCTGTAAAATTCTGTGAATGAGGTGGGGCAATGGCATGA
Organism: Shinisaurus crocodilurus; assembly: GCA_021292165.1. Classification (NCBI taxonomy): domain Eukaryota; kingdom Metazoa; phylum Chordata; class Lepidosauria; order Squamata; family Shinisauridae; genus Shinisaurus; species Shinisaurus crocodilurus. The sequence continues at coordinate 110,605,073 of CM037877.1, forward strand.
GAAGCCTCCTCTGGAATTGCTCTTAGTTTGTTTGGAAGAGGGATACACAGTTTCTGAACAAAAGAGATGCCATGCTGTCTGGATTCACAAATCTATAAATTGCACCGAATCACTTCTGGTATGCATGTATAGTTAACACACTGGCTGGCTTGCTCCCATGCATTCAGCAGAAGGTAAGAACAGTTTGTACATGTGATAGGGAATCCTGACTGTGCTAGGTGATCACAAGTCCGTACTATACAGAAAATAGAATAGATTTTCCAATAAGAGTGCAAATATACTCAAGCTCTCCCCCACCCCCCATTATGAGCCATAGAGTTGAGCTGGTAGGAGGGGCAAGAGTAAGAAAGCTACACTGCAGTGAGAAGTTGCCAGATGGAGAGGGTGCCCTTCAATAGTGCCAATGAATAGAGCAATTGGTTTGGGGGCGGGGTTGAACTTCTTAGATAGGCAGTAGAAAGGCAAAATGAAGCTCCTAAATGTACATTAGGTGTTCTACAAATTCTATAACTGGAATTCAGTATTTTTAGCCTGCAGAATCAACATAATCCACACTGTTCCTATTGTGCATACCTCTCTAAATTCCTTTTACATTGTATGCACTTTCTTTGAACATATAAATTATTCATGGGTAGAATAACCCTATAACCTGGGAAATGTTTTAATTAATTTTGGACTAATATCTGTTGCTTCCCTTTGACATATTTAGTTTAATTTTGACTAGCTTTATCTTAACCATTAAATCGTTTTAGAAATCAGACTTGTCTTCTTGCATGAGAATCAACATGAAAAAATTCCAAATCTGTCTAATAATTATTACATATGAGATAATTTCAGCAGTTGGGCAGAGTCCAAAGCTCTCACTGTGCAGAGCTAAAATAGAGGACTCTCATCCTGGCTTTGAATGTCATTTGGTCATTATAAAATTACCAGCTGAAACTCCGGAAATAATATTATCCGGCTAGAAATATAATTCGGCCTAGGCATTTTTGCAGTGTAGTAGAAATTCAGTTGCCAGGTCATCTTCAGGCAGTATTGACAAGGTGGTTACCTCAAACTTCATGTAGAAGAAATGAAAAATTAGTATTTATTTAGTATTATTAATATGTAATAATATATACTAAAAGAAAAAGGCACAGGTCAGGGAACACATGCTATCAGCTTCTGAAGAAACCACCAATGAACTGATATATTTATTTATTTATTGCTTTGATTTGTACCCTGCCTTTCTACCAAGAAAATGGCACTCAAGGCAATTTACAGACGGAAATAAAACTTGATTAAAACAGTAATAAAAATGAATGCATTAAAACACAATGAAAAACAACAATAGAATAAAAACTGCATGTAACCCAACAGATCTGCCTACATGCCAAAGGCCTGCTTGAATAAAAAGGTCTTTGCCTGCTGGTGGAAGGACAGCGGAGAGGGAGTGAACCTAGCCTCCCTTGGAAGGAAATTCCACAGCCTGGGGCAGCCACTGAGAAGGCCCTTTTTTGTGTCAACATCAAACATTTCTCTGAAGGCAGCAGTCTGAAAAGAAGGGCCTCTCCTGAAGATCTTAAGACCCAGGCAGGCTCGTATGGGAGAAGGCGGTCTTTCAGGTAGCCATATCAAGCTTTATAGTCCCAAGCCATATCAAGCTTTATAGGTCATAGCCAGCACTTTGAATTCTGCCCAGAAACAGACAGTCTGGTCAACAGTATTCTAGCCCAGCTGATGTTTCTGAACAGTTTTCAAAGGCAGCCCCACATAGAGTGTGTTACAATAGTCCAAATGAGAAGTAACTAAGGCATGCATGACCATGGCCAGATGAGACGTCTCTAGGAACCGGTGCAGTTGGCACACTAGCCTCCGCTCTGCAAACACACTCCTTGCCACCACCAAAACCTGAGTATCCAGGTTCAGGGTCTAGTCCAGGAGTACACCCAAACTGTGAGCCTAAAGCTACAGGGGGAATGGAACCCCATCCAGCACATGTTGAATCCCTATTCCCTGATCTGCCAGGAGCACCTCTGCCTTGTCTGGATTAAGCTTCAATTTGTTTGCCCTCATCCATTCCATTACCAACATCAGATACTGGTTTAGAACTGGAACAGCTTCCTTGGATTTGGATAGAAAGGAGAGGTAGAGTTGGGTGTCATCAGCATACTGGTGGCACCGAACCCCAAAGTTCCAGACAGCCTCTCCCAGTGGTTTCATGTAAATGTTTAATAGCATTGGATGGAGCCCTAAGGAACACCGTAAATCAATGGCCACAGCATCAAACAGGAATCCCACAGCACCACCTTCTGAGACCGCCCCTCCAAGAAGGACCAGAGCCACTGTATAACAGTGCCTCCTACTCCCATCTCAGACAGATGCCCCAGAAGGGTACCATTGTTGATGGTATCCAAAGCCACTGAGAGGCCCAGCAGAATCAATACAGACACACTCCCCCTGTCCAATTCCTGGTGTAGATCATCCACCAAAGAGAGCTAAGCAATCTGTGTTCCATAACCAGGCCTGAAGCTAGATTGAAATGGATCTAGATAATCTGCATCATCCAGAAATCCCTGGATCTGAGAAGCCACCACACACTCCAGAAAATTGCCCAAGAATGGAGTATTGGAGATGGGCTGGAAATTATCCAATACAGTGGGGTCCAGAAAGGGATTTGTTTTTTAAAGAAAGGTCTTACTACCGCCTCCTTTAGGCAAGATGGAATCACTGACTTGCCATAAAGAGCCGTTCTCCACTGCCCTTACCCACTCGGGCAGTCTGCACCCCCACCCTGGCTACTTTTATAAGCCAGGTAGAGCAAGAATCCAGTACACAAGTATCCATTGTAACTGGATAGGCAGGGGCCAAAGTTACATCCACTGGACCTGTATCTACTATGGCATCCAAGTCGGCACAGTTACGATCGATTTTATCTGCAAAGTGTTGCACAAATTCATCACAAATGGATATATTCTGTTCTTTAACTTTTTCATCTTCTGTAACTTTTCTTTTAGTATTTTAAATTGTAAACTAACTTGGGTGTCTGAGCAGAAAGGTAATGTATAAATGCAGTAAATAATTTTTTAAAAAATTGTATAGCATTTAAAATAAATTTGGACACAATCCTATGGGGTGCGCCCTCGTTAGACAGAAGCCTCCAATTTCGGAGGCAACCAAGTATCCAATGCCCTGCCGATTTTCACCTCTCTGCCCTCCTTTTTACATTTTTTCTTCTAGATGGGCCTTTGAGCCCATCGAGAGGAGGCGCACTGGCGGGGGCTGGCCCAGGGCTGGAGAGGCTGTAGGATTTTTTGTATCCCAGCCTTTCCTCTCCCATCCCTGCCCACCAGAACATCCCTTTTCCCTCCCTTTGAGGCCACATTTACAACCTTGGGAAGCAGCCAGCACAGTTCTTTCTGTGGCGGGTGGGGGAGGGATCTGATTCTGGATTCCTCCAGGTCAGGGCGTAGCAGCATCTATGGCCTCGGAGTGGGGACTCCAAAGAATTCTATGGTCCCTAGGATGCTCTCCCAGGAACCATAGGATTGCTCTCTCTGATATGTAGTTGTTCAAGGATTTTAAAGAACTGACTTGACCATCTCTTACACTGAGTTTGTATGCTCATCCCTCCACTTTCTTGACCAAAGAAAACATCAATTGCCCCCATGCCTTCAATTTTCCATCAGTTTCTTCTGCATACAAACACATATGGCTATCTTACCTTAGTCCTCACCATGCAAAAATGCTTATGGAAGGTGGTCAAAAGGGGGAACTTTGGTCACCCATGGTATCTATTTAGAGGAATTAAGTTGAAGTTGTCCAGACCAGACAGAAATTGAAGTTTAATCTAGCAGTTGAATAGGCTACAGCAAATTTGAATAGAGTCAGATACTTAGGATTAAGGCTGAGCTCATAAAATGCTTGCAATATGTTCTACAGCTTCAAATCTAATGTAATCCTGTACAGTTCCTTCTTGTCAACATGTTGACTCCCTCTGCCACAAAAAGTAGTACTTCCGCTTCTACCTGCAAAATTTACATTGTAATATTGTAAATATTTACAATATTTACATTATGGCCATGTTCCTATCCCTATCAAAGCCAAAGGGACAAAAAACAAAAGAACCCAAACAAAAATACTCAGATTTGAGTACTGCAGTGCTAAGCTTTATATCCCCCGTGTAGAATAAATATTTGTAGGATAACTAATGATTGGTTTAGAGACAAGTACATATTTTAGTAGATAAATTAACTTAATATTTGCTCATTTTGTTTACTGTGGATCAATCAATAAAGAAGACAAGAGCATGGATGGCTATAGCACCATTAGCGAAACTACAGTAAGGGAATTTTCAGCATTTCAGTATAAATCTTACTTTTGACAATTTATAAAACTATTTCTATAAATATTAACTAATAAAAGAAAAGTGCTATTAGTCAATGCCTGAGATATTTATGGAATCTCTTCCACCTATGAAATAAGATCACTACAAGAAGAGGACAGGGATGGAGGAGAGCCTAAGAATCAATTAAATATACTGTTCTGTTTCAAGAATGAAACATTTCAAAGAATCACACACAATAATGATTCAATTGATCTTTCTCCTTATTTCATTATTTAAAACAAAGGTTACAGGGAAGCAGGGAAATATGCAGCCATGAAATCTGCATATATTTCCCTGTCGGAAAAAAAAAAAGCTCAAATTTGCCAGGTTAAAAAAAAAGAAAAGAACCCTTTTATTCGACAGCTGTCAAAAGTAAGTGCTCAGAAAAAAGGATGAGATGTAACGCTTCCCCTTTTTAGTGGTACCTAGAGGCTCAGGGAAGTGTGGAAAAGGTGGAGGACACTGAGAACTGTCAGGGTGATACTTAGAAACTAGAGGATCACATTGCTGAGGGGGAGATATACTTGATAGCTCGCCAACTGACACCTGTCAAGTGGTATATGTACCCTTGCTTGGTCAATGTCCATGGATGTTACCTACTGCACTTTGACAGCAGACACATAACAGGACATTGGCCAGGCAAGACTCCATATTTCGGGCAGCTGTAAGTGCATATCTGCAAAAGACTGGATTTTTTTTTAAAAAAAATAATTTCGATCTGAATCGTGCACTTTTCTGCCATGCCCCCTCCCCCCAAAGGGTCACCCTAAGGTGCTGTTTGGGCATTGGTTGAGCAGCTGTCACTGATGGCAGCATGGGAGAGATCGCCAAGAGCAGCAAGGGTTTTTTGCCACTCTTACCAAGCAGCTTGCTCACCACTTCCTGCAACCCATGTTGGTATCGGTCTCCCGAGTTCGGACGACACAAGAACCCATCATGGGTTCAACAACCCCTAGAACAAGCCATGAGTTGTCAGGGTGGCTGTTGCCCAAAACAAGCCACCCTGTGGGAAGTGGTCCAGGGTTCGAACGACATGACAACCCACCGTGGCTAGTTTAGGATTGCCATGTTGTGTGAACCCAGTCACTGTTTTCCTCGTTTATTCAAAGCTGCTTCCATCACAGCTTCTGTGTCCAAATGGAATGATCAGGCAGCTGTTAGTTCAAACTATAGTAGGATTTCTGATTGCCTATTACACAGTGTATGTTCACTATGCTGTGATTTCTAGAGCTTGCCCTTGTTATGCTGCTTGCAGTTAGTTCATTGCTCAGGGATGAGAATAAGTAGGAAATAGAAAGTCTCTTTAAAATATGAAAGATTCTATTTGATGAATAGCTTCAATTTGTCAATGACATTTCCCTGGAAATGAACCTTAGGAAATGGAGCTTTGTAGCTAAAAGGAAAATCCCAACAATATCATTCCGCAGCTATGATGAGATCTGGGTGGAGGTGGCGAGTGTAATGAAAAGTGTGCCTTTTTCAGAAGCGGGAGGTCTCAGATCTTGAGTTTACTATGAGAGGAGTTTTGCTATGTTCAACATACCCACGTAGAAAATGTAATACATTGTTGAAAGAATGAATGACTCACAGAGCAGCCAGGGGATGATTCTCAGATTAGGAACTGTATATTAAAGTTTGTCGTTTTCTTAGGAGGAATCTCTCTCTCATACTCCAATAATTATTCCCTTCAGGGAGTAGGGTAAAGATGGCATGAGGAACTATGCTGAACCTATCTGGACAACATTTTTCTTTGCTTTTTAGGTGGTTATTTTTAAGATTTGTTTTGAACTGTACATTTGCACAGTGATTACAACCCCCACCCTGCTACTCCCAGTCTAGTAGAATTTCTGAAAGAACTTGAATTGCAAAGTAAATGGGCAAATACATTCAGACATTTTACTGTATCATATTAAATAAATCTACCCGTGGCAACTGTTCTTTTCTTTAACTTTCATGCAACTTCCTAGCAGATCCTCCCAAATGCATCTTTCTTATACTGTTTGTTGAACAGCTAACTGGCATTGTTTTGTTTTAAGTGAAATTCTTCCTACAATACATTACTAAAGAAACGGTAGCAGAATAGACTTGAAAACTATTGTGTGTATCCAGTGGAGATTTGTGAGGGCCAAACTGAGGCACCAATGCCTGCTTCTGAGGAGGGATATTTCTCAGTAGGGGAGGATAGGAATAAATTCCACTTGCACACCAGCTGTGATCCCCATAATGATCCCCAAGCTGGTGCTGTTTGTCTTTTTTTTAAAACTTGCACATTGAATGCAAATACATTTAGCAGCCCATATAGTTTGACCTGAATTGACCTTGTGTACAACAAAAGGTATTAACAACAACAAAAGGTGTTGTTACAAAATTACTGCAAAAGGTGGTGGATAGTTTCGTTTCCATTACTGTGGCTATAAACTGTAATTGAGAACAACATTCTGAGTCAGAGTTTCCCAAAGCGAGATGTTCATACTCTGGTACCTGTTTTCTCACTGACATTGTTGTATATCTAGTGTATGTAACAGTGGAACCATTCCATCTGACTGGTGGAACCTTTCTGCTTCAGTACAGTACAGGATTCTATTAACAAACTTAGTTTTGGCATTCCAAAATTCATACTATCTTGTACCATATGGCACATTTGGAATCAAAGTAAAAGCACCTAAAATTATCCTGATATAGGTATTTGTTTTCTTACCTGCATGTACCTTTTATCATCTGCCCAATTTTCTTTTGCATTCCTGCAGTGCTGCCACCCATCAAACAACCTTTTGAAAAAGAGATATTATATCACACCACTGTTCTCTCTGCAGGTACAATTTTGTTATTTTGGATGGAATTGAACATAACATAATTTCAATAATAGCATCAATTCTATTTTCATTCATAAGATCATAATGCGAAATTTGCAGAGGGTGATATATTGCTTGCGCCTTTTTACCTGAGTGAAGTGTCCAGTTCTGGGAGAGAAAATGTTCCTCATACATTCGTTACCTGATTAATTTATCTTTTCTGCTCTGTTTGACCTTGTTGGAATGAGGCTTTGCAAGACTTAGGAGATAAGATTTGATTCCTTTAAGATTACATAAAGGATCCGTAGGCCTGATTCTCTGCAGGATGCCATAATTCATCAGAGCATTTTCTGCACCCTCTGTCCTTCTCCCCAAATGGCCTGGGAAGTAGGGAAGTTTTAAGCCCTAGGTAGGCATTCAGCCTACTCATGTGAGAGCTAAAAGTGTGGAGGACACTTCCCCCTCCATCCCTGACTTTCCCATGTTAAGCTGAAAGGTCTGCAAGGGGCTTCTATGCCTTAGGCTGGCATTAGAGTGATATTGCTGTGATATTATAGGAAAATAAGCCAGTGGAAATGATTAAGAGCAGGATGTTAGTATAAGTGGGAAGGATAAATTTTGTTGTGCAGAATTTTTTTTCTTGTGATGGTCAGTTGCATGCAGATGCTTATCTGTCCTAACACTTAGGAAAACATGTATTTTCAAGCCTATATTTTATATCCTTTATATTTTGCAGCTTATTTTATTCAGATTTGGTTTGGCAGGTGCAATTGCCACCATATATTTCATTCAGTTTTTTCCCATAGAGTTTGCATATTTATGTTAGGCATAATTAGTCAAATTTCTCTTGCGTTAACGATATATGAAAACTGTGCAGCATGTAGACTCTTGCAACATTTTTTAGTCCCAACGATGTGTACCTGAGGCAAACATAGGATTTACAGACAGATCCTACGCATGTCTGTTTCGAAGCAAGACCAGAGTTCAGTGAGGCTAACTGTCAATAAAAGCCCTGATTATAATCTTCATTATGTTAAATGAAGATCATTTTAATTTAGCAACCATATAGTAACTTTAAAAATCCAGATCTTAAAGTGTTTGGGGGAGAAGTGTTATGGCTGCTGCTGCTGCTGCTCCTGTTGTTGTTGTTGTTGTTGTTGTTGTTGTTGTTATTATTATTATTATTATTATTATTATTATTATTATGCCATTGTTTCTGTATTAATACATACAACATTTACCGATATAATTGTAGATTTTATAGATTTCATATGTTATAAGCTGCCCTGAGGGCTTTTTAAAACCATGAAAAAGGATATGCATATAACAACAACAACAACAACAACAATAATAATAATAATTTGTTGTTGTTGTTGTTGTTATTATTATTATTATTATTATTATTATTATTATTATTATCATCATCATCATCATTTAAGTGAAGCACCACATTTCCACTTTACTTACTTTTTATGTTTGGTGGAATTGTGCACTTTCCCATATAACTTGAGTGTCTGCTACCAAACAGTACTCCAACTTCCTTTAAAAACAGCTCCATTATCTACCCCTTCCCATCTCAAAAGTCAACACAACCCAAATGCTTCTGGTCATGCTGCACACACCATAAATTACTCTATCTGGCCTCTAGTGCAAGGTTAGCTGTTATGCAGAGCCAGCCTCAGCACTGTTGCCAACTGGGTCAGTCTATCAGGGAGAAGGCAATCTGGCACACTGAACTGAAGTATTTGTCTTTTGTATTTCCTTTCTTTTTTCAGCTTGGATACTGAAGGGAAATCAGTCCTGACTTTGAGTCATGTTGTGTAGCAAGACACATTAAATTGTTTCAACAAAAGTTTACATACCATCACTCTTTCCTGTAGTGTCTATCATCTGGTCCCAGTAGTTTCCTGTTTTCCTTAAAAGTTGGGTGTGATCTTTAAAGAAAGTTGCATAATATTAATAATAGTATTGTAAAGCTATGAAAATATTGTCTGAATTCAAATATCTTTGTCTAGGAGTAACAAATGGCATTGATCTCCTTAGACTCCTTCTATGGGTTTGTATGCCTGGACAAAAATATATTACTAACTACATTTGACTACTTGTGACATATCAACCACTGCAATTTCTTGTTAATATACTATTCTGTGTAATGCCTTATTTAACTGGAGACATGTATTTAGAAAAGATATCGTTCTTTTTTAAAACATAAGTTCATAATCCTAACAAATATGAGGAGAAAGATTGAAAATATAATAATCAAACATCAAGAAGCAGTTTTAAACATGTATTCTAGCTTACTAGTCTGGAAGCTACAAGGATTTTTTTAATTTTTAAGAATAAAATGCTCTTATCACAATTTGCTTTTGAAATTTATCTCAGTTTTAAAGGTTGTTTGCCACGGAATATTGGGGGCAGGGTGCTGCTGCATTTCAAGAAACACAAGTCAAAATCTCCTTGGTTGCACATAACTAATTGAATGGTTCCTTGACAATGAATTGCCAGTACTTTTACATTCAGCATTTCACAGTTCCCTTTGCAAGTGTGGGGCAGATGGTCTACTGCTTTAAAGTATGATGCTCTAGATATATAAAGTCCACAAGCACAAGACATGTCTGAAGCTTAATTGAAAATTAGACATGAACTCCTACATCCAGTGGGCATAGTTGGTGCCACTCATTTTATGCAGAAGTAACATGGAGGCTTTCCAGTTTAAAATGTCCTGGTGCTGAATATGCAGTGAGTTCATTGTTCTTGTGGGAAATCCAGATGTCCTCCCTTGAGGAAATGCTTCTGTTGCTGAGAAGTCACATTTGTCTAGCAACCAAAATGCATAGACCGTACCTAGGGTAAATGCAAACCCACCCACCCCCGTTACTCATTGGCCTAGTAAGTGCTGTATAGATTGTGGTTTCTCTTAAAATGTGCTCATGACATCATGAAGAAACTGATATGCAAACCACCCCCCCCCACCCCCACACACACCATTTGGGATCTTAAAGTTAAAAAAAAGTTATTTGTTTATTAAGCACTTTCCCCTCTATAACACACCATGTGGGAGCACTCACGTAGCTATTTAAAATAAGAATTTTGAAATTATAGAAAGGCTACACTTTCTTATTGTAGCAATGCCCTGCCACATTAGGGACCTTTGGTTCCCACACCCACCCTTCTTTTTCATAGCAGGCAGGCTATATACTTGCCCTCTTCAGTGCAAAAGCATGTGGCTTGCAATTTAAAAAACAAATGGCGAACAAAGCACTGCACTCAGCAAGAATTCCTCTTGTAGCAAGAATGCACTCCTCTTTCCCTTAGTGGGCTAAATATACTGCAATTTCTCCATGTGAGCCCATCTTATAAAGTCTAAGATGTGATTGGGGCATGCTTTGATTAATCATCTGGATAATCGGTTTATAGCTGTGATTTTTGCTCAGTAGATTGCAGTGGGATAAGTTGTACTTTGTACTGGATCATAGCTCATTAACCGTGCTGGAGCAGGGGTCTGTAGTACGGGGTTTCTGTGCCACCTGCATTGGTGGGAGACAGAAATACTTTGCAACAAAGGTTAACCTTTTCCTGCAATCAGGAGCAGGTGACTCCCACACAAGTTCTAAGATGTTCCTTGGTTTGAAATGGTTTCCATTTTTTTTAAAAAAAAAAATGGTTTGAAATGGTTTCCATTTTTTAAAAAAATGTATGAATTTTTCATGTTTTCTAGAATATGGCAACCTCAAACTTTTAAATTGCTATCATTTCAGAACATCCCCACTTTGCAGCACGGTATGCAGCAATATATCACATTTATTTATTTATTTATTTATTTCTTATATTTATTAATCGCCCATCTGGCCGGTCACCCGGCCACCCTTCTACAATTTTCCATATTTCTAAGGTTTTGACATAGCAATGCAGATATCAGCTGGAAAACTATATCCCAGCCAGTAAAGACAAAGTGTTAAAAAAATCAATGCATGCTCATTACATTAATGGATGGGGAGATCTATCATATATTTTTATTCCCTTCATTACCTTCTAATTCCTGAACTTTTAGAAATGACATACTGTGGTAACATCTCAGAATTCTGTACAACTGTTAGTTAAACATACAATTACATTTTAAAGATAATATATTAATCTTGATTTAGTGGAATGTTTGACTTCATAAGAATGGATTGCTGACCACTCAGGTCACAGTCACCATGGATACATTTGGAACTGGATTATTTAAGTGGCTCTGATGTGATGGGATCCAGAGCCACCATGCTTTCACCAAGACAGATGTTTGAGATTTGCCAAAAGCATGGGAGCACTGAAGCCCTTTATGTATTTCATTCCTCCACCCAAACATTTGCACAATTATTGCAAAGTCACGGTTTAGTGGAGGGGCAGGGGGAGGCGATGAATTTCGGCAACCAACAACTTTTTTAAAAAAAAAACATTGCTTGTTGAAAGAGCCTAATTGTAGATTCCAACCTTATTGCATGGTAGATCCCTCAGAAATCAAATTCTGTATGGATTCTGCCAAAGAACGACTGCAAAAGATTCTATGCAGTAAAGAAAACTGGTGATCTGAATCGAACAAGTAGGTATATAGAAATAAATGGTATCATGATTTTACATTATATTTTTCTCCTTTAATTGCTTCCCTCCATTTCTGCCTGTAACCCTTGCAGTGGAGCAAGTTACAGCTAGACCTCTGCTGACAGCATTGACAGCAGTACTTACACACAGAAACTTGTGATATAGTGAGCTCTTTTTTCCTTCAGTCATCTCTTTTTTTATATAAAAGGAGACATCCCTGTTTACTAACAAATCAGCAAAAGACCCATGACCCATATGCTCTGAGGTTGGCACTTTATTTTCCCTTCACTGAGCAATGACATTGTACCTATCACCTTGTGTGCCTGATAGTGTATCCGCTTGAAGTTGCACCTGGCATCAGCAAAAACTATTAGAATATGTACAAGTATATCTTGTACTTCAGTTCATACAGATCTAAAGTAGCCTAGTAGTATGCATTTCCAAATCTCCAGGTACAAAAGGTCAACAATGTCCCAGGTAAAGTAAAAATTACCTTGTTTTTTTGCAGTGGATGAATGATAAGGAATTATTACATAGGTTTTATTTTGGAAAATAGTTTGGGCTCTGTTATAAACAGAGGTACAGAAACGTTTAGAACATTAAGTAACTGTTAACTAAGATAAGGGCTCAAGGACACAAATCATTTTTGGACTGATCAGCTGCCCAAAAATTTTAGACTTTACAATCCTCAGTAAAAGAAGACCAGAGCAAAATTAAAATATGTATTGTTGCTTGTGACATTTGATTGTGTGACAAATAAATAATCTATGGCTTCTAAATGATGTTATTTTTTAGACATCTAATAAGCAGTTGTTTCTAATTCTCTGGATTAAACATACAGGCATCCAGAACTTTGGTTTGGGAAGGAACAAGTTTCCTTCTTTCTGGAAGGGCACAGTCCTTCTGTTGCACCTTGCTGGTTTGCACAGAGTCATGGTGATAGTACATGAGAGTTTCTGTCTGAAGTCAAGCTCGGTGGTATTTACTCAGCTTTTATGCAGAATGAAAAGATGGCACCTGCCAATGATGTTTTTATCACTGTTACTGTTTGCCTCAGTACTGCTTTATTAATATTGCTTTTGAGTCTTTAGCATTTGAAGTCAGTAATTAATGAGATCAAAATAATAAACAATAAGGGGGATTAGTAAAAAGAAATACCTTGCATAGAGATGATGCATGAATATTATCAATTTCGGAGCGATGACGATGTTAGTCTGTTCCAGCAAAACAAAACAAAAAAGTGTCTTACAGCACCTTAAAGACTAACAAATTTGTTATGGCATAAGCTTTCATCCATTCAAGTCTCTATAGATTGTTATTTGAGTCCTTGTCTCAGATAACCATGCTGCTTTATTAGCCATGCTGTAAGGTATCATACTTACTAAATTTAATCACCAGGAATGTAACAAAGTTGGTACAAGTTAATTTAGGTTCATTATTGCAAAAGAATATGATGCATAAGATGCATATGCAGAGAACAGTGTTATGTATTGGTGGGAGCCTTTCCACCATGCCCGTTCCCATGCCTGGTAAAATAATTCTCTATCAAGACATGTTTGTCTACTACTATATAGTCCCTCTTCTTCCCACTTCTTCTACAAGTCCTGAGCTACCTAGATTCATCTATTTTAACTGGTGGTGTTCTTTACTAGTCACCTCTCCCTTACTGCGATCTTGCTACTCCTCCATTAATAAAACTGGTCTGCCTTCCATGTTGTCCTGTCCATGCGTACCTGATTTGGCTCCTTGAGAGTTTACAACTTGGCTCTCTCAGGGTCTGCCTAACAGTTTAGGGCAGCAGGCCGAAATAATAGAGAACTAGGCAACCACTTAGAACAGATCTGTGCTATAAACTTGTATTGGTAATATCACTTTAACTGTCATAGTTTCCCCTAAATATCATGGGGATTTACTTTCATGAGGGTAGTGAGAATTCTTTGGTAGGAAGTTAACTGAAAAATTACCTTCTCTTCTATATACCTACCTGAACCTTATGATCCGCTTCAGAGGCCCTGCTCCATGTGCTCCTGCCAAGTGAAGAAAACGTTTTCAATTTATTTTTACTCTATAATCTGAGCTGCTAATTGGCTTGATTTTTCCTCTCCTAGAAATGAAAGTTTCTATGCTGCATTTTATTGTCTTTTTTGTATTTTAATATTATATTTTACTGTTTTTCTGAGAGAACATATGTTGATGGACAGCTTATACAAATACAGTACAAACATACATGCAAGCATAAACACATTTCCCTGGCTTGCATCACAGTTCCCAGGGATTCCTGAGAGTGAATGGCTGTTGAACCACTCTTGTCTGCAGTCTAGATTTGCCCACAGTTTGTATCAGCTGAGGGAGCTAATTGAGAGCTAATCTGAAACTCCAGTGTGGTCAGTTTTGATCTCACAGCTGCTGAGAGAAAAAAAGTGCAAAGCAAGATGGCCACAGCAATTATAGATAGCTTTAGATTTGACTCTTCTACAACCATCCTTGTAATTCAATTTAAAGTATTCCATTAGCCTTTGTGGCAGTAATAAGCTTTGTCTGCAGGAGCTCAAGCAGACAATATTGCTTTTCTTTTCAAATTAATGCATTCACTTTCAGAACTACGGGGCGTCTCCAGAGTAATAGTCTGCTGTAAAGAGGAAACATTTTAGAGGGTTAAAGCAGAAGGGGTGGGAGATGGGTATCAGATGTGATTCTAAAATGGCATCTGCAATAAATATTTTGACATGCACACATTCCTTAATACAATCTATGGGGGGGGGGTTAAGATTGATCATAATAAGTAAAATTGTTTTCCAACCCAGAATATCATAACAGCATCTCTGCTACATGATGGGACGAAGATAAGAAGTTCTTTAGAAGACAGGGGGCGGGTTCACACAACCAGGCAGCAATTGTGGATTGTTTGCCGGATTGCGCGAAGCAGCAAGGATGAGCCTGACAGACAATCGGGCTCATTGTTGTTGCTTCGCCCCCTCCCCTCCCCTCGTTCCCCCTTATTCCTCCCAACGATATCCCATGGTACACCACGGAGAGGAATAGGCTCCTCTCTTTGACAGCCGCAATCACGAGCCGATTTCAGTTCGTGGCAGCTGTCAAAGTCTCCTGCTTAAGGACTCACTGTTGCACAAAGAGGGCTCGTGCCCTGAAGCGCAGGGGGGAGGGGGAGCCTCCACCCCGCTACCCAAGCAGCTTGCCTGCTGCAGCCGGGGACCGGCTACAGTGGGGAAACCTCTCGGGTGGTGGAGCAGGACGGGTGGCAGAGCAGCTGCGCCAGTAACAGGAGCAAGCTCCACCCCACTCTCCAACAGGTTTCCCTGCTGCAGTCGGGGACTGTGTCCCCGGCTACATCGGGCAAACCTCTCTGTCGGCACAGAGGGGAGGAGTCTGCTCTTGTCAATGGCGCAGCAGCCGCACCAGTAACAGGAGAAGATTCCGCCCCTTTGCGATGCCTGAGAGGTTTGCCGGCTGTAGCCAGCAAACTTCTCGAGCGGTGAAACGGCAGCGGGAAGGACCCCCCCCCACTCTGCCCTTTGTTTTCCCACCGCTCTGCTCCGCTGCCCAAGAGGTTTACCTGCTGGAGGTGGTGATGCAGTCCCCACCTCCAGCAAGTAAACCTTTTCCAGCGGAGCAGGCGGCAGGAAGCCCCTGCACTCTCTGACCTTTTCTTTCCCATGTTATCCAGGGAAAGCAAAGGGTGGAGAGGACCGGCGCTTCCTACAGTCACCGGGCCGGCGGCACCAGTGACTGCAGAAAGCGTCTCTGTCCTGTAGCTGCTCAGCACATGGTGCAGCCACGGGGATCAGAGCATGGCCTCCCCCTGGGAGAAAACCTTTCAGGGAGGAGGCTGTGCTTTGATCCACATGACTGCTCAGCGTGCTGCGTGGCCGAACGGAGCAGATCACCACCTCCTGCCTCCTCTTCCAGAGGTCTACTCTGGAGGAGGAGGCAGGCGTGCCTGATCCACTCTGCAGCGGGGGCGGAGGAAGCCTCTGACAGCTGCCTCCTAGCGCCATTTTGGCACTTTGGGGGCAGCTGTCAGCTGCGCTCTGTGGCCGGCCGCTTGGCAAGAGCGGCAATGTCCACTCTTGCCAAGCGGCTTGCTTGTTCTAGGGCTTGTGCCACGATAGGTTGTGTTGTCTGAGTTCGGACGACACGACAAACCATCATGGTACAAAGAAACCCTAGAACACACCATTGTTATTCAAAACAACGATAAGTCACAGTGGTGAGTCACAATGACTGGGTTCGAACGACACGCCTGACAAGCAATGGTGAGTCACCACCGTTGCTTATCGTGTCATCCAAACCCAATCAGGGAAGCCCTCCTGGAACCTGCCCCTCCTTAGGGCTTAGCCATGTGCTTCAAAGTATTTTCTCCCTTGCTGAGTAATTGAGCAGGATAGGGAGAGCAGTACCCAGAAAATTATACCCTGGGGATCTGTAATCCAGTGATCTAGAGAGCTAGTGGAGGCCTTGGAATGGAGAGCAGGAGAAATTAGCAACGCAGGTGAGAGGAAGAGAGGAAATCATGAGTATTGGCTTCCCTACCGCCTGCTATTTCTCTAGGTGTGGTTGGTGATGTTTTCTCCCAGCCACATGGGAGCCACTTATCTGTTCCTGCTGTGCATCTGGGAGGACAATTAAATGGCCCAAACACATGGGAAGGGTCTGATCACCTGGGTCTTCCCCATGGGATTGGCACTTAAACAACGTTCTTCCAGCTGCATGGAATTTGCCCCATGAATAAGCAGCTCCCACCGGGCTAGGAGACCATATAAAAGACACCATTGGTAAAACTATATATGCATAAGAACTTTGAAGAGCAGACTTGCACTGGCCCCTCACCTGGGGCCAGGGAGAAGATTTGAGAGTGGGGGAGGAGAGAGGAGTCAGGTAACAGGTCAGGTTGGTCACAGATACTGAGCCAATGGCTCAACTAGGGCGGGGACACAGGAAAGGGCTTATTTAGGCACCTGGGTTCCTGCCCACGGGGGGAGATTCGACTAAGCGATAGCTTGTCTCTCTCTGTGGCAGGAAGTGCGGGATTAGGCAGTATGGCTTAGGGTTATGGTGATCATCCAGTGGCACCTTTCAAGGTGACTGATGTTTACCCAAGGCTGCCCTTGCTAATGCCCTGAGGCTTGGCAGGAGGGAGATTGGGACATCTTTGGGGTTTTGCCTTTCTTGCCTACATTGGGTGCCTGGAGGTGTCAAAGTAAGGCGACGATGGTAAGGCCCTCCAGCTCCACATGGAGGGCAACTGGCCGGGGGCAGACCAACCCACCTCCGGTGCGGTTAGGATGTATTCGCCAAAATATTGGTTTTTTCCCAGCCAATGGCCAGGTTAGGTTAGTACCTCAATTCGCCCTTCACAGATCTTCAATTCAATAAATGTGGCCCTGATTTGAAACCATATACTCTGTGTCTGACTCTTCTTTATCTCATCCATACACTCGCAACAGCTATAAAACTAGTGGTTATAGCAGTGGTATAATTATTAGCTTCCCTTATTGGTGGTCCTCTGATTGCATTATATAACTGGTTAGTAGCCTGAAGCTAAATCTTTGACTGATTATTTTAAGTTAATAGGTCAGCGTCAGCCTTCCTGACTTTTGCTTCTTCTACCCTCCTGCCCAGGGCCAGATTAAGGCCAGCTGATGCCCTAAGCACAGCCCAATAATGGTGCCCCCTTGGCCCTTCCATTGCTTAGCTGGTAGGACATTAAGACTCAATAAGTGCTGAAGGTGAAATAAGACATGAAAAACTCAGTTTTCTTCAAGGCCATCCCCCACTCCAGAACACACAACTATATTAAATATAAACTGTTTTTTATTATATTTATTTAACACTAAATAGCAGCAAGCAATATAAGCCAATTACTTACTTATAACTAGGGCAACAGAAAGAAATAC
This sequence comes from Shinisaurus crocodilurus, assembly GCA_021292165.1. Taxonomy (NCBI): domain Eukaryota; kingdom Metazoa; phylum Chordata; class Lepidosauria; order Squamata; family Shinisauridae; genus Shinisaurus; species Shinisaurus crocodilurus. Next base: position 110,622,727 of record CM037877.1, read on the forward strand.
AAATTTTCATCACTGTTTTATGCATTTTTTAATAAAACTGTTATAAGGGAAAAAACGCAAATGCAAAAATTTGTGGTACTCTGGTACTCTGCGGTGCCCCCCTTCCCATGGTGCTGTAAGCATGTGATTATATTACCTAATGGCTAATCCAGGACTGTTCCTGCTCCACCCCTCTATAACAGCCTTCTGCAACCTGTGCCCACTAGATGTTTAGGATTTCAATTCCCATTAGCCCCAGCCAGTATGGCCAATGGTCAGGAGTCCTGGGAGTTGTAGTCCAAAATATCTGGAGGGTACCATGTTGGGGAAGACTGCTCTATAAAATCAGTGCAGTCAATGGCAGGAATCCCTAGGTGACTAGAGCAGGGCTCTCCAACCTTGGCTCCCCAGATGTTGCTGGACTACAGCTCCCAGAATCCCTTGCCATTAGCCATTCTGGCTGGGTATACTGGTAGCTGTAGGCCAGCAACATCTGGGGACCCAAGGTTGGAGAGCCCTGGACTAGAGCATAGTGTAGCCAATCACTGCCAAAGCTTTCATCATCACCAGCACCACCATCTCACATTGCTCATATAGGTGATATTACTACTGATCAATTCCTAGTTCTTTAGTAGAAGTCTAATTCAGTAGATACTGGATTTGGTGTGGCAGGTTAGTTCAAAGAAAATTGACTTGAAAGCAGGCAAAACACTTGTAGTCAGACAGGCGTTTGTCTTTTTAGCTAACTTATTTGCTGAAGTAGGTTTTAACTGGTGGGTGCTGTTTATTTTTTTATGGATGTATTTTAATTGATTTACTTTTATGTTTTAATTATAATTTTGTATTTTATCTTGTATGTTATCATTGCTAGCTGCATTGAGCACTATTCGTAGCAGTATTAGTTAATTGAAGAAAAGATTATTTCATTAATAGAAGATGGGTTAATGGAGAAACCACTGAGTCCAAATGGTAGTGATTCATTCATAACCGAGTAGCTTATTCAAAGAAATGCTGACTTTTTTAAAAGAAAGGAAAAGGGGGGGAAAGTGTTAGTGCATTGTAATATTGTCATTGAAAATGAAAACACTGTTTGAAGACTAGAGTAGCTTGTAAAAATATGTTGATATATCAGAAAAGCAGATCTTGATGGAAACAGTCATAGTTGATAGAATGGAATTTGCAAAGTGTCAACTTCTCAAACATTTAATGCTCAAAGTCCACCTTCCAAAGTTTCCAACATTGTTAGTTGCTATTTCAATCCAGGCATCTCTAAATGGAGTCTCCCAGGCTACCTTAGATATATCTCACTCCCTCGCTTGCTCCAAGTGTATCGCTGAGTGCACACTCAGTGATCACACTCTGTGCAATCCACAAGGCGCACACCGACCGAGGCACAGCCTCAGTCCCAGATAGAGGGGGAAAGCCAGAGGGGCTGGAACTCCTGCTCTCCTTTGACCCTAGCCCCATCATCACCCCACTCTCCCCAGAAAGGGACTACAGTTGTCCAGCTCTGCAGTGGGTAGGTGGAGGCAAGCAGCAAAAATGGAACAAAGCTCCTTGCTGCATTCTCACCACTCCACAGTGCTCCAGCTAGAGGGGGGAAAACACAGAGGGGCTAGAACTCCTGTGCTTCTTTGTCACCGGCCCCCGTTGTCACCTCAGTTGACCAAAAGACATTTGGAATGGAAAGGAGCCCAGACTTGAAGCAAAGATTATATATGATTAAAAGAAAGAGGAGGAATGCCACTTCCTAATTTCAAACTATATTACGTTGCAAGTTGTGTTCATTGGATATCAGATTGGCTTAGAATCCAATTCCTCTCTATTTCAATGATTGAAAAAGCTTTAATAGGAGCACTATTGCACACTACCTTATGAGGAAATTGTAGTTCTAGAACAGATGAAGCATAAAGGAATGTTATAATTCCAAACTTGTTGAAAGACTGTGGGATCATCATGGAATAATAAGTGAATTTGGGACACCGGGGAAAAAGAAAGTTCTCATTCTGATTATCGAGTAAGAAAAATTATTGTTACCTATATTTGCTGTAGAAGAAAATCAGAAGTCTATTTCATTTTGTTAATTGTTATATGTTTGATATTATGTGTTTGTTTTATATAGAAATAAAAATCTTAAAAAAGAAAAGAACGAAAGACTGTGGGATCACTATAATGGGTTAGTCCACCTTAAATCAGTAATAGAGGAACTGGGGCATGAATTTAAAATATAAAAAGATAAAATTTTGTTTTGATATAAATATTTTATTTGTTATAACAACATAATATCTTACTCAGAACAGAAGGAGGAATTAAATGACATAAGTCCCCTGAGGTTTCAGTATTTTCAAATTTGATCACTTTTAACAGAATGCATTAAAATAAACCATCAATTAAGAGAGTTGACCTTCTTTGAAAAAAATAATATCAATGAATAGGGAATATCTAAATTCTATCAATTGTTATTAAAACATGATACAGAACTAGAACAAGTTAAAGATTATGTGGTTAAATGGACACAACCCATAGACAGAAATGTGTCAGTGGAGATGTGGAAAAGTCTGTGGAACGAAGATCATAGAATTTAACTAAATATGTTAATTCAAGAAAATTGTATTAAAACTATGGCTAGGTGGCATATTACTCTATATAAAACAAATGGGAATTATTTGATGAACAGATGGAAATGCCAGAAACAAAGAAGTGATTTTTACCATATTTGGTACGAATGCTCTATGACAAAAATATTGGGGAGTACCTAACAAGATAACGGCAACAATATTAGGCGAAGATATTCCTTGAGACGCTAGGTTTTTATCCAGTGGTGTCGTTCTGCTAGTGCAATGCTTCTACCATCTGTGGAGACTCTGTTATTATCTTAATTGTTTTATGCTGTCTTGATTAGCAGGATTTGTTATGCTGCATTTTTATTGTTGTTTTTAATTATGATATTTTGTATATGTTTAATATTTTATTTTGTTTGTCTTGATCTGCAAGCTGCCAAGAGAATTTTTGTTGATGAGCAGCCATAAAAATGTAATCAATCAAATCAATCAAAAAGGGGCACACGGGTGAGGACTACAAAACCCCTTGGCTTGCTTCCCTGCAGCTCCTCTTCTAGTCATTTTCCTCCTCTGCTGAGCTCCAGTAATGGATATGGCCTTAACTGGGAGAAAAGCCTAGGGAGGAGGAGCTGCAGTGAGGTAAGCGATGAACATAGGGAGGGCTCAGCCCTCACCTATATGCCGCTTTTACTGTTAAAATCTGACTGCACTGCTTCCCCTTTCTACATGATTGGGACATTTCTGTATTTAAACACACAAAACTGCCACTGTTTTGTCTAGTTGTACTGTCATGTCTGGCAGACCTGCTTTTTTGGACTACAGACCACCTTCACCACTCCCGCAACTTCAGAGGTCAGGTCTGACATTATTGCAGTGTGTACTGTAGATGTGAGTGAGGAGATCATCGGTACATCCCAAAATATTCCGGACAAGGTTGTAGTTGTTGTTTTCTTTGTAACTAAGAAGCTGAATGTTTATTGTTGTAATATTTCACAAAAAATGCAAATGCTAACTTTTCTAGTTTGATACTGTTCTATAAAATGTACAGTCAAATGACATTCCTCCCTCTCTCTACTCCTTTTGTTTCTTCTAGCCACATCTACATCTACCACTGGGACAAGTCATCTCACACGATGTGATGTAAATAAGAAAGGTTTCTGTGTAAATGGCGGCGAGTGCTTCATGGTCAAAGATCTCCCAAATCCAAGATATTTATGCAAGTAAGGAAACCCTTTCAATTTCTTCAATGGAGCTATAGCATTTATTGCCAAATATGTTTCCTGTATCACCTAGTAAATTATTTAGCATTAATAATTTATCCCACAGATTGATGACATAATAGATGATTTTTTAAACCTCCAGAACATGTATAATAGTCTGGTCCTCTGCATCTTCTTTTCAACAATTTACTAATGTAAACACTGAATCTATCTGTACTTGACTACACATTACAGGGTTGGCTTGAAAACAATCAAGTGTGTTATTAGGGGTGACACCTATATAATAAGTATTGAATCTAACTGCTGCTAAAAGCCAGCACCCAATTTAATAAAACACAGAATGCATCATACAAAATCAGTATTTTGACAGCATACAACAGTTGCTGTTTAAGTATGTAATTTTAGATCTAATTTTGTAAGTGTAATGTATGAGAGCTGCTTCTAATGGGATGTTTAAAGGACCTGAACTGCCACCTGTGAGTCACTCCTGTATTTGAAAAGACATGCAGATATCTTGTCTATATGCGGAAGCTAGATTAAATTAATTTACAACATTTTACCAGAAACAAAAAAGCAATCTACACCTCCACAGACACAAAAAATCTAACTCTTGTTTAAAAGCACATTTAGACAAAGAGGGCTGTTGCTGATGCCCTGCTTTTGAGTTTTACAGTGGCTGGCCAAAGTTGGAATGGGAACAGAGGCTAGGTGCTAAACGGATTTTTGGCTTGACCCAACAAGTCTGTTCTTATGCTTAAAAGTTTAAATGTTGATATTTATTTATGTATTTGAAATAATTTTATACCACCTTTAAAGGTTAAAAAAAACCTTCTCAAGGCAGTTAAAAAAATAAAAACATAAAACAGTAATCTCTTTCAGACATACACACAGAAACTAAAACTACAGCATAAAAAGACCATTCTGGTACAAATAAAAATTAAAAATATCAGTGACTATTAAAATATGGAAGATATGATTAGTTGTATGTAACAAATACATCCTTTTACAACATGGTATTTTTTGTACATTAGAAATGTTTCCAATATTGTACTTCTATTGTACAATAAAAATTGTATTTCTATGTACATTAGAAATATTTAGTCTCTAAAATATTTCATTTAACCAATAAAAAATGCTATCTAAAGCATTTTAGATGTCAGTCCCTGCAGCAAGGGCAGTACCAAACCAGAAGCTCAAAAAATAGTCTCTCAAATAGAAGGTGCTGCTCATTGCAAACCATAAATCCTAGCGGCATTGTTCCTATACCAAGCCCCCGTTTTCTAATTCTTTTTGTTTAGCAACATTAACTTTTAGATTTTTTGTCATGTACTAATCTGCAAAACTAACCAATGGTGTTAGTGGGGAGTCTCCAATTTTGAACCCTCATTGTACAGGGAGCCTAGGTACATGCAGCAAGCTCCCTGCTTCAGACGTTCGCCCTCTGATGCATGGAAGATGGTGGGGCTGGGACAACATGGGTGCAACAGATGAGCAGGTCCAACAAGCTGTTGGAGGATATGGAAAGGAGTCGGTCCTATACTGTTTAGGACAAAGCAGAGTTTTCCCCCTTATGCGCAGCCTGGTTATTGAAACTGGTTATCACCACATGGGTTGCTAAACCATACTAAAAGGCTCTTAAAAGGAACTGATTGTCCATACAAGGTTTAAAACTAATAGACATTTATTAGTTTTACTTACAGTCCATTTATTCATATATGCAGGATCCATATAGGCAGATTAGAGTCTTGGTGTTAAGAGTCTGCTTCACTGGAGATCACTGGCTGGAAGCCAGCTCAAACCTTGTGTCCATCAGGTTGGAGAGAGAGAGAGAGAGAGAGAGAGAGAGAGAGAGAGGCTGGAAGTAGGGAGGAGTGGTTACAAAACATGCACGCTGGGGATTGTTCAATTAACCTTTACTTCCCACTGTAAGTAGTGGTTACATTACCTCGTTGATTTAAGCAGGCAATATTACAATTTCCAACATAAGCGTGGTCCTGCTCACATTCCCCATAGCCCAGCATTAACCCTCAGTACAGCTATACATTGAATGAAATTATTTAGAATTTTAGGAACATGATATTTCTTATCCTCCATATAGGAACTCAAATAATGAAGTGAATAAAGGGGATGCCAAAAAGCAACTGTACCTGACTCCTGAGCCCATTGCAAGACTACTAGCTGAATATTCAGATTAAACCAAAACAAACTCCAGATGAAGTATCAGTATAATTTAAAAAACCCCGATAAATCATGTCAATTTATCCAATAAGTGTATTCTATCTATAGATAACTTTCCCTTTAAATCCATAGAAACTGTGTAGTTTTTTCTCTATCAGCTTTGATCCGCATAAAAATTACCATCAAAGGAGCTGGTTATATATGTTTTCAGTTTCAAAAATAGAATTTTTGCATTTGTTTTGCTCTTCGTCTTCTCTAGCTAGCAAATATACTTATTCAGACAATAGGAATATTGTTTTTCTTGCTGCTTAAAATGTTGAAGCTTTAGATAATGAATTAAATATTAGGATTTCTAGATCAGAATTATGCTTTTCTTACTTGATCCCATCTTTCCAATTTAATTTTGATTAGCTATGGTTGGAGGAGTCCTATCTGTTAATCAAAATAATTGTGTCCGGATGCACAGCAAAATGATAATGCAAATAAGATGGTAGAGTTAGAGAAATATTACCAGATAAGTCTATATTTCTTGTGATCTTACTAGGTTTCTTTTTGGGAGCTTCAGCTCACCAATGCGATCTATTTTGCTCCCATTTAAAGTACTGCCCAGTAAAATGTCAGCAAGGAAACTTTACTTTCTTTAGACTACACACATTATTGTTAGTTTAATTATGGACATATCCATATTAGCATTTAATAATGGAGTTGATAGAAAATGGTGCAGCTGATAATTAATATCACCCAGTGTAATAAACACTATTTAATCCTGAAATCAAAATAAACAATATATTTATAAGAAAGTTAAAATGTATCTGATTGTATTCCTTCAAAACTAATCTTTAAAACTAGTCTATGGCCAAATAATTATCTGGTTAGCTCAAATCCGTATATGAAATTCAGACCCACTGCTTCTACTCACTGAAAGGCCCTCATTGCCTCCTTAGTGATTTGATTTCATAGATTAGATTTCATAGAGTTGGAAGGAGCCTACAAGGCTATCGAGTCCAACCCCCTGGCCCCTGCTCAGTGCAGGAAACTAGAGGAGGGGTCTCCCATCCAAGTAATAACCAGACCTGACCCTGCCTAGCTTTCCACGCTCAGACAAGCTGAGCCAGCATAAGCCACAAGCCTGTGTTGTAAGGTCACAATGCTTCAGTGACTCTAGAAGCCACAAGTGGATGATTTCACTATCAGATTGTAGATTCTAACCTAGTCACCATGAGCCCCTTCTTGGTTCCTTCCATTGCCTGTCCACATCCTAGCCTGCCAGTGTTGCACAGTGCTTCCTGTCACTAGACCCTATGTCTCCTTGGTTCCACCTCTGTCCTATAGTCACCCTGCCTCATGACCAGGCTCCCTGACACTTCTGTCTCCCTCCCCTCTCATAGCCTATAAGCCTATTCTCTTCCTCATCAGTGCCCTCTCCCTGAATATCCCTTCTTGCTTCAGTTCTATGTCTCAAAACTTATTCTCTTCAGGTTCAGTTCAGTCATACCCTTCAAGTTCCTCTTTCTCAGTCCATTGTCTATTCTGTCCCCTTCCTTCGGCCTCCTTTCTTCTGGTTTCTCTGTCTTCACTCCTACCTCCCAGGACCTTTTCTCAGTCTTGCACCATGTGCAAGGTTTTAATCCTTCCAAACTGTCATTTCCTGCACTCCAGCTTTTGTGAGGGAACGGAACATTCTGAGCCAACACATCTGACCATCCAGTCAGTGTACTAGGCATCACCACCACAAGCTCAATGTAATATAGATAATAACATACAAACATTTCATTATTCTACCAAAACAGCCCAAATGATCATTGTCAAGTATCTGCCTGTATAACAGGCTTCTTTGAAAAGTGCATATATGTATGGAAGCATGGCAAAAGAATGCTCTATACCTGGAAACTCTAAAGAGCTTACATATCCCTGAATAGATGCAGGCAAATTGGAGGGGAGGGGGAGATTTGGTGTGCTAATTAATTGTAAACACTGTATTACTGGCCCAATATACAGTTAATAATAATTTTTAAAAAGCAAGTCCCAAATCAATGGAGAGTTACTATACATCCTTGTTTTAGCACAGATGAAGCCCTAGCCACTGCTGTTTGGCTTCTGAACAAATGGTGATCCTCTTCATATTCCCACCTAGCTAAGTATCCAAAATAGTAGCAGCAGGCAAAAGAAAGGTCAACAAATTCCAAGTGCCAACCAGACCCCAGTTGCAATGTTTAGACTGGAAGGTTAACTTGAACAGGCAAATCAATATGAAGACCACACTGGATGCTAATTAGAGTTCCAGTGTACATTTGCCATATATTTCCTGGTCCATCCAAATAAACAGTGCTATACGAATGTCTAATTATTACTTCATTGTTAATTAGCAGACACAAATTCCTGTCAAATGTAGAGATACAGTTGTTTTGATACAGTTCTGTCTTTGAAGCAAAAAAATCTTGCAATGTGTATCTGGATATTTATATTTTTGCTTTGGCAATAAGTTCACATTTTTCCATATGGTCCACCTGTTGAGAGCCATAGCAAGATTTCTTGAAACATGAACATAATATCCTATATTTCTCCCTTATGGTTAGGCTCGCCAACTTAAGTTTTTAACTGGTTGATGGCCTTGGTGACTTTTTGTTGGGCTAGGAACAGGGCCTGGCAAACTTTGAGTGAAATATCTGAACAAGGCAAAAATACCAAATAGGCAAATAAAACACCTGGCAATTAAACAATTCTAATTACAGCTCACATTAAAAATAACTATAAAATCATAATAGCAGGTGTCTTTGTTTATGTCTTTGTCCTCTACAATAGAAAATAATTCCATGAAATGTCTGGAGTTATAACTGTAAACATGAAATCAGTGTGTGGAGTAAATGTTTGCAAGAGACATTCTTGCTTTATAAGATTCCTTTTTAAGCCATATTTATTGGCAAAACCACACTATTACTTAAAGTTAGTTATGTCTTTTTAAGTAATATTATAAAAGTAGAGTGCTGATTAATTAGGAAGAAGCCACATTGTTTATTTTTTGTTTATTTTTAGGAAATGTAAGTCACTCCCACCAATTATCAGAGCCAGGGAATAACAAAGCAATCCTGTACATGTTTACTCAGATGTAAGTCTCACTGTGTTCAATGAGGCTTACTCCCAGGTAAGTCTGCATAGGATTGCAGGCTAAGGCTTCTAATGTTTGCAAAACAAAACAGGTCTGTTTTTTTGACAATATAGAATTATATCACTCACTATTCCTGAAAGTAATGGACTTTATAGTTTTTCTGGAGTATTCACAGATAGAGATTCAGACTATTTACAACTCTTAAAGCGATGGTCGTGATGGGATGTATGGGAGAAGGTGATACTCCAAACCATTATCACAGAATAAATGTAATACATCCAACACCTGTGAACTGGCAACCACTATATTCATCCAAACAACAGGTCTGTATTGCAGTTCACGGGATTCTTATACATTTCCAGTTTGCCCATTTGGTGGGAAAAAGAGTGATCCATTATTCTATAGAGGACTGTGACAGGAGTTGCCAGAATTCAGATAGCAGTATGAATTTCAATTGCATTCTGGCATAAGGGTTTCATACTTATAACCTAAATTGCATGGAAGGTGTTCTTACATATGGGAAAAGGTGGTTTTGTCGTGATTTGAATTCCAAGCATGTATTCATCTTTTTCTGTACTTTCTTCAAGACATCAGGACATTGCTTTTTATTTCTAACTTGGATTCAAGTTCACTGCTGCAGTGTTGAAGCTCCTTCAGGATCTTCTCCTTCAAGGCACTCCAGGCACCTTGAAGCAGTGACTCCCAAGGAAGCTGCTCCATGTGTCTCTTGTCTTTCCCATTAGGAAAGGCAAGGAACACGGGAAGCCTCCAGGAGCTGCTGCTTTTGAGGCACCTGGAGTAACTTTAAGTGGTGGTTCCCGAGGAAGCTAGCTGCATATGCTTCTCACCTTTCCTGACAAGGAACGGCAAGAGGCATGTGGAGCTGCTTTGGAGAGGGGCTTTGAGGGACATCTCCGCAGGCTGGGTGGGAAGGCCCCACAGACTGGGAGTTTCCTATCCCTAAAAATCATTTCAGTCAAGATTCCATCCTGGCTTTGAGACTTAATCCAAAAGACAGAGTTGTGCTTGGTCAATAGAAAATCTGACCAAGGGGTAGGTACCGTATTTCCCCCATATTGTGTGGGTTGCACTTATCAGGTGCACAGTTTGTGTCTTTCCCTAGTCTTTGTTCTATTCCTGGATACTCTGGTGGTAGTCAGGAGTAGCCATGTCCACGAGTACTTTGGCAAAGCTATGCATTGTGCAGCAAGCAACTGCATCACTTCCTGGAGGGCAGATCTGCCCACTGTCACACATGCTTTGCTCACGTCTAGGATAGACTACTGCAACACACTGTACTGTTTGGCCCCATTTTTCTGTATTCATTCAGACTAATAGTGAAGATTACCTTTTCCTTTGAATCTTTTACAAAATATGGCATAAAAATAAACATTACCTTATCCTACTTTACCTTGTTTAAAAACAAATACGAACTCCAATGACTTGACAGAAAAGAGGTTTGTTTCAGTTGACACTTACAATGTAAATGACTGCCGAAATCAAGGTTATGAATTTGTTGTCAAGCTCTCATGGCAAACAGAAAATGTGCCCTACACTGTGTGTGTGTGTGTGTGTGTGTGTGTGTGTGTGTGTTTCATGACATAGAATTTCTATAATAAAATTACAATTTCAACCTATGCAATTGGTGTATCTTGGTTTTGTCCATTTTCATTCATTTTTTTCTCTCCCAGATGTCTTTTAGGGGAGTTTCATGTTCCATAGGAAACAGAGTAGCATTCTCTCTGTTCACGGGTTCTGCAGTTTTTCGATTGTTGATCACGTTTTTGCCCTTTAGGTGTCTACCTGGATTCTCTGGAACAAGATGTGCTGAAGTTGTACCCATGAAAATCCAAAACCCAGAAAGTATGTTCTAAAATAATATGAAATCTGCTTTCTCCCCCAACTACAGCAATCAAAATCTGCTTTCTCCCCCAACTACAGCAATCAAAATTGGTCTCACTTGGTGTTTTCACCCATCACATTGAACTGGGTTATTTTCCTTCTGCCTTTGACTTAGTACTGTGCACTTTAATCTGTACAGTATAACAGCTGTGTACTGTTCCCCACCCCCACATCATCATCATTATTATTATATAATCAGCAAGCTTTCTTATGTAAGTACGTGTCTTCTGAAGCTTTGCCCTAAAAAGAAAACTGGCTAATGTGACCACTGTATTGATTTCATTTTGCCACTGCTTCCATCCACCTCAATTTTGGCATTTGCAAATCAGTGTCTTTCCTAAAACCTTCAGCCTTGATGGCAATGAGAAACAGATCCAGTTCCTGAAGATGAACTCACCAAGTCCAGGCCACTCACACTAAAGCAGCCTCTTTCTTAGCGTGTATTTACCTCTTCTCTTTTTCTCTGTTTTCTCTACCTTTTTGTTTCTGTTTTTGCTCTCAGGTGCCCAAATGAATTTACTGGTGATCGCTGTCAAAACTACGTAATGGCCAGCTTCTACAGTACGTCCACTTCCTTTCTGTCTCTGCCTGAATAGGAGCATGCTCAGTTGGTGCTGCTTTCTTGTTGCTGCATCTTTCCTCAGATTTTTATCTGTAACTAAGTGGATTACATGAAGCCTAATGTAGATTGCCTCTGCCTGTTTGCATGGGAATGATAGCAGCAAGCAATTTCAAGAATTCAGCTAGATTGGCTGGCAAAATTAAATAAATACTAAATAACAGCTGACATTCCCTAGCTATAGTAGGAACATACACCTTAATTAATTAATTAATGTAATGTAATGTAATGTAATGTAGTATTAAACAACTATAGAACGAATAGTAATTTCCCAAACAATAGTTATATAGCAGGTTGGATTTGAAAGGTGATTTACATGGTAATCTTTGATCAACCACAACCAATAAAAGACTCTGGGGGGAAAATTATCCAGAAGCATAAATGGTTGATTCCATCTTTCTACTTAGTTTTAGGAGAATTGTACAATTTAGCACAAACACAGGGGCACTCTATGCATGGAATATACTTTAGAATCCAAGATTTATGTGATCCTGCTTCTTTTGAAATACAAAGGATATGCTTTCTCTCTGCTTTACATGTGGGTGTTTTACTTCTCTTTGTTCTCATTAGGGTACTTTTTTGCCTGGGATCTAAAGTACTGCTTTAGATGTGCCTAAGCACTTGGGCATGCCCTAAGATTTTGGGGGACACCCCAGAGGTTTCCCATATTTTCATGCTTAGTTGGTATATTCCCAAATGTTATTTGATCAAATCACCAGTAGCATAGAATGATGCTACTGATGATGCTAGAATGATGGTTCATTCACCAGCAATGAAAGATTTCAACTGCTGCATACTAGTTCTGTTTAATTGCCTTTAGTACATACCTTCGTTGGACATAAAGGTCCATCTTCCACATCTATGAACAAAAAAAGTCCATGAATATTTTATAGTAACCAACCTAAGCATTACTCTCCTAAATCCCCAGTGTTTAACAGGAGAGGAGATGACACTTCACAGTGCCCAAATGTTTATCTTAAGTACTAAAAAGCTCATTAGCATACAGCATTGGAAGTTTTCTTGATATTTGTATTGCCCAAATAAAAAACATGAGTGAAATAATTTTCCAGCCTACTTTCTTGCTTTTTAAAAACTACCTTAGATAGCCAAGAATAGATGAAGGCATATAGTTAACAAGGGGGCTTTGCCTACTTAGAATAATAATTTGAATTTTTATATATATATATGTGCTGCATTTTATATGTATTAGCCATTAAAATAATTTACTCTGATTCAGGGTTGCTCCCCTGGAATGCAGTCCTAAATCCTTCTTAAGTATTCTGATTGACCATTACCTATTTTGAACCCCGGCCTACAATTACTTACTTTTCATAAAATGTATGCACCACTAATCTTTTTTTTTTAAGCTATTATCGTTGATGTCACTTTGTAATGTATCCAGTGAACATACATTATATCCCACAAGAAAAATCAATAGGGAAGCACTTACAGGCCTTTTTAAAATGGCCAAGTATAGATGAAGACATACAATTTAAAGGGGATGTTTGCCTGATTAGAATTATTATTTGAAAGTTATATCTCATAGATTTCATAGCTCATAGAGTTGGAAGGAGCCTACAAGGCTATCGAGTCCAACCTGTGTTGCATCTTGTCTATATGTTATACCATAATGACAAAGCAACGAATGAAGATTCTTTTAGAATCAGAGTCAATTAGAAAAAATACATTTTTACTAGCCAGAGTCAATGCTGGAGAAAAACTGTGAACATTCTTTTTAAAATGAACCTAAGTTAAGTGAACCGAGGAATTTTAGAGTGAAGACTTCAGATATCTGCAACTACTTCTGTGGTAGATTTCTAGAGTTTACAAATTTCTTCTTGTATATTACAATCAAATAATAGATCCCATAGTGAAATCCTGCCTCTATAAAACACCTCTCAGTGGTGTCTGATCTGGAGGGACATTCTACATTATGTTTGATATTTTAATGCTGCTCTGCCATGAAATGTCACAGGGTATTTTCAAAGCCCCACCTACTCATACTTCTTACACATCTTAAATAAGGATGTTACATGGAGATGGGTGTAATTAATTGAGCTAGACGTTCTGTCATAATGGTCCAACTTGGCATGGGTTGAGCCTGGTTCTGAGAATAAGTAAAACGGGCATATTATTGTGTTGACATACAGGTAGAGTTCCATTATCAGTATCAGGCAGGCATGAATCCCCACCCCAACTGCCAGAAAGCCAGTAAATCTACTAATATGTTGATCTTTACTTGGTTCAAGACAAGTTTGCATACTTTTGGAATGAGATTGTGAAATGGCGCTTGTTTCATAAACACATTATCACATTACTTCAACTATAAACCAGCATGGTTGGTAGTACACCGATCTTGGCTAGTTTCAATCATAGCTGATTTTTTAAATTATTATTACTAAAATCAACATGAAAGCAGACCTAGAATGAAAGCTATGAACATGACCCATCCCTGCATGAGTGCAACTGCCAACACAAACAGATTTACATAGTTCTTCTCCCCTGCCTTCTGCCTCCGGTGCATGCACAGCCTCATTTCTGCTAACAGGAAAGTGCCAGCAGGACTGTTAAGTCTATAATTCCATGCATAGGCTGCTGTGCTCTCAAGGGGATAGATTTTGTTCCATGACATTTTAAGTAATGTTTTCTTACTAAGCTATTTGTATATTTGTAATTTTCTTACAAATTATAAAATATAAGACAATATTAGGAGATTAAACCAGAGTATATACATAATGGTAATGATGTTAGCTGTATGGGGCTTTCTGAAATCAAGATAACGTTGCCATGAAGATCAAATATCAATTGGAGTGGTATACATATTATTCTGGAGTTAGAATGAGTGATGCATGTTTCCTCTGCATGTTTTTTGTTAAGGTTTACCTGCCAGAATATATTTTCTTTAAATACCAATTTCCCATTGAATTATTTCAAATAGAAGCTGTCTGAAATGAGTGACTTTCATGGGAATTAAATTCCATCTAGGCTGTCTACCTTACCTGCAAACTAGCATAAATACCGTAATATATATGCATGAGCATGCCACTAATTCTACTGAAGATTTAACCAAGCTTTCTGTGCAACTAATATATATTGTTAGTAGTGTTCATGTAGGCATGTAATACTGGCTCTTTAGGGGAGAATCTCCATGAATTTGGATTTAACCCTTAAAATGTTACTGATAATGTTGGCCTTGTTTAAACATAGGGGACAAAAGAAGTAGCTGTTGTTTCTAAATGTATAGCATAGGTAGGGCTCAGCAACTGCTTTCCCAAGGTAAATATAGCAGTTACATTTTGGTACAGGAAATACGTGATAAAACATAATGCTGTGAGTAACTCCAGATGCTAATGCAAAGTCAACAGCCTTATATTATATAACATATAGTGTTGTGTGTATACACACTTCATCCCACTAAAGTGGGCTTTCAAGTCCACATCAGCCTGTCCGAAAATACTTGCAATGGAACTGAATAAACAAACACAATTGGTACTGTTCGTTTATTTATTAATTTAAATATTTCTAACTCACCCTACCTCAACAGATCTCGAAGTATAATAATAAAAAACAATTTCACATAGCACCACAGTCCATTATGCTCATAAACAGCATAAAATCAGCATTAAAACCCTAGCAAACAAATCAAAACCAAACTACCGTCAATAAGACGCCAAAGCTTGGGTAAATGGCACCAAAATGTGCCCAGTGGCAGTGCCAGCCGAGCATCCATGGAGAAGGCATTCCACAACTGGGGTGCCACAGCCAAGAAGGCCCCCTCCCACATTTCCACATGTACAATTCCAAATGGTGGGCCACAGAGAAGAGCCCCATAAGCTGATTTTAATACTCAGGCAGTTGTATACTGTTCATTAGCTGAGCTTATTGCCACAAAAATTGCCTTATTGGTTATCTCCAGCAATATGGCCAGAGCTTGGCAAGCACCAGTGAAAGGCAGCTAAGCACTCCCAATTGTGTCCTATCTGCTCCTGGCCACCATGTTCTACAGTTACTGGAGATTCATTCTTTTCTGTTTTCCAGTTGATAATAGAAAGTAAGGGAAGGCAGGAAAATGAGTTGCATCCCTAATTGAATTTCAGTGGAGTCAAAATGTTCTGAAACATGGTGCTATAATGTTTTTCAGTGAGGAGCAGTTTTAAAATGAGTTTGTAGCAAGCTTGTTCCTGATCAGGCAGCATCCTCTATTCCTACATCCCCTCCTAAGGTTTCCATCACCAATAACAATCAACCATTGCTTTTCACATATGTGCCTCTAAATGAAATAAAAAATGCTCCCAGCTGTTGGGCAGGTAAACCCCCAAATTGGTTGTGGAGGGGCACAAGAGATGAAACTGTCACTTCAGACATAGCCATTATAAAAATTTAGACTTGGTTCTAGCTTTGCTTGAAACTATACAGGATCACTCCAGTGAAGATTTCCTTACCATAATTTGTCTCTGAATGTTATGCAGAAGGAAATTTGATACTGCCCAATGTAAGAGGAAAAGTGTTGCCCTCCTAGAATCAATATTTTTGAGGTCTGCTATGGGTTATATACACAGAGATGAACAAGTTTCATATATAGATGATGGTTTTGTATTCACATGTTGGGCAGATGGAACAATAACAAGATGTTACAATAAACAGCCTGTCACCATGATATATCAGCAATATCTTTAAGGGTTAACATACATTGGTGCATTCACCATGTTTTATAGATTATATACAGATGCCAGTGTGTATTGGCTTTACGCCATAGTTTCCTTAATAGATACATGAGTCTGCCAAAGCTTACATGAGCCCTGACACATTAACCTCATCATGCCATTCGTTCTGTCTCAGTGTGCAGACACCGAATAGGTATAATATCCATATGTAATTTGTTTTTTTCCCAGTACAGTGTATTGCTCTTTTCTGAAACTATTTTCCCTTTTCTTTCTTTTTATGTCAACTTTCTGCATTGGCAGAGCATCTTGGGATTGAATTTATGGGTATGGACCAATCATTCCTTTTAGCTTGCAGATTTTAGACCCTGAGAGATTGAAAACCTTTTTATTCCTCCCCCTCTTTAATTCCTAACCAACTCCTTTATGCTTTAGAAGGGATCATACAGCTATAACAACCTTTGTCAGCTCCCTATCTGCACTTAACCCAGCATTCAAAAACATATATAAACTGCTATGGATCGTGCTTGAGATGGTCATAAAAGACTGAAAATTGACTTTTCTGTTAGATTGCTTGGCACTTCTTTAACATTTGCTTTTGCTACGATCTAGTGTTGCTGCTGTGTCCTAGAAGCACCTACCAAATTTCCATCTATCAGAAATGAAAAAGAATCGCCTTTCTGGGAAATGGTGGGCTTACAGTGCCCCTATTTAATAGATAGGGAGCTTGTATTATTATGAGTAACTTGAAGCTTGAGACATTCTCCCATCACAAATCCCATTTGAGTGAATGCTTTATGGAGGATTTGAGGCTTGAAAATTGAAGCACCACTTGGACCTGGTTCCTGCCAGGCTGGGGGATGATGATGTCCTGGGCATGAGGCAAAGCAAGGTAGAGCAGAGATAAAGTGAGGCAAGGCACAGGGAAAGTGAGGCTGGCCTGTAGCAAGATCTAGGAATAGCTGCAGCAAAGTCCCCATTGTAGCTCAGACCATAGGCCTACCTAACCTGAAGCTTATATACGGGTCATTCCTTATCACATGACCTGCTCTGGCCTTTTGCTTTAGTGCCCTGTTTTGACTAAAGCTTGGTGATGCTGCAGAAGCAGAATCTGCACCTGATATCCCTCATGTTCCAGATTAGTACCTGCTGTAGGTTCAAATCCTAACAGCACCAAAACAGTCTCTCTGTTTCTATAATGATTAAGAATAATTCTGAAAGTACATGTTATTGGGTATTACACCGCTTGTGCATCTGAGTCCCAGCTCATAATGCAGCATCTGAAGCACTAACACTTAGCCCTAACTGCAGGTGACATCTACGAGCAGGGTTGGGAGAACCATGAGTGGACTTCCATTTGTATAATGGGGCTTTCCTACCTTTCCTTTCCCACTATAGCCTCTTGCGCTTCCCTCCCAAGCTAATCCTGAAGGTTCAGGCACCCTCTGGATGGCATGGCCACTTGTATGTGTGGAAGTGCCTTAAGTTCATGCAGTGATGTGTCTGGATCCCCATGTCTTGAGTATTCAGAAGCACAAGCGATTCCTGCACGTGCAATGCCCAATTGCATGTCACTTCAGAATCATTTCCTAGGGTTCTCACTCAAATAAGATACAGGAGTTGCTCAATTAACTTAGAAATACTATCTGTGAGTGAAATAAGTAAATAAAATACTCTGAAACTATAATTAGTTCCCAGGAGAATTTCCCATCAGGGAGTGAAAAGCAGGATTATACTTTCATAAATAAAGTAATAAATGTATTTTTGTACCTGGTGTGACAACTCTGTAAAATACTCTACCAAAGTTGGTTCCTGTATCGCCAGGTTTACATGGCACACACCTTTATACAGACATATGTAATGATACTGATCTGCATCAGGAATATGTCATTCAAATGTCCTTGATGTACTGCTACAGATAGGAGGGTATAATTTAGCATCAGTTATTCAGGGACCTCAGAATTCAGATTCTAGTCTCCAAAAGTGTTTTCCAGTGAAAGGCAAAATGACTTTTCAACTGATGTGCTCCAATAAAGTGTCACCATTCGAAAACCATTGACATAGTGCCGTAGATGAAGCCATTCAATTTAACATAGGTTTCTTTCAGCCTTTGAAATTCATATTCCAAAGTTACCTTAAGTACTCAGCTGTCTGGCTATAAGGTAGCAAGCACCTCTGTAACAGCAGAACAGCTAAGTCAGTGGCAGTCAAATAGGCTCAAAGTCTCCCGTCAACACAGGGACACTGTGACATCAGAGCATATCAGCCAAAGGTGACAAGAGAAGCTAGGCCGCTGAAAAGGTGTAAGAAGAGAAGCAGAATGCAGGGCCATCAGGAGAGAAGTTCAGTGATACTCATAACCTATAATATTTCTGTATCTTTCTCTAGTCACATAAGAAGCAAGTGTTCGTTCCTTGTGTACATACAGATAACACCCTGAGCTGGTTCGTACAACACGGAAACCGTGGGGGAGCAGAAGCCCCCCGCAGTTCCCATGTTGTGTGAACGCCGGCCAGGGGTGCCCCCGCGGGATGGGCGTGTGCGCAAGCATGCAAAGTGACCATGGGCAGTAGAGGTGTAAGCCCCTACCGCGCGTGGCCACCCTGCCGTGCAAACAGCAGGCGGCTGTCCTGCGGGGGCCGCACAGAGGCAGCAGCCCAGAGCGGCCAGAGCTATGGCCGCTACGGCCTGTAGGGGCAAACAGCCCCTCTGGGCATCCCGAGCCGCCACCCCCTAGCACTGGGAGGCCCACACTGCGGCGCGTGGACTGCCGGCTCCACCGGGGTCTGCCCACGTGTGCAGGGCGCAGGTTGTCAGTGGCGCTCTGCTGGACCCCACGGGCGGCCCCGTGGTGCCTCCCCTGCTCGCCGCCTGGGTCGTACGAATCGCCCCCCTGTAATAATCTAGAGGATTGAGACATCCTTCCTTCAAAGCCCCACTGTTACAGCTGGAGAGATGAAGTGGTGCCGCCAGATCTTTACTTGAGTATTTTTGAGGCCAGAGTGCAAAAAGCCAGTTTGGGGGGGGGGGGGATTCTTCAGTGGTGCTTCACATTCTTTTCTACTGCCTGTTTGCTGCCCCAATATTATTTGGCTTTAGTGCCATTTAGGCCTTCTTTCTTCTACAGTATGTGATCCTACCCAATCAGGGATCACATAGTCAATGTAATTATGTCACGACACCATGTAGTCAGATTTTGGTACCTGACATCATCACTGAGAGCAAACCAAGCCCCTTTATTGCCCTCATTCACAAAGGGGGGTAGAGGAAATGTGTCCCTGTTGCCAGGGGCTGACATTTCCTGTGTTGCCATGCTGTACTGGCAATCTCATTTCCCCACAGTGTGGCAAGACTCTCCCTGATCATGTAACCTGGCTGTAATCACCTGTTACTCTAGTGCATAATCACACCTGACTAGATGCAACAGAATATAGATGGGGTGCATGTCCTCCATCTACTCTTCATTCTTTCCAGTTGGATGTGTATTCAGATGTACATCCCCCTCCACAGTCTGCTGCAATTAGTCTGCAGTAAGTGCAACTGGATTGGGCAAGAGAGCATTGCCAATGGGGATATGTTCATTCTTCCCTCATAACACCTGCCCCCTAGTGAACATCTTTGCACCATTTGGGGAAGGGGCATAATAATTACTAAAATGGGAGATACTTTTGTGCGGGGGGGGGGTGTTTTCAAAAAGTGGCCCCTGTTTTCTCTGTATCCATGGAATCAGGAGAAACTGAGTAGGTGAGAGGATGAGCAGCACAATTAGGAACTTGGAGACTGAAGAGGCGATTGCAAGAGTGAAGTGGTGAAAGGACAAGGACGGGAGGAGTATGGGATCATCAGGAGAGAGGTTCAGCAACACACACAATGTTCTGATTATTGGCTTGTTGGTAGTAATAAGTATTCCAGGAAAATATCACTGGAAAACATACAGTCCATCCCACACAGCATTTGTATGCCTGAAAACACCACATGCAGTTAATAAGGAGAGGCTGGCTGAAACAGTAGCAGAAAGTTTTTACTGGCCAGTTTTCTTTTCTTTTCCACAATCACAGCCAGGTTGTTTTTTTTAAATTAAGCTGGCCACTGGGTTGCCACCAAAATTGGCATTCCCACATCTCCATGCAGTAACATCTAGGAGTACTTTACCATAGAATGATATTTCTGTGTCATGTGGTAAGTCAGTGTTCTCCAACCTTGGGTACCCATATGTTTTTGGCCTACAACTCCCAGCATGCCCCAGCCAGCATAGCATAGCTGGCTGGGGCATGCTGGGAGTTGTAGGCCAAAAACATATGGGTACCCAAGGTTGGAGAACACTGCGGTAAGTATTCTTTCCTACATGTTATTGCAGGGAGGGAGAGGACTCACCATGGGGGATGTCATTTCCAGTGGTATAACCTGTAATGCAGCGCTGAGTTTATTGTAGGCAGGAGGGAAGTGAGAACACTATTCTCACAAGTTAATGACCGATACTACAAACATAATTCTATATTAACCCTTTCTGAACTACACTAATTACTGTTTACTGGACTACATTTAGCATGACTTTTCTATCTCTTGTAACGTTATAAGACTCCAGCTGCTTGGCTGCTCAGTGCTTTCAGGTGAGCATAGGTTAGGAGTTATGCTGTATGTGAAATCCCTTCAAACTCTGCTTCAATCTTATTTTCAAGCATTTTTCTTTACTCTTTTTTCCAGTTATCAAGCATGCTGTGCCAGGCTTATAGTTGACTTCTCTACTTTTAACCTTATCTTTCCCTTCAGCTTCCCACTCCCTTCCCTTCTCTCTCTCTCTCTCTCTCTCATATATTTGTGTTTCCCTACTTTGACGTCCTATTCTTGAATTTTTATTTGTATAATCAATTCAGCATTCTGGCTTTTATTTTCTCACAAAACTGACTCCCTCCTTCCCTCTATTAATAATCAGTACTATTAATTTTTGCCTGAATATGTTCAGAAGTCTGTTAACTGATGTTTATGTTGGGATTGGCTTGTAGGAAACAATAAGCAATAAGATGCATTGTATCATAGATATGAAGGTTTTTAAAATTTCAGTCTGTGTTCATTTTGAAGTTCAAGCTGCATAGTTACCTTGAAGTACTTCTCAGACAGAGCTGAGGACCAAACTAGGCAGTACACAAAAATGCATGTAACTTTACTCTGATGACTCTTTTTAAACCCAGAAAAACTATTTTTAGAGGGGTGATCCGAGAAATTGTGGAGGGGATGTTTAACCTTCCCCCCCCCACCCTGTGGGAAGGAGACTATTTGGGGGAAAACACTCATGATCCTACATACTGTTTTCTATTTATTATTTATTTATTTATTTATTATATTTTTGAATCGCCCATCTGGCCAGTCATCCAGCCACTCTGAGCGATATACAGTCCAATAAAATACAAGAAAAAACAGAGTGTAAAACACAATTAAAAACAGTACAAAACTTAAAAATCCTAACCCACCCCATATTCCCGCCTGAAAAGACATGTTTTTAATGCACGGCGGAAGCTAATCAAGGAAGGGGAATGGCGGAGGTCACTGGGGAGAGAGTTCCATAAATTGGGGGCTGCCACAGAAAAGGCCCTCCTCCTAGTCCCCACCAGCCTGGTTTCTCTGGCTGATGGGACAGGGAGAAGGCCGTCTGTGGCAGATCTTGTTGAGCGGCCTACTTGATGTTGCTGGAGGTGCTCCTTGAGATAAACTGGACCAGAGCCGTACAGGGTTTTAAAGGTCAACGCCAACACCTTGAATTCGGCTCGGCAAACAACTGGTAGCCAGTGCAACTCTTTGAGAACTGGAGTGATGTGATCACGCCGGTGGCAGCCTTTAACCAGCCGCTGCATTCTGTACCAGCTGTAACTTCCAAACCGTCTTCCAGGGTAACCCCACATAGAGTGCATTACAGTAGTCTAGGCGAGAGGAGACTAAGGCATGAACCACTGATGGGGGCAGATGATTAGGAAGGTAGGGGCGCAACTGCCATATCAGATGAAGCTGATACAGCGCCGCCCGGCTCACAGCTGACACCTGAGCCTCCATGGACAGCTGGGAATCTAGAATGATTCCCAAGCTGCGGACCTGGTCCTTCAGATGTACCCCATTCAGCACCAGGTCAACATCCCCTAACCTTCCCTTGTCTCCCACCAGAAGTACCTCGGTCTTGTCGGGGTTCAGTTTCAGCATGTTCCTTCCCATCCAGCCACCCTCTGCCTCCAGGCACTTGGACAGGGTTTCAACAGCCAGCCTTGGTGAGGACTTGAAGGAGAGGTAGAGCTGCGTGTCATTCGCATATTGATGACAGCACACCCCAAACCTCCTGATGATAGCTCCCTGCGGCTTCAGGTAGATGTTAAATAACATCGGGGAGAGGATGAAACCCTGCGGCAAGTGAGCGGCCGAGGGTCCGAAGCCGCCTCCCCAAGAACTACCCTCTGATACCTTCCAGAGAGGAAGGACTGGAACCACTGCAATACAGTGCCTCCCACGCCCAACCCCTCCAGGCGGTCCAGGAGGATACCATGGTCAATGGTATCAAAAGCCGTTGAGAGATTGAGGACTAGAAAAGAGCATTCGCTCCTATCCAAAGCCCTATTCATATCATCCACCAAGGCGACCAAGGCCATTTCCGTCCCATGTCCAGGCCTGAAGCCCGACTGGCATGGATCTAAATAATCTGCTTCATCCAAATGTGCCTTCAACTGAGCCCCCACCACTCGCTCAATCACCTTGCCCAGAAATGGCAAATTGGAGACTGGGCGAAAGCTGTTCAAATCTTGGGAATCTAAGGAGGGCTTCTTAAGAAGCGGTCTTATTACTGCCTCCTTAAAGGCTGATAGCATCCCTCCCTCCTCGAGGGAGGCATTCATTACCGCCCTGATCTCCCCACCCAGTTTCTCCCTGCAGCTCATAACAAGCCAGGATGGGCAAGGATCAAGCAAGCAGGTGGTCAGCTTAACAGATGAAAGCACCTTCTCCACTTCCCCTGAAGGAAGAAGCTGGAACCGATTCCACAAAACCAGACTACCACTGGCCTCCTCTCGTTCACCCACTGTGTCCACGATGCACGGAATCCCACTCCTAATCCGATCGATTTTATCTGCAAAGTGCTTTGCTAAAGCCTCACAGGAGTACATCCCATTGAAGTTAATTCATTTTAAGGGACTTAAAGGATCACAGTGAATGTTTCTTAACTAGACCCTAAAGAGGTTCTGCAATGATCTAGATGTTGGTTGTCCTGTTCCCATATAAATTATAAACGAGGAAAACCAAATTTAATTTTAAAAAATAAAGTGGTCATGCTAGACAGCCTGGAAATTCATTCTGCCAGTAAACATTTTGTAACTATTGTTTAATCTGTGATACAAATCAAAGTCCTCATAGGGAAGGCCTGCGGTTGTAGATAAATACAAGAAAAATCCCTTAATTCATAGTGCAATTCTATACAGTACATGTCTACTCAGAAGGAAGCCATATTGTGTTAATGGGACTTATTCCCCAGTATGGGTGTATAGGATTGCAGCCTCAATCTCCTTGTTTCAACCCTCTTCTAACACAGAAATGCATAGAAAGGTTCACCTGGAAAGACGTGCAGTAAATGCATGGCCTGCAGAACAAAACTCTAGATTAAAACACCAGCATCAGTGCACATGTGGAAGCCGAACCCTGTGTTCCTGCAAAATGCCTTGAAAGAGAAGCAACATTTCTTCCAGACACAGTCAGCACTTCATGGATGTTCCTTCCTCCTAAACTGTTGTGTATCAATAACATGCCACAGTATATCAGCACACACTGCTAATTGTTGGTCATTGCTCAGTATGATGTAATTAAACTATATGCTGGGTCAATGTCTAAACAAATATTTTCAATCTTAGGAGCAACAGTGACAGCAGAGGTGAGGAATTTGGGACCTAACACAGGCTAGTGCCAGAAATCAGTCTAAGGGAACAGACCAAGCCAAAGCCAGTTCTACCAGATGTCTTATCTGCAAATAGACAAAGATCACCAGACCAGGAAATTGCCAAAAAAAAAAAAACCTGTCTCCAATACAAAAGTAACATGTTTTCAAAACCTATTCCATTGATGGCAACCTCAACTTCTGTATACTTCTAAAAAGCACTTCCATTAGTTAATGCAACTCCTTGCTCCTCAGACCTTCGTTACTCTGCGTTTTCCATCCAGATGATGTGGCAACTACACAGTTTTACAGTAAAAATATAAACGCCTTTTTGAGCAACAAAAGGGGGAAAGGAATACAGCATTCTGGTTTATTCTAAATACTTGGGCCAGTGCACAGTTAGTATCAATGTTCTAAATGTAACATTTCCTTTGTTCAACATAGAAATTATGTTTTGCCAAGTGTGACAGACAAAGGAATGTGATCTCTTTTCCAACCCAAACATTGCTTGCCCTAAGAATTACTTAATGATAAAATATCTTTGAATGAGGTCACTGCAGTGGAACAGATTTTCTTCAGGCAAATATCCTTCTTGCTACAATTATGGCATATCAGTAATTTTGTAATGCAGCTTTCCCCAACCTGGTGCCCTCTAGATGTTTTGGACCAACTCCAAGCATTCCTGACCATTGGCCATGCTGGCTGGGGCTGATGGGAGTCGAAGTCCAAAACATCTGGAGAGCACCAGGTTGGGCGAGGTTGATGTAATGTCTGTGATACAATGCATTGTTGCCTATTGTAGTTGCAGATTTCGGGTGCGGGCAGAATTGGGATTAACTGATAAACTGTATTATCAATCCTTGATCAGTTGTGTAATTTTCATCACAGGCATAATTGCAAGCCAAACTCAAAGTATAACTGTAACATTTCTCTTGTAAAGATTGCTGTGATTCAAGGTAATACTGGAAAAACACCCAGGAATTTTAAAATGCCAAGAAAGAAATGGGGGAGATAATTTGGGTGGGGGGTGGGTTCTGAAAAGCTCTCTTTGTCCCAACTTTCTTTCCAAGAAAGAAAAATCTGTTTACACTACATGCATTGTTATATCAGTGCATTGTATTTTTATTTTTATCAAACTTCTTTGTAAATTTAAGATTAAAATTATGTTAAGCATAATTCTAAACTACCAGTTCAAGTTAATTTGAATTACATTTATTTTAAACTTCATACACATCCATACACGTCTATTTTTTGGTCTTTTCTCTGTTTTACTATCTTGTGTACATTTTGTAACCTTTTCCATTTTGTCCCTTTCTAGAAGCTGAGGAACTCTACCAGAAAAGAGTGCTGACCATAACTGGCATCTGCATTGCTCTCCTTGTAGTTGGCATCATGTGTGTTGTGGCCTACTGCAAAACCAAGTAAAATTTCTTCTTCCTTTCTATATCTGTGTTTATCACTGAGGGATCAGGCTGTCAAAACAAAAAGCTAAGAAATGTGTTTGCAACTGTTGACACAAGATTAAGTAGCTAAATAAATTTAAGGATTTCTCTGTAACATTGTAGTGCAACTAGAGTGTGCTGTATAATTCAACGGTATTTCCCACAGGAGATGAACCCTTAGAATTTAATCCCTGATCCATTGAGATCACTGCAAGAGCATCCAATTTGCTTTAAAGAACTTCAAAATGTAAACTCATACATTACAAGTTCTTAATTGTGCCCCACAGTATGGTGTACAATGACTCCAGCATCAGGCTTAAGTCCAAGCCTCTACTTTACTATCTTTAGCAGTGTGTGAGATGCTTTAGTAGAGTGTGTGATGTGCTTTGGCACATTAATAATGACTGTCAAAAAGTGACTTTTATGGACTGGAAAGGGAGAATGACTTTCCCTACTGGTAGATCCCTTCTTTCCAAGAGCCACCCACAAAAAGAATGACTGATAGGCTGCCACCAGTTAGGATGAACCTCCTGACACAACCTAGTCTGTCCAGCTGCTTGAGGAGTTTCTGAGCTCTGTTGCCATGTACCCCTCCCTTCAGCCCAGCCTAGAAAAACATAAAAAGAAAGGTGCTTTGGATTTTTTTGTTCAAAGCCCAGAAACACAGGACTCAACAAAACCTTGTAAAAATCTTGTGAACAGAAGTGGTAGTTTTGTAATTGTGCGTTTCTTCACATGGAGTTCATGGGCGGGGCAGCGAGGGCAAGGGAAGGCAACAATCAATCTCTATCTCTCTATCTCTCTCTCTCTCTCTCTCTCTCTCTCTCTCACACACACACACACACACACACACACACACACTTCCAAATAAAATCAATAAAGTCAGTCTAACATATCTAGTTACATGTTTCCTACTTGAATAGAGTCTTAGGTTCCAGAGCATATGCAAAGTTCATTTCAAAGAGAATGGTCTGAGAGAGCATCTTGGCCTCCAGTTAGATGGCATATGGAAAGCTCACAAGGAGTGAACACGCTCTTACTTTTATGGGAATCTGAGTTCAGTAAAAGCCGGCCCATTTGTGAAGACTGATTGTTGTTTTGACCATTAATGTGATAGCCCCCATTTCTGATGTCTGTGGTCTAGCTAGCAAATCAGAAAATTACTTAGCGGTTGGACCCACCTTCCTAACAACTTTAAACTTACATCTCAAAAGACACAATCAGTTTGAACCAGTTAGCCTATTCTTAAAAAATCTTAGGTTTTGGGATGCATATTTGGAAAGAAAGATATGAGATAAGCCTATCCAAGTCGCCTGACATGCTGCCAACTTACCAGACCCTCTAGGGGGTACTGCTGAGCTACATCAGAATATAGGGATTTGTCACAGTGACTGATATACTAAACTAGGGTTCCCCAAACTTTTGCCACCCTTGTGAATTGACAGCCTTAAATATCATGGGTTTACAAATTTAAGTATAAAATAACCCTATGTACTTTTTCATAATCTTGTTTATAACCCTTTCAGTAAATATTGCAGTCAAATTTTAAGCTTTCTTTCACAGCCGTGATGGTTAAATGTTTACTTTAATAAATTCAAGTATTAAAGTCATATTACTTCAGCAAGAGCACTTCAGACAAAAATCACTTTAGAGCTATGTATTCTATTGTATACCTGACCCATGGTTAAACATGTGGTCTAATTGCATCCCAATGTTTCCTGATCTTCTGATATAGGTGAGACATGCTTGTCTCTTAAACTAAAACTGGAGATGCACTTCATTCTTACAGCCAAAAACGTTTACTTTTAGAGCATCTAGGAATAAAAAGTGCCTGCCCTCGGAGCAGCCCACCCCCTGCATTTCTAAACTTCCCACACTGTATATCTGCATCAAAAGTGATTGAATGACCCCTTATTGAACATTGGTAGTAGAGTCTGTATTTGCAAACACCTTTAAGAAACTTAATTCTTATCTTGAAACCATAAGGATTAGAACCTTTATATTTTTATTTCTGATTTGTTGGTTTTAAAGAGCGCTTGTGTTTTCTTCTACAGTTCTGCAAGACAAAAGTAAATTGCATAGCAAATCTGCTGTAGCAGAGCCAGCACAGTTGCACAGCTTTACATTATGGGCTGCAGGCAGGCAACAGGATAGCCAGGATGGTTCAGACAGAGACATGATAGATGCACATGTGTTCAGAATAAGGCCCTCCAAGTGTCCCTGTATCTAGACATTTTACAAAGATTTAGCTGCTCGGAATAGGATTTCTAGTGTCATTTTGCCAGTAAAGATGGAAGATGGCAAAAAGCTACTCTCCCAGGAAATTCTACTCCATTGGGCCAAATAACCTGCCCTTGGCTATGTGCACCATAGATCTTTACAATCTGTTTTTTGTAGCATCCTCTGCCTACTTCATGTGATGCAGTTATGTCACTGGCTGCTGGATAGTAACATGCCTTGCAAAAGGGGAAGAATGATTAGATTGTTAAAGTGTCAGGATGCCAAACACAAAATCAGAAACCAGGCCTTCTTTCAGCATAAATGTGGCAGTTGTGGTTGAGACTACAAAATTTGCTCCTCTGTTTCTCACTCCTGCTTCAAGGTCTCTGAGTAAAGAGATGTTCCACAGGTGTGGATTTTTACCAATATGCAGTGATAGGAGGAACAAATCTGCACTGTCTAGATGTTTTGTTACAGCCCATGTGTTAAAGATAGGGTCCTTATCTCATCATATTCCACAGGAAGTCATTGGGCATTACACAAAGTACCTGTCAGGCCCAGTTCCCTTGTCATACCAATAACTTAGCACAGGATTAAAATAAACAATGAACTCACTTTATTGTAGTGAGATAGAAACACAAGCAATCCTTTAGAGTCTGTGGCACGGAAACTTCACAGAGGTTATAATCCCAATAAATCAGTTAGTTCAATTAGGAACACCTCCAGGTTGAAAATCCAGCATTAAGTTTCAAGACACAGTCCAAACAGAAGCTAGGAGCAGGATTCTGAAGACCAACAATGTAGTCTAAGTCTAAGACAGAGTTTCAAAGGCACAGCTTTCTAGAATTACAAGAGTTCAGTATTCAAGAATAATTTCCAAGTCAAGGTCCCATGAACATGGGAATCGAGGCAAGCCAAAAGATCAAGGTTCAAGTATAGTTCAAATAAGAGAGCTTTCTGGTACTAAAGATGTTGTATCCACAAAGCTCCCTGAGCTCTACAGCTTTTAAACAGAGGCAGGGCACCTAGAGCTCTTTGCCACCCATCCATGCAGGCAAACTTTGTTTGTAAGCATGAACTACACCTAACTGGGTGTTTCTCTTCCAATCTCTTTAGACACCTCCATTCCCAAGGAGACAGGTTTGAAACCCTCCCTTCCTTAGCCAAGACTCCAATCTGGTTGTTTCCCACAGAGAGGACCCCTGTGCTAAAGCCGCACTTTCCAAGGTCGAATCTTGCAGCTGGCAGGGAGTATCAGACTCCTCCAGCCTGCTTCCCTCTGGGAAGGCAATCGGAATCAGGCTTTCACCTCATTACATTCCAAAGCTGGAGCAGGCTCTAAATGAGCCTCCTCCCAGTCTGAATCTGAATCTTCCCTGAAGGCCTCAGGGTCTGGGACAGGGAGTGGTATAACAGTACCCTCCAAGACATGTAAAATCCACATTTACCCTTTCTGGGTTGAGAAGCTGGATGAAAGTGGATAGATAAATCACACGTGCAGGACCTTACTTCTCAGTCATGGTATTTAAAGTAAAAAGAAGCAAAGATATTTATCAGTTAAAGAATACTCAGAATCAGAATGTAATTGTTTGAAATATAGGTCTAAAATCCATATACTTTTTTTATGAACAGCTTGTGAAAGTGATGGGAAGGTGTAATAACTCTCCCTATAGTTCTCTTTGTTTTACAAAGAAATCTTCTCAAGTGGGCCAAATTGAGCAAGTCCAGAACTCTGCATCTTGTAACAGCTCCTAAAGTGTTTAGCCCTTCAGATGATAGATCTATGTCCCATAAATCCAGACATATGCTGGTCAGTAATGTTTACAGAGTAAAACTATTTTTTTTCATGTGACTTGATTAAAGCTGTTCTTTATTTCAAATGCAGGAAACAGCGGAAAAAGTTGCATGACCGCCTTCGGCAGGGCCTTCGATCTGAACGCAATCATAGAGTCAACATGGCAAATGGGCCTCATCATCCTCACCCACCACCAGAAAATGTCCAGTTGGTGAATGTAAGTTTTAAATTAGCAGCAAAGCTCATTGTAGCTCATCGGTGTATCACCAGTTTTTATTTGAGAGCCATTTAATCCCTTAACATACATACATTTATTTATTTATTTATTACATTTCTGTGCTGGCCAATAGCCAAAGCTCGCTGGGACATTCACAACAGTTAAGGGCGTATTCCTGTAGGGATTTCATAGATTTCATAGATTATAGATTTGGAAGGAGCCTACAAGGCTGTCAAGTCCAACCCCCTGCTCAATGCAGGAAACTAGAGGAGGGGTCTCCCATCCAAGTAATAACCAGGCTTGATACCTGTAGTCCTCCAAACTCGGAGGATTACGAGCATCCTATGGAAGGTGGGAGGATACAGGTGAAGGCCGTCTTCATGCTCCTCTTGCTCTGCAAAGCACTTGGATGGCCGATTTCAGCCATCTAATTGCAGCGCTTCGGAGCAGGAGGGAAGGAGGCTGAGGCACTATCAGGATACATCATATTTTGGCAGTGCCAGTCTCCTCCCCTCCTTGCCCCCTGGAATGCCCCCAAAAGCCCTTCTCCAAGGTTGCTCTTATGACCTCGGAGAAACAGCTGGCACGGTTCTTTCCACGCTGGCTGCAGAAGAGGGGGATCCGAGTATGGAATCCCAGCTATGAGGTAGCAATTTTCCAACCTTGTAACGGGAATCTGAAAAAACCTATGGCTGTCTACACTGTCTAGCAGCCATAGGATTGCACTACCCAACCATAAAATGCAGCAACATGATAAAACACAATATAAAACTTTAAAAACTACAGTATAAAACCAGAGTAAAAAAACAGCAGCAGTCTAAAGAACTAAAAATGCATTAACAGATTTGAAACAATAAAAACTGAAGAACTTAAAATGCCTGGTGGGACAAAAAGGGGGGCATTCCATAATTGTGGTGCCACAACTAAAAAGTATTAGAAACAAATAGACAAGCTTGCTTTCCCTGTAACATATTGTTCTCCCGCCACTACTGAAAAAAAGCAATTGTTAAAGTGAAGAAAGCATTCTAATGGAACTCAGAATAATTTACAGATTTTCAGTTCCAGGATGAATGTGTAATTGAAGTTATAGAAAGTTAGAATCCTGGTAGTTGTTTCTTTTATGTGAAAACATGGAAATAAAATTTTACCAGCACACTATTGTAAAGAAATACATCTGCACAATTTATTGTGCACAAAAATAATCATATTTGAAAGTGCACCGTAACCAGACAACTGCAGCCGTCTATACTTAGACTAATGGCTACAAGGAGCATGGTATTTGTGGTGGCGGTACCCTTTTCATGGATTTCCCTCCTAAAGAGGACTAATAACGCAACTCTCTTAGCTTTCAGAATGTCAGTTAAGACCTGGCTGCTTTAGAAAGCTTTAGAGTAGAGTCCAGTTGAGGTGATTTGCTAAATATTGATGTTTAATAAATTGTCTTTGGTTGATTTTGCTATTTACTTGTTTGTTCAACTTCTTAATTTTATTGAATTTAATCTGATTTTCTACATGGAATTTTAGCTTCTAAATCATATTAAGGGCATGGCTGGGACCATATGATGGAATATAAATTTAAAATAATATTGAACACTACCAACTCTGGTTGAACCATCTGCCTAAGTGATAGGCTGCAACAGAGTTTGTTCGCACAAAATGGGATCTATATGACCCTCAGCTAAATCCTGATACTTTTGTGAATGTGAGAACCTTTTTGTCATGGTGAGATATGTAGCATGCACCATGTACACTTCACCTCTTGCAGCTGATTATGAAACTGCTGATTCCACATTCATTTATTCTCTCTCTTCATCACATGAGCAGGCATTCTTTTAGTTCTCTATGCAATTTAGAGCAAGGAAATAGATTTTGCTAGGCAGCCCATCTCTTATGTCTGCCATTGCTTTGTTTCAACGGACAGGGTTTCCTGTGCTCTTTGAATCGCTTGCATTCATTTCAGTGGTGAATATGCCCTTGTACTGCTTCCACAATATGTTCAGGGCCCAAACTTGCTTCAAGACAGTGAGAGTTCCATGAATATGGAGAAGCTGCTGAGTATGACTCTCAATACACTCTTGATGCTTACACTGAGTGCACAAAGTACTGTTAACAAGGTGATCTCTTCTGATCTATACCTGCTGGCAAAGTGAAAAGCAATTTCTCATCTGCTGCTTTTGAATCAGGTAGTTCCACTCCCCACGGTTGAAAGGGAGGGATGTCTGCTGGCCAGAACAAAAATGGAGTGGTGCTTGTCAGGCCAAAGCATTTTCTCCAGTGTTCTACCAGTGTTCTAATTGCAGGGGCATTGGACATGTAGAGCACCACCTCACATGACAGGTGCCACAGGGGCTGGAGAAAATGACAGTGAGAGTTGAATGCTCCCCATGGGCTATTAGCTAGCCACCTCTGATCTATGGGATAAAGGTAAAAGAATGAGGGTAACTCCTAAAAGAATAGAATAAGAATAAGACATAGCTAGCCTTACACACAATTTATAGCTGAATCAGAGCTAACTTTATTGCATGTAGAAAATCCTAAGGATCCTTACAGTCAGTAAGTTTTTCCATCCATTTCAGTGGAGACAAGATTTCACCTGTTCCAAGAGACTGCTCTCTGTGTTTAAACAATGCAGACGTTTCCCATATTACATCATTCCCTGAGAGAGCCAATTTGTAGACAAGTTATGCCTGTTATTTAACCACCAAATAGTCAAACCTTTCCTTCTGCCAATTACTTTTTTTCTTGTACAGTAGTAGGAAAGAATAGACCAGAATTCAGACTCCATTATTTCTCTTAATCACTATGGAGTCCTCAAATGACAGCCAAACTAAACATTTTGAAAGACTAGTTCATAAAAATACAGGAAAATTATGCTATTGCTAACATACTTCACAAAGAACTAGAGGACAGACTGGCTCCCTACTATTAAAATGCACCAGTATTTCTTGAGTAGAGAGAGAGCATTTGAAAAGGGGAAGCTGCATATATTCATAGCTCCTACTCTGAAGTCTATCATGGATGGAGAATAATTAATTGGCAGCTGATCCAGGAAGCATTGCAGCTTCTGTATATGAAATTGCCTATTATGCCTTCTTATATAAATTAAGGAGAAGGGTACAAGCATGATGTATAAGTGTAAGTTGTGATATAAATATAAGTTGTGTCTCTATTTTGTTTAGCAATATGTATCTAAAAACGTAATATCCAGTGAGCATGCTGTTGAAAGAGAAACAGAGACATCATTTTCTACAAGCCACTACACCTCAACTACCCACCACTCCACAACAGTCACCCAAACACCTAGCCACAGGTAGGAGGCTAAAATAGAACCTGCATTCTGTTGTTCCTTGAAAAGAAAAAGGATTGGGGTCTTTTTTTTAAAAAAAAATGTACATTATAGAAGAATTTTATTTTAATAATGATGGATGTGCCTGTGATTAAAACAAATCTTTTATTACAAAGATTGGCTGCCCCAAGCTGCACTTATGCCTCTTGGCCATATTACCAAACAACTTTTTCTGACTGAAGGACAGGGCTATTAGGGGTAGTAATTTTCTAGAATTCAGTATGCACATAATATCATACTTGATGCAGGTTTTAGCAGCTGGAGAACTGTCCTAAGAACCTCTGATTTTATTTTTAAAGCAAGCATCTACCTATCATGGTTGCAACATCAGTGTCTATATAATCAATGTTGTTTGGAAAATGCATGCATAACTAAAAAAATTGTGCAAAATAAGGACCTTTCCAGATTATCATTTTAGTCGTATAAGTATTCAGTTGTTATCCCTTTGTTGTGCCCAGTCCAGATATCTTCCTTAAGGTTACAGTTCTGTGCAACAATATCATCCCTTGATAGCATGGGAAGCACTATATTTTGTCCTAGAATAATGTGCTTCTCCCGCCAAATAATATAGCCACTGCTATTGTAATTATTGTGTAGAATTAGGCTTCTGAATATTGTCTGTGATGTGAACACTGATAAGCAATATAATTCTTGCACAACTTGTGACCTTTTTTTAAAAAATTATTTTTATTGAAATTGCAACAAAACAAAATCATAAAGAAAAGGAAAAAGAGAAAAAACAAACAAATATAACTACATAAATTGGAATATGTCAATAATATATAAATAATATATCAATTTCATTTGATACATGTGAAATTGTGTGTGTGTGTGTGTGTACACACACATACAACCTGTGACCTGCTAAACTGAACACAACTCAGTGGCCATATACAGTCCCTTGCCAGGTGCTTGACAACCCTATTTTTTTTAGTACCAGACATATAGAAAAATATTGATGACCCATCAAGCCCCTGGTGGACTGCCATATCCTATACCCACTTTTGAAGCCCTGTTGAGCATAGAATTGCACTGTAAGTGTCCCCCCAGTCAGGGCCGGCGCTACCGCTAGGCCAACTAGGCGGTTGCCTAGGGCGCGCGGCTGAAGAGGGCGCGCGGCTGAAGAGGGTGCGGAAACGCTGCGCTCCTCTTCACTGCCGCTGCGCCGCCCCCGCCAGGCCTCCACCGCCGCTGCGCCGCCCCCGCCAGGCCTCCGCCTCCCCACCCTCCTGCCTGCCGCCGCCGCGCCTCCCCCGCCTGCCCGCTCGCCGCTGCGCTTCCCCCTGCCCACCGACCCACCCTCTCGCTCGCCGCTGCGCTTCCCCCCGCCCACCCACCCACTCGCTCGCCCGCCGCTGCGCCTCCCACCACCATCGCCACCCCCCCTGTCACCCCTCCCAACCCCCCCGTCACCTACCTTCGTCGCGTCACTTCCGGAGCCCCGCCCGCATTGTTTTGGCGGGAGGAACCAGGGCAGAAGGGCTTAAACAGCCCTATTGCCATGGTTTCCCCCGGCAAAAAACAGCGCGGGGGTCCCGTCGCGTCGCTTCAGGAGGAGGAGGAGGAGGAGGCGGCAGCAGCAGCAGCCGCCGCCGCCGCAGCCGCCGCCGCCACAGCCAGGGCGGGGGGGAAGGTAGGTTGGTGGTGGCGGCGCAGGTTTTTTTTTTTTTCTGCTTTGGAGAGGGGGGGGCGCTAAATATTTTTTCGCCTGGGGCGCCAAACTGCCCTGCACCGGTCCTGCCCCCAGTCCATTTTTCAAACCGTTTATTTTTATTTATTTTGCTTGCTTCTCTGAAATCTGTGTATTCCCCCTCTCCAAGAGGTAAACCACAGTATAAATAATATCCACCTCTTCCCCACAACAAGCCTGCTCCCTTTTCCCTGTTATCTGTGGATTCTATATCACACTATTAGATTTGAATGGGGAATGGGGACTTGCAGGATGATTAGCCAAAGGCTAATTAGAATTGGGACATGTGTTCCCTGATAATCTGAAGAAGCTCTAAGCAAATATGCTTATCTTGAATTGCATAATTTACTTGGAGCACATACCTTCTTCTTTGTGTACATAATTTGGCTTTTCTTGACATAGAATAGTACCAGCCCTGCCCATCGTTTATTCATTGCTATAATGGCAAAATCCTGAAAATGATGTCAGTTCAGGATTGAATGTTCCTGGGCACTCCCAATTTGTGTACATAATGGTTCTGTTATTCAGCAGCAGTATACATGAATGTAAAACCTTTTTGCCCTGGAAATCTACCAAGCACACTGTCTAGAATTGGGTGGTCACATTGTGGCCCTCCAGATATTTTGGCATACAACTCCCATCAGTGCTAGCCAGCATAGCCAATGGAGAGGGATCATGGAAGTTGTAGGCCAAAATATCTGGAGGGCCACAAGTTGCCCACCCTTGGCCTAGACCACCAGAAGCATCACTTGGTTCTCTCCCTCCTGTTTTCACATTTTAAAATGTTCTCTCTCTCCTGTTCTTCCCAACGGCTCTTTATCAGTTGGAGTAATGGTCGGACCGAAAGCATCATCTCTGAAAGCCATTCAGCACTTGTGAGCTCCTCAGTTGAGAACAGCCGACATGCAAGCCCATCAGGCCCCCGAGGGCGCCTCAACGGCATTGGAGGGCCACGAGAATACAATAGTTTCCTCAGGCATGCACGAGAGACACCCGACTCCTATCGTGATTCACCGCACAGTGAAAGGTACCCACATAAACTGGAAAGGTGCAATTATCTGAGGTACTTTTGGGCAGGATTCAGGTCACCTAGAAGCAGAGAGAGAGAGAACGGAGCAACTGTGCTTTGCAGGAAACATTCTTTTTTATGTATCAAGAAATTCTAAGCTGAGAGCAGTTGACCTTCTGATGAATTACCAAAGATTTGGTCCATCCCATGGTGAAATGTCTTTTGGAGTTGATCTTTTTGGCAGTTAACTCAGGCTACTTTAAGTCATTTTCAGCATGTGATGGCAGATAATTTCCCCCCCCTGGTTAGTGGATGGCATTTATGTAGAGGTGTTTGAGAGAAAGTTGCAATTTAAATGCAGATGCAGCCACAGTAGATGGTGAATAAACCAGATTCCCAGTATCACCAGGAATGGTTTGCTACTAGGAGTTTAAACGTTTCCGGCCTCCTTTCTCCAACCGCCTCTACAATGCCATATGTGTGGTGAGAGAGAGCTGTACAAAACCACAACAGAGGGAAGTTGCACCCTTCTCATTTAATTTTCAATCTCTTCCAAACAGAGAAAGATAGAAAGGCAGATTAAATGCATCTTCTCCTCCCACAATGAGGTTGAGGAGAAGAAAACCCATTCCCTCAGATGACATTAGAGTCCACTAATTGGTGTTGTATTTACACAGTTGCTTCGATTTCACAAACTCCTAACATACTTTAATTCCTGATAAATTCAGGAGAGCTCTGGAATATGGTGTATGTATCACTAAATTGTTTTTTAATGTGACTGTTATCAGAGTAGGGCCCTCTCAGTTTCTCTTCTGGCAGACTAGTCTGTCCACTTCACTTCTGGAAAGCAGAGCAGAGGAGAAGTCTGCAATATATTCTCATGACTTCATTGATCCCTAGTTAATGTGGCACACAGTAGCACAGAAAACAGTCTCAAAAATAAATCACAAATAAGTAAAAATAAGGATATGGCATGCACTCCTAAATAACCCTTACTCTATATAAAAGCAGCCTGAAATGCAGGACCTTGGACAGTAAATTAATTAATCAGGAAGTGTAGTCCTTTTGTGCTGCAGCACTTAAAATTCGGCCTTGGATCAATTTTAATTCATATGTAAATGAACAGTATAATGAAAACCTTTGGTATAAAACCTTGTAATTCCTGTGACATCCATATAACCAATTTGCACTTTCTGGCCTTGAGTTCTGTCAACAACACTGAAGATTAAATTTTCACCTCTCTAAAGAAGCCGATAGATCACATCTACAGCCGTATTAATATCTGTATTCCATCTTGGGTTACTATTAATATTTATGAAAAATACAAGAACGTCTGAAAATTAGAGGAGAGAAACTATTTCCATTTGATTTTACATACTAATCAATTAAATCTTCTATTGTCTCAAACTGATTCTACAGATTTGGAATTCAGAGGTGCACATTTGTTTAGAACATGAAAAATGGAGAAGTGGATAGATGTTCATTTAAATCACTGTAGCCCCATAAATTTAATTAAGTATTGCTAGTAACTGGTAGGATATTTAGTAGGCAATCCATCAGAATCCAAATGGCTTGGGAACACCAAAGAAAGAAGAAAATGTTTTTTCCTTAACACTGTCAAATTTTGGTCTTTCATTTAATTTTTCTCCAGTTTAATTTTTATCTGTACTTCTTTAGGTATGTATCCGCTATGACCACACCAGCTCGCATGTCACCCGTAGATTTCCACACTCCGAGTTCTCCAAAGTCACCTGCCTCAGAAATGTCTCCACAAGTCTCCAGCTTAACCATGTCTGTCCCTTCTGTGGCAGTCAGTCCATTTATAGAAGAGGAGAGGCCTCTCCTTCTGGTGACACCACCCCGGTTACGGGAAAAATATGAGCATCACATACAACAGTTCAACTCCTCTTACCACCACAATCCCACCCATGAAAGCAACAGTCTACCACCAAGTCCCCTGAGGATAGTGGAGGATGAGGAATATGAAACAACGCAGGAGTATGAACCAACACAGGAGCCCCCAAAGAAACTAGTCAACAGTCGGAGGGCAAAAAGAACAAAGCCCAATGGCCACATTTCCAATAGATTGGAAATGGACACCGACACAAGCTGTGAGAACAGTAGCTCAGAGAGTGAAACAGAAGATGAAAGGATAGGTGAAGATACACCTTTTCTGAGCATACAAAATCCCATGGCAGCCAACCTAGAATCAGCTACTGTATATCGGCTGGCTGACACCAGGACTAACCAAACCAGCCGGTTCTCAACACAGGAAGAATTGCAAGCAAGATTGTCCAGTGTAATAGCTAACCAAGATCCCATCGCTGTATAAAAAACACTTTAAAAACATACATAGATTCACATGTAAAACTTTATTTTATATAATGAAGTACTCCACCTTTAAATTAAAACAATTTATTTTATTTTAGCAGTTCCGCTATTAGGATTAAAAAAAAAACCACAGGAAAAAAACTTTTATAAATTAAATATATAATGTATATACAAAAGTGTTTATGTGCCATATGTAGCAATTTTTTTACAGTATTTCAAAAATGAGAACGATATCAATGGTGCCTTTATGTTATGTTATGTTGAGAGCAAGTTTTGTAAAAGTTACAAGTGATTGCTGTTCCACAGTATTTCGCAGAAGTCTCTAACATTCTGGTTTATTTCCCCCTAACCTCTCCCCCACGCCCATTCCTGCCTCTTTTTTCGTTTTGTGTATTGCATTAATGGTGACTGACTGTACAGTTTGCAAGAATTGCAACAGTCCCTGTGTTTGCTTGTTGTAGCCCCTGATCAAAAAAAAAGCCCTTTATTGGCATATCTACCTAAAGAAAAAAACACAGTCATTTCTTCTATAAGAGGTTTCTATTTGCTTTACCCTGTATGTGTTGCTCTCAGTCAGAAATAAGGTTTGCTTTAGGAGCCTTGAGGAAATGGCAGATCCAACAGCATGCTGTTGTTTACAACAGGACAATACATACAAAAAATGTAAACCTATATTAAATATTTGACAGAAATACTGTGATTTTAAGTTTAATATAATCAGCCAAGAATCTGCTTGACCCTAAATAGGAACAACCATTTACACACACACAGGCTTAATTTTTTTGTAATGGTGTTTCTTAGAACTTTAGGATTGCTTGATAACAAAAAGTAATGGGGCACAATCCTACAGCAAGTTCTTCTGTGCAAGCACCTTTGAAATGAATGGGATCTGCACAAGTGCATAACAATCCTTTTTTCCAGCTCCCATTCATTTTAGTGTGGCTTTGTGTAGGATAATTTCCTACTGGATTGTACCCAGGCTAAGTTAGTTGTAGTTCCCAGGTAAAGTATTAGAGCAGGTATTTGTAACCAGACAAGAAAGTGAATAATAGTGGGGGAAATTAAAATGCCACTGATAAAATCACAGTCAATTTGAACCTATATTCTCAAGTAGATACATTTTTCATTTTCAGTCTGGAAAACAAATAGCAGATTTCTCTTCTTCATGGGTTCTCACGCCTGTTGCGGTAAAGTTTCATTACCAATACAAACTATATGTTTTGTTATGTAATACAGCTTTCCCCAACTTGATGCCCTGCAGTAGTTTTGGACTACAACTCCCAGGCAGCATGGCCAACGGTCAGGAATGCTGAGAAGTTGTCACCCAAAATGTCTGGAGGGCACCAGGTTGTTCAGAAACACTAATGTAATGGAACCCAAATGTGCTAAAATGAGATGTAGGGGGAAAGGCTAAAAATGTAAGGGTTGGATCCAACACTGTAATTCCGCTAATGGTAGCAGATCCATCAGTGGAACCATGAGGGGGTGAGCCCCCCTTGTAGCCTCCACCCCCTCAAAATCTACTCCAGACAGCTGGGAAACCTTCTGAAGTAGATTTTCAGGTGGTGCACAGGGCTGCAGTGGGGAGGAGGGAGAAAATCCCGTCATGCTAGCAGACTTCTAGCACAACATTGGATCTAACACTTGATGTAGAGATGATCCTCTAACTTTATTTTTATTTTAGTATCTGTACAACAGGCATGTTATATTTATCAGGCTCCCAATCATTCATGGATTTTTGTTATGTATATGCACACAGCTACTGGTCAATAGAATGCCTTCCTTCCAAGAGACAAGTTTGGGGGCCAAACCTGATGTGACAGCAGCAGATCCACTTGTTTAAACTCACGTCTGCCCCAAGTCTGTTGTGAGGAGGCCTGTTTTTAGAGCAAAAAGGGTGTGCAGATGAAGGCAGTGGAATCTTCTTGTCCCTACTGCTCCCCCACCTGCAGCCCCCCAACCATTACTTTTCTTCTAGACAAGCTTACTCCTCAGAGCTCAACTAAAGAACAAAGTGGTTGGAGATGGGGGGCACAGACTGCACAGGTCTATGCTACAGATGGAGGCATGGTTTGCAGTCCCACCCATGTACCCATTTTGCCCTAAATAAATTGACCTCCCACCCTAGTTTATACATATTTGGGGCACACCCTGGTTTAAAGAAACCTGTCTGTCATCTAGTTTGTTCCTTAGCCACCAGCAGCAGGGTTATTGCAGCTTCTCATTCACAAGCAAATAACCTCTCTCGGATCTGAGTTTGGGTCAGACTGAGAGGCCTGGCCTTTATTTATCTCACCATATGCAGCAAGCCTGGGGACCAAAGGTGATATGTCCTCTTGATACTCTTTTTGTGAATGAAAAATAAGATTGGTTGTACTAATGTTGCTGAACCTCAGGAAAATCTGTTAGGAAAACAAATCTGTTCTCAGTTCATGACTAGTACTTTGAGCTCCGTTAACATTGATGTATATCAGTATGAGGCTGAGATCCTTGCAACTCCCATAGGGCCTGATCTGGAGAATGTCGCTTGAGCACTGTAGCCTAAGGCTGCAATCCTAATTCTATGTATCAGGAGAATGTACTCAGTAGGGTTTACTCCTGCATAAGCCTGCTTAGGATCATGCTGTAAGTGTTAATGAAATTACATTACAGAACCACC
Organism: Shinisaurus crocodilurus; assembly: GCA_021292165.1. NCBI lineage: Eukaryota > Metazoa > Chordata > Lepidosauria > Squamata > Shinisauridae > Shinisaurus > Shinisaurus crocodilurus. Next base: position 110,663,562 of record CM037877.1, read on the forward strand.
ACTGAAACTACTTTCCTATTATGCAATTCACATGTATACAAGCTTGAAGTTTCCATTACATCATCCTGACTTCAAGCACATGTTTAAGTGCTTTGCTTAGTACTGGCTGCTGGTTCAGAACCTAAAAATGGAATGTTTTCTAGCATTAGCTTCCTGGGATTCAATGGTCTTCCTTTACTGGTGAAAATCTGCTTTCTCAAGACAAAAAGGTATTGCTGTGTTACCCAGAAAACCTACACAGTCCTTGCTCCTAAGGCTGCTTCAAATGTACTACATGGCTTTGAAAGTTATATTTTATAGGAACGATGACTAATGCATATTAATACTAAATATGTATTGACTAATATAATGTAACCGTGAGAGGAAGGAGCAGGGACATTCTTTCTTCTGCCTGAAGTGAGCAACCAAGAGCAAGGCCTTGTAAAACTTTGTCATTCCCTGACATTGAACCTAAACCTATCATTGGCCTTGGAAATTCATACCTTTTCCATTCATCTTTCTTGCTTCCTGTGGTTTTACAGGTATTAAGGCACAGTACTTTTTGCACTGTGATCTCTGGTGTGAGTAGACCACACAAGTGTATGATTCAGAGAGAGAGAGAGAGAGAGCAGATTGTGAGCTCAGTCTCACAGGAAATGAGGAAACCATGTGAGACCTCAAGGAAGCTGTTTGGACTAGATGCAACAAATGCACTAGCATACTTTAGCATGTGAGAAACTGCATACTTTTCACTAATATTACCAATACTCCAAATATTCTCCAAATATTTCTCTTCCTTAAATGCATTTGTCTGCTCCATTTCTGTACATGGTAGAAAGAGTAATTTACTATGTATCAATCTACTCCCACATTTGATGTTAACTAAATCACTTTTCCTTTCACTCTTCCTAACTTAAGGCATGACTGTATAGGACCTTCCCATGCGCCCCCATTTTATGCTCCAACGCAGAACCATAAGTGCAGAAAATGGTTCCAGTACAAAAGTACAGTGCATGCACCAGCCCACCCTTTCATTCGTGCTGAACTTCATGATTCCCCTAACCTGCTTTGCAGACTACCGTACTACAAGAGGAGAATTAAATGCACTAGATCAGCCCACCCAAAAACTGAAGGGGAAAAACATGCATTTGGCTGCATTGCTACTGTGTGTCACTGAATCTCACTCTGCTCTGAGGAGCTCTAGGCAAGGAGCTGTTAGGTTACATTCTTGCATTTAGCATCTTCCCATGGCAGATGAGTCACCACTATAAACTGCCTATTAAAAAGATAAAAGTGGGAAAACATTACATGCTTAGTATTATCTCAGTACTTAGTAATATCTTCATGGCTAAAGTGAATACCTACAATATTTAAGATATATTTGGTTGTTCTTAATTGTAATTGTAAATTATAACGTTTTAAAACTAAAAAAAACCCCACAACAACCTATGGCTCATCCAGCTGGCAAGGTATTAAATGCGAGAGTACCACATAAAATGGCAAAGATGCAGGGAGGTAAACTTATTAAGCTGACATTTTATTGATATAAAAAGAGTAACTTGCTACAGCTGATTACAGCATTTCCTAGATCAGTTTTAACATGTGGATCTGAACACCACCACAGTAAAGGAATTTACATTCACATCAATATAAAGTGTCAGTGCAAATGCAGCAATTTTTGTGTCTTGCACAAATCCTTGTATCTGCATCTACAACATAGGAAAGTTTTTTCATAAATTGCCTTTGTGCATGAGTTTTATCCTCATTTCTATATTAACAATATTTTGTCAAACCTGTTCAAGATTCTGTCATTATAGTCGCCATGCAATAATATCTTGAATGAAAGTTACTAAATAGACAAATTATTGAGGGGGGAAATGGATTAAGGAGATGTGAAAGGCAGTATCTAGAATCAGAATAATATCTATCTTAAGTTGGCCCTTTCCAAACACACTAGAATGAGTACAATATTTGTGAAATATCAAACTTTTACAAAGAAGCTATGAGAGCCTTCCGAAGATAGCCTTCAGTGTTACATCTGATTTAAGAGGCAAGGTAGTGAGTGGATTTTTAATTCTTCCATTCACCCAGGTAAAAATCTAATCAGATTTAAAAAAACAAACTATTCATCACTTCATTCTCTTGGTTATAAAATGCCAATATTTACTGTACCTTAACCACAATACTCTGAAATCCATTCTCATCTCTGATATATTGAAAATATATATTCTCTGAAGCACATATAGTCATGAGAGAGAAACACCACTTTCCAAAATGAGATTAGTTCGTAAGTGTCTGGTGTAAAGCAGTTTGACGCTGTATTGGTATTCACAATCCCAGTTACGATGACCTCAAGAGGCTGCAACCACTGATCCTTCAAAGAACAGAATATAGGAATGGGGAGCTGACATTAAGGAGCTGAAGGCTCTCCATGCGAACTTTTGTTAGTGGTCAGCTAGTTCAACTAGTTCAAAGTACTGGGCTGGAATTTTTGAAGTAGATGTTCAATGAAAGGCTGATGTTGGTATGTCTCATTAGACTTTTTTCTTTTTTTTTTAATCATAGCCTTACAACCCAAAACAGATAAGCATCAAGACAATATAGAGAGTAGTTTTAGATCAGTTTAAGGGGGAATGGATCCATGGGATTATTTGCAACACATAATTGGAACTTTGGGCCCAAACTCCTGCTACATTTTATGTGGGCAACAGAAAACTTAAATTCACAATATAAATATGGCTGTAATGGGTAATGCCAGTGGATATATCCTGTCTCTGGTCATAGGCCTATCCATGTGCTTGAGGAAGTGTGTAAGAACAGGGCACAAACAAAAGCAACAAAACATTCTCATTAACATAAAAATTTAGGGATAGTTCATACATGCATGAATACTGCTTGATCTCATTGCTTGTTGATCACAGTTGAATCGATTGTATTATGTTAGAGTTGATTTTGGATGATAGAAACAATCCATCTGCATTATTGAGCTATGAGGGCTTATTTAAGTCAATGTTCCATTAATGGCAGATGAATATGAATGAATAAATCAACTGATACCCACAACAGTGTGATCTACAGCCATGGCTATGGGCAAGAACCTCTGAGATATTCCTTCAAATGGTTCGCCTCCCTTACAAGAAAATATAGAAAGCACTGCTCTTATCATTAAGAAAAAGGAAGAAAAGGCAACATCAGTCCTCGGGGCAGTCTTACTTTATGTAGTAAAACGTTATATTATCATAAGTTTATTATGTGTAGTCTCCATTCTCCCATTTAATCTTTGCTAAAAATGTATCCCAAGTGAAGCAGCAGTCAGAATAAAGGACAGCTATTGAATGTAGTTGATGCTTTGTGGCAGTATGGGTCAGATGGTGCCACCTCTCATAATAAATCGTTTGGCAATGAAAAAAGTTCTATACTGCTCAAAGTTCCAGATGGGAGACTGCATACATAGTATGGGAGGCACAGCTCCTGCTGCTCCTGTGCATCAGAGTTCTCTGCAGAAGTAAATTTCCACCAGGTACAATCTGTCTGCATCCTTATTCTTCTGTATTCCAGTACCCAACTTCCCCAGTAATAACTTGATGGACAACCAATAATGGGTTGGATCCAGATTTAATCATGCTTGGAGTAAGGCCCATTGAAACCAATGAAACAATTTAGTCATGACTAACTTAAGTTCCATTGATTTCAGTGGGTCTACTTCAAGTATGACTAAGTCTGGATCCAACGCAATATGTTTTACCTTTCCTTTCTTTTTTTCTTCTTCTTATTTTCCTGATCCTGAAGCACCATCATATCCATATTTTCCTCCAACTCCTATATCTTAAGCCAAATAAGAACTGGTTACTTGAGCATTTGACAAGCTTAACTGATGCCTGGCTAAAAGGGCACATCTTTTACTTGGAGATCTAAGCAAGGTCTGCTCTAGTCTCACCCTTTCCAGCTCTGGCTACACTTCTACCAGCCCTGGTGACTGACACCCAGCAAACCAACCATATATGAAATGCTGCAGAGAAATGCAGACAATGAAATGGCCACATATCATTTTTAAGTATATATTTTATGTAAATACATCTTGTACATACTTGGATGTTTCCCCACAATCATTTCTTGTCTTTATGAGTTATATATCAATTATAACACTGTAAATAACATATGTTCTTTATTATTTATATTTAGGCATTTAAGAGAGAGAAAGAGTTCATATCTTATTTTAAGATATATGTCAAAAATGTTTAGTTATACTTCCCCACCCCCTTCAAAACTGTAATGTATCCTTTAATTTTTTTTTCTTTTTAAAAATATAATTTATTGGTATGGAGAGAATGTATCTGTAATGGAAAATGTACAAAGAACGCACAGTGGAAGGCCATAAGGTACTGATAAACTAAAAAATCTATAATCCCAAATATTAAGCAATAAGCAATTGTTCATTTATTTAAGGTTTTGTTGTTCATTTTCAGTAAAAGAGGTGCTAGAATAAATTGCTACTGTGTAGTATCAGCACAGTTGCCCTGCAGACCGTTTCAGTCCATTAGATTCTCCCGCTACCATCTGCCCCCCTCACCTCCTAACCCAGCTCTTTGTGCCCGCACCCAATATAATGGCACAGTTCTAATGTCATCTATGCTCAGACATCTGTTTGGTAGAAGTCTGGCTCTCTTGTCAATTCCTCTCCCACTCCCAGTTTTCTCTGTTCTTATTTCTGGAGTGGAGTTGACCATCAAGTCTGCTGCTTCTTGCCTGTATTCTTAGAGATCACATGTCTAATTGCTGCTAAGCAGCTTGGCATTAACCAGGGTTCAATAAACACACACACACACACACACCAACAATAATCCAGTGGCATGTCTTACATGTCCTTAATGTTGCTAATTAATCGTGGTGATGGTGGTAAGACTATGGAAAGAAGAAGCTGGGTTCCCCGGTGAACACTTCACATGTGCAGAGGAATGGAATCTGTGCAGACTAGATAGTTCTCGTATTTCCAGTTTTAACCATTTCACACATTACACTGTAACAAACAGGTTTGCCACTGAGTGTACACTTAGCAGGAAGCTGCAGCCAATCCCATCTTCCTGTTAAATGTATCTGTATGATAGGTGCATTTTCAAACATCTATTTGTCACATTCAAACAAATGTGTGCATTTACCAAAAAAATCTTAGGTACATTTCTTGAAAACGAATGTACAAAGAAGCCCATTGCAAAGCAGCAGAAACCAGATCTTATCACGAAAAGCAACTGGACATAAACTTAGAATATTCTGGGCGGCATCTTTTATTTATGCCCTGCTAATTTTTTACTTTGAGGATGGCATACCTTCTGGAAACCTAATTCCAGCATGGGGCACATCTCTACTCCAGGTTACCTAACTTTATTTCTCCGTGGACCTTCAATTCATTGCTTAGAACATGTTTGCCATAGGTCATCTTTACCTCCATTACTCCATTGTCTGAACTGGGGTGTCTTTCCCCCACAAATGTCCATCCCCATCACAGTTGGCCAGAAAATGCATGTATTCTAAAATATCCAATTATTTGCTTTTTCCAGGGGGGGGGGGACCTTTTGGGAGACAGGTATTCATACCTGTCATGTAGAAACAGCATGTTTGTGACATGTTATTGTGGCAGACTTGCAGCACAATTGTACATGGAACAGACTGGAATTTGCACAAGCCAGCAGAAGAATAAGGCCAATTTGGTTACATGTTGTTATGGAAACGACAAAACCAGGAACAGAAGGGCACCAGAAGAGACTAAGGAAAGACATAACTGCTACATGCCATTTCTGGCCACTCACATTAGTTATTCCTGAAGGAAATCTGCACCAACAGAAGTTTCTCCTGTTCCTGCACTGATTTGCAGATTATTCCCATTTAGACACTGCATGTCAGCTGTGTGATCTGTATCAATTTTAGTGAGGTCAACTTTCAATAGTTTAGACAAGTTCATAATTTTGGAGTGGAGCAATTGACTACCATTTGCCGGACAAGTTGGGACCATTCCTACCATTGGGAAGGGCCCATTAGTTTTCCCTCCCTCCCCCCGACCCGCTTTAGATTCAGCACTTTAATTGGGTACAATCAGGAAAAGTTGCCCCAGACAAGTTTCCTGCTGCATAGTGGCTCCTGTGGACAGTCATCTTGTGCCCACAAGTAATGGGACCTGCATTGTTCTTCTTGGTCATATGTTGCAAAAGTGAATGTGCAAAGTACGACCAAAACCAGATTAAAAACCCTTGTGGAAGCCCCTCTTGAGATGTAGTGACAGGTTATAAACTGTCCCTTAAAGTTAATAAACTGTATTGTGCCTAGGAAAAGACCAAAGGTGCATACATACATTTGTTCTCATTGATCCCAATAGATATGTATCAAGCACAAACATACAGATATTTGCACTCAGACACTAAAACATACGCAAATGGCCATAGGTGCCCCCTAGTTAATGTGCACAGATTCACATTAGCATTGTCCCTCCAACACTTTACATACATAATCTCTTAAATCCAAAAAAGTTTGCCTCGGATGGTAGTCTTAAACTGCAATCTTCTGTACACTTTCTTTGGAGCAATCCCCATATAACTTAGTGGGATTAATTTCTGACTAAATATTTTTTATTATTTAAATATGGTATCTGGCTGCATGGGCTTCTTCACACATCATACAGACCAGGTGTGCTACTGATCAGGAGTCATACCCAACACATTCTTTCTCACATTTGTACTTTTATTTTTCTGGGTATATATAGACAACTAAAAAAAACTAACAATGTGCAAAGCTGCCCTAACTCCTGGCTTACTTTGTCCTCTTCTGCCAGATGTTTCAGAAAGGAACATCAAAAGGGACAACCATGCTGTATGATGGGGTGGTGGGATTACAGTTCATTGCCCTCATACTTGAAAATCATTACTACTTCATGTATTAAAAGGGTAAACATTAATTTTGCTATTCAAAGCAATACACTTTACTGAGCATGCTCCGGGGGGAGTTACTCATGAGAGGCATGGGAAGCATGGGAACTGGGAGGCACAGGAATTGTGATCTCCAGTGCCTCCAGCCTTAACTGCACTCAGGAAAAGGGTCCTGGGCAGATGCCAAAATGTTAATATTTGGCCTGCATAGTTAAGTGGTAGCCAGCTCATAAGCAACTTGGGAAATCCAGTTTGCTTCATGGCCCAAAGGAGGGATTACGTATTTGACTGCTGGGATGTTTTACAAGAAAACAAAACAAAACCCTCTGCTGTCCAGAAAGCCTGATGGGACTGCATAGATGTTGAAGGCCAGATTATGTCATAATTTCTGAATGCCAGACGACTGGTGCCTGTACAACTGGTGTATTTGCAGTGATTGATTCAGGCCCACTAAACATAAATGGCAGATAGTGTGGTAAAACTGTTCCAGCATGACACCACTACAGATGGGGGCGATGTTTGACTCCTCCCCCATCTAAAAAACAAAAACAAACTTATTGCACATACAAAACAAATAGCAGGGAAACATGTTACTGTTCTATTGTATGTGTGTGTTTGCTTGTTTTTATGGGAGAGCACTCAGATATGTGCCCCGCCCAACACACACACCTGCAGCAAGTGGCATAATTCAGGAACAATTTAAAAATGGATATATGGCTTATGCAGAGCAGGCCTGAGAATAATAATCATTTGTCAATATTTTACTTGCCCAAAAATCTCTGGGACTAATCAGAAGAGTCAACTGGCAAATCAGATCCAATCTGGTCTGGATAGGGTCAGTCAGCTTGGCCTGCTTTGGTGCATTTAACAGCTGCTTGATCTGTAGAAATCAGCAGGTAAAGCTTTTCACAGGATGGAGACAAACATGATCACTTGCTGATATCTGCATAGTATATAGCTGTTAAAGACAGCGCTATAGAGGTTAATTCAAAAGTTGGCAGCCCAAGTTTATCTCCCCTGTAGTGGATTTATCAAATTTGCCAGTTGCATCTTCTGCTTAACAAAAATCAACCCACTGGCTTACCAGGAAAACAGTAGCATTGGCAGGTATGTGCATACTTAGGGCCAGCACCACCATCAGGCAGAATGAAGCGGCCGCCTCAGGCAACAGATTTTGGGTGTCATGAATGGGCAGCAGATTATTACTTTGCTGTTATTGTATTTTTATTGTCAGGAATGGGGAGAGGTGATAGTGGTGGGATGTTCTGCCTCATGTGCCAAATAACTGAGCTGACTTTGGGTACTCTGCACCTGAACTTAGGTGAGAGTGAGACACCATTTACTGCTCAGCCTCAGGCAGTGAAATGCCTTGGTCCAGCCCTATCCATACTATGCAGCAGGGGTGGGCAGAAAGTAGCTCTCCAAATGTTTTGGACATCATCATCATCATCATTTATATTTATATTTATACCCCGCCTTTTTTCCTGCAAAGAACCCAAGGTGGCTTACATAATCATCATCCTCCTCTCCATTTTATCCTCACAACAACCCTGTGTTCGACTTGATCCCCTAGATCTAATTTTAGCACTTGGCTCCACTACAGTAGTGTTTCTGAACAACCTGGTGCCCTCCAGATGGTTTGGGCTACAACTCCCAGCATTCCTGGCCATTGGCCATGCTGGCAGGAGCTTCTGGGAGTCCCAAAATCTGGAGATCTACCTTCTTCCCACCCCTGCTGTATATAGAGTAACATCCGAGGACTGTGCACACGTCACATGTGTAGCCAGCAAACGTGCCTAGAGGGGGAAGCACGGTCACCCCTGCTGTCCTCTATAACACCCTTACATGAGTTTGCCATAACTTGTGAAAGAGCTGGTGCACATACAAACAGTTCACGTATAGACTCTGTCCCATGTTTTGATGAATGCCCATGGGGGGGGGGGGCATGCAGGTGAAATCCACCACTGCCTGTGTGTGTTTTGACCATGCAGTGTGTGCACTCCTCGTGTTCCAGAACCTTGGATCAGCTGAGTGACTTTCCAGACATAACAGAAGAATAAGGTTTTAAATGCCTAGAGCAGACTGCTCCTGGTTGAGGAAGACTTAAAGCCTGAGCAGCTCTTGTAGGCTAAGCTGAACGGTGATATACCGTATATACTCGAGTATAAGCCGAGTTTTCCAGCACATTTTTTGAGCTGAAAAATGCCCCCCCCTCGGCTTATACTCAGGTCAGCGCCCCCCCCAGGACTCCCGCCGCCACCCCCAGACCCCCCCGCCACCACCACCCGCCACCCTACCTGCACCCGCCGCTGCCGCAAATGCCCCGCCGCGGAAAAAGGCCCGCCTCAGCCGAGGCCCCGCCTCCGCCAAAGCCCCGCTGCTGCCAAAGCCCCCCCAGGACCCCCGCCGCCACCCCCAGACACCCCCGCAGACACCCTACCTGCACCTGCCGCTGCAGAAAATGCCTCGCCGCCGCGGAAAAAGGCCCGCCGCCGCCGAAGCCCTGCTGCTGCCGAAGCCCTGCCGCCGCCGAAGCCCCCCAGGACCCCCCCGCCGCCACCCCCAGACCCCCCCGCCGCCACCCCCAGACCCCCCCGCCACCCCCGTCACCGTACCTGCTCCTGTCGCCGAAAGCCCCACCGCCGCCGAAAGCCCCGCCGCCGCTGAAAGCCCCGCCGCCGCCGAAAAAGCCTCCCCGCCGCCGCCGAAGTCCCGCCGCTGCCGAAGCACCCCCAGGACCCCCGCTGCCACCCCCAGACCCCCCCGTCACCGTACCTGCTCCTGCCGCCGAAAAAGCCTCCCCGCTGCCGCCGGCGACGGCGCGGGGGCTGGCGACGGCAGCGGCGGCCCTGAAGGAAGAAGCAGCAGCAGCAGCAGCAACGAGCTCGGCCGCCTGCTTGCCTCAGAGCCGGCCATGTCCCTCGCTGGCCACCTCCAGGCGAAGAGCCGGGAAAGGCGAAGAGCCAGCGGAGGGATCCGGGCGGGACGGAGCCCAGGCCGGCTCGCTGCAGCCCGACCGAGGGGGGAGGGAGAGAGAGAGAGGCACGGAGGCCGCGAGCGGGGCTTCTTGGCGGGAAGGCCAAGCGAGGCTTCTTGGCGGGAAGGCGGTGAAAGGCAGGAGAAGGAAGGTATCTACCGTATCTTTTGGTGGGAAGGGGAGGGGAATTTTATTGGTATCTACCGTATCTTTATTTTTTTTAAAAAAATTTATTTTTTAAATTTAAAAAAATGCAGTAGCTGCTGCATTTCCCACCCTAGGCTTATACCCGAGTCAATAAGTTTTCCCAGTTTTTTGGTGTGAAATTAGGTGCCTTGGCTTATATTCGGGTCGGCTTATACTCGAGTATATACGGGTGATCATTATTGTCTGTGGCTCTCTGTCGTCCATCATTTACTGCCTCTGAAATGGCTGCTCAGAGTGCTGTGACAAAGCTTCCCAATGCTTCTCCAGCTCATCTGCACCCTGCTTTCCCGCACACTCTTATGTGGTACCAAAGAGAAACTCCATCCCATATTATTCTTCAGCCATACTGCAGTCTCTTTATCTAAGAGAGGTGACCCCTGCGTCCTAGAGAATGAAACTGCCTGGCCTATGTATAATATGGGGTGAGTTTTCTCTTTGTCAGGTTACAGACATATAACCAATACAACCTGAGATATGAAGTGTGACGAAAACAAAGGTTGGGACAGTGTTGTGAGACTGCTCTTGCTTTTCATATTAACGGTATTAGCAGGCTTCTTTTTTACCATTTTGGCACAGCGTTACTAATTGGCAGCTGCACAAACGGATCTATAAATGTCAGCGACAGACCTTGCTGATTCCTTTACTAGAAAAAAGCCTCTTATCTAATAAGAACACAAAATGTTAATCTGCTCAGCTAATTGTGTTTATGCAGAGGCTAATTATCATATGCAAATGTAGAGCACACCAATTGCAAAATGCTGATTGCTGTAGGGCAAATTTGTCTTCTGACCTTTACAAAAGCAATGGTGGATATGTTTCTTTCTAGGATATGGGAGAAGGCATGCTGAAATCTGATTGGGAGTTTAGGAGTAGGAGACCCATGGCACAACCAATCAGTGGGCTACTACAACCTATGGTTAGAGTTGCCAAATTTTCTCTCGCAAAGCTCCTGTGCCTTTTAAGCTTTTGACAAACAAACTCTTGGCAGGGGATGCATGCTAGGGAAAGCTTCATTTGCTGATTGTTAGAGGTTTCCTTCCAAGTAAACATGTATAGGGATTGTGCTGGTAGTCCTGGCAGAAAAACACAGAAACCTTAGATGGTATAAGAGGCTCCTACTAGAATCTTAGGCACAAGTGACGTCTTTTTGAGATCATGTCTGCAAAGCCCTTGCATGAAAGTATCTCAGGAAGGTACCTGGGCTGCTTCCATTTCCACCTCTCTCCCTTTCCTCTCCAATTTTGCTATTTCACAGAAAGCAGCTGTAGATCCCGGCCTTAAAATCACAGTAATTTTCCCCCTGCTCTATCCGTTTAATGAGGGCAGCTGCCTGGGAAACAATTTCAATTACTAGACAGAAAAGGAAAGAAGAAGAAGAAGAAGAAAAAAACACCGCTGCATCTCTAAATTCTCTCAATCAGTAAGGCAACTGAGTGATGTTGAAAAAAACAAACTGTATTTACTCTTCCATTTCAGGCAATTGTGTAGGGCTGCTCGAAACATACTTATTGAGAAATTACCCCAGTGTGAGGCCGATTGGAGGATACAAAGCAGCATGAAATGGATGGTGACCTCTGGTGCCACTCAATCCAAGTGAGAGCCTAATGCTAGATGGATGGATGCCATTCCAATTCTGAAGCTGCTGCAGCAGAAGAGGAGGGGGCGGGTTATTTTCTTGATGGCAGATTCCATTTTCCCTGAGGCAATAGGAAAATGACAATTCCTTCACACAAATGGCTTCAAAAAATATGGATCCCTCCCTGAGAGCTGTGTTAACAGCCTCTTTCAGCTTTGTGCTAACCAGAAAAAAAGCTGGGATTGATGCATCCAAGGCCATAAAGGGGCCTGGAAGAAGAACCATTTTTACCATCTGCAACAACAACAACAACAACAAAACATCAAACACCTCTAAGGTCCCCCCCCCCAGTATATATTGTATATCAGTGCTAATTTTGCATAATTTATTCTGTTTTTGCTAGTCAGAGTCACTGAAGTTCTGCTTCCCGAATACTGGAAGTCCTGCTATGACCAGGGCCGGATTAAGATAGGGGCTGTGGGAGCGGCCGCTCCAGGCCCTTAACAGACAATCGGCCCGCAATTATAGGGACACGCGGCGATTTTTCCCCCTTCAGAGTTAGCTCTGATCGTTATCATTCAGCATAATTAATGATTTTTTCAAGATTAGAAAGGTGTTCTAAGCACATCTGCATTACAGGCTTGAGGCAAGACCTAGCAAGAACTGTTGTTCTCAAATTAGCATTTCAGTATCTTTGCATTTCAATCACTGTTACTACATTTCTTTGTGAGAACGTCTAGCACATGGGGGGCTTGCTAGGGTCTGTAATATTCAGATTTAGAAGGGACCTCTCTCTCCAGCCTCGAGCAAAAGATATTTCTGATTCGCAGCTCAATTGTTCAAATGCTAGTTTAACAACAACAACAACAAAAGCAACAAGAACAACACAATTATTCTTGGTCAAGCAAAGCTTCCTGGCTTTTTTTTGTGGCTGCTTTTTTTAAAAAAATAAATAATTTGGGGGAAATTCTGCAAGTTCTCCTTCTCCTTCTCCTTCTTTTCTGTAAAAGGGCTTTCCCTCTTTTGTGAGCCAAACTGAACGTAAGGGCTGTGTGTTTGTGGGTGTGGGTGTCTGCCTTTTGGGGGTGTTGATCCTCCTGCCGCCTGCAAAATGTCACCTGCTTGGCTAATACTGTGTGTGTGTGTGTGTGTGTGTGTGTGCACGTGCGCTTTCATGGGGAATTGAATATTTTATTTACGGTCTACCGACCACACCAATACGTAAAACAATACAGTACAAACAAGATACACCAGCTCTTATTTATACACTCAAATAAAAACTTAGAAAATAAAAACAGAATCAGACAAGCATAAAAGGCCTAGTCACAATAGCAATATTCAAAAATTTTGCAACTTTCTTGGTAATTGAGCTATCTGAGCCGTCAATCAGAGTGGACAAAAGAAACTCTGAGGATCGTCCAGGGAAAGTCTGGGTGATTGGATGTATTATGTTTTCTCTAGCCCCTCGATAGAAGCTGCAATTAAAAAGGACATGTGCAACAGTTTCCACCTCCTCATTATTGCAGGGGCAACACCTGTTTTCCATTGGGATTTTATTGAATCTACCATCCAAAAGTTTGGAGGGTAGAACATTAAATCGAGCCAAGGAAAACGCTCTCCTATATTTTGGAATAGATAACCAATCTAAGTATAGCATCCCATTTGTAGAGTAAAGGTCTGACAGACCCATCGACAAGGGGGAGCATGGGCCCTGAGCCACTCCATGGAGCTCTTGGAAGTCGATGTCAATTAATCTTTGCTTAACAAGAAATTTAGCTTTCTCCCAAGGCATGGATAACAAGTAGGAGGGTGACAGCCCGGCTGAGACAACCTTTTCCACCACTGCTTTGTTCCAAGCAGACACATGGGAATCTAACATCACCTGGAATGCAAAAGAGTTAAGCTTAAGCAGAGAATAGCAGCGAAGCCAAAAGTGAATAGAATGTATCCAAGCCATACAGCCAAGAGAATTAAGGCCAGCTTCCAGATAGAGAACAGCACTAGCCACACACTTGGGCATGCCAAATATCGCTCTTAGAAAGTAGGATTGAACACCTTCAAGAGAGTCTTTAAGGCCCGGAAACCAGATAGGGGCTCCGAAAAGAATCTGAGATACTATTTTGGCTTGAAAAACACGGGTAGCAGCTGGAATGAAATTCCCACCTTTAGTAAAAAAGAACCGTAATATAGCACCCAAATTTTGTTCAGCTTTAACCTTCGCACGTCTTGCCTGAACTCTCCAGTTTGTTGCCTCGTGAAACCAAATACCCAAATATTTGTAGGAGTCAACTTGATCAAGCCTGCTATTATCCATGAACCAAGAGTATCTAACCTTCCTCCTTGCAAATACCATAACTTTAGATTTGGAGTAGTTAATTGTTAAAAGATTTTTATTACAAAACCCAGCAAATCCAGATAGTAAACGCTTGAGACCTAGTCGTGTCTGCGAAATTAAAACGGCATCATCTGCATAGAGGAGGATAAATATTCTTGTGGAGCAAATCTTAGGAGGGTGGGAGGCTATTGACCGTAGGTGGGTGGGAAGATCAGCCAGGTACAGATTGAATAAAGTGGGAGCAAGAACACAGCCTTGTCTAACACCACGAGAGGAGAAAATCTCCTGAGAGAAATGGCCATAGTTACTACAGCGCACCTGGGCAGATGTGTTTTGATGTAGGGTACGGATTAGAAACAATAACCTCCTATCAATAGAGAGCTGTTCCAATTTGCTCCAAAGGAGGTCACGGGATATAGAATCAAAAGCAGACTTTAGATCAATAAAAGCAGTGAATAATTTGCCTCCTTTTGGGGTGGAGTATTTGTGTATTAAATGGGACAGAACCAAACAGTGATCAAAAGTAGAGTGGCCAGATTGAAACCCAATTTGCTCCTCCCCTAAGATATCATGGTCATTGATCCAGGCTTTCAATTTAAGGCACAAATAATTTGCATATACTTTCCCCACTATAGAAAGCAAGCTTATAGGCCAATAATTATTTGGGTCATCTTTGGGCCCTTTCTTATGTATTGGTATGATAAAAGCCTTTAGCCAGACCCCAGGGATTACACCAGATTTGTTTATTAGGGAGAAAAGAGTAGCTAATAGAGGGGCCCACCAACTGATGTTACACTTCAAAAGCTCAGACGGAATACCATCAGGTCCCGGAGCCTTGCCTGGTTTTAGTTGGAGTAACAGTTCCTCTACACTGCTTGACTCAACTGAAGGCCAGTCTGGGATGTCAGATGTTAAATGAGGGGTAGAGTTAGAAACAACAGAATTGGGGTTATTAAAAATTGAACGAAAATGGTCTTCCCAAACATTAGATGGGATATGACAATCAGGAGATCCAGTACTATGACTTAAAGCGCCAGAGACCAATTTCCAAAAGGTTCTGGAATTACGGGTAAGGGATGCTGAAATTAACATCTGCCAAGATTCTTTAACAGCCTCTCTTTTTTTCCGTGCCAAGAGATTCTTATATTCTTTCTTTAGCTCATAATAGGAATGAGGTACTTGACGTTCGTTGTTTACACGACAGAAACTATACACAGAATGGATTCTCCTCCGAAGACTGGCACACTCTCCATCAAACCAACTTTTTGAAGGTTTTAAGTGGTTCGAGGGGCAAACAGTAGTTTGAAGATGAGAGTGCATATTTTTAATTACTGACTCAAAATTTAGGATACCCTCCTCAGGGGAAATATCAACAGTAATTTGTCTAAGAGCAGCTATTGTGTGAGGGCAGTCAATAAACCTCTGAAAAGCCTCAGCTGTAGACCTGGACCATTTAATCTTTTTGGAGCTACCAGAAATAAAAAGGTTAGAAGAGAGGTGTTGTATACTTAGCTTAATAGCACTAGGAATCACAAAGGATAGCTCCAGTGGGAGATGGTCACTATCAGTGCGATCACCAATTCTAAAATTACAACACATATTCTCTAATTCCTTATGAACCAAAAAGTAGTCGACAACACTCGAACCTCTGGAGGAGATAAATGTGTATTCACCCCAAGCATCATTGGCATTAGAACCATTCAGAATACACAATTCATATTTTGAAACAAATTGGAGCAGACCAATCCCAGCAGGATTAACATGTCTATCTTTGGAGTGGCGCAAGCTACCCGTATTTTCGCCCAGATTGACAGAACAGGAGCCAAGCAAATTGGGATCCTGAGAATGGGACCCAATCCTTGCATTGAAGTCACCAGCAAGAATTGGCAAAGCACAGGGAAATTTAGCAAGCAGCTCCATAAAATAGCATTCCACTTTGAGCCAGTTTGCCTTAGCATCCTCCTTACAGGCCACAGGGGCTAGGTACACGTTAAGCAAAAGTAGTGACAAGTGGTGAGCCCTTATTTCCAAAACCAGTGCTGACACAAACGATTCGCAACTGGGTAGCTCTGTGATTGAAATGTCCAGTGCGGAGGAGATAAGGAAGCCCAAACCTTGGCTGGCCCTGCCCTTCCCTCTAGAGGGAAGAGCAGGCAGACAAAATGTCACAAAACCATTTACATAAATATGATCAGTGGACCATGTCTCTTGGAGTAAAATTATATCAAAGCCAGATAGATAAGCCAAAAAATCAAGGTTGCAGAGAGAAACTTAATGAGAGAGTGAGGTATCCCTCGACTCTGTCAGTCCAAATCAATAGTTTGATTCCGATTGGAAGTCAGATGCAAGCAGGGTTGCAGTTGATGCTGCTGGGTGGAATCAACCTGTGTTGTACTTTCTTTATAGAGGGCTTCACGTATTTCTTGGGCCAGAGTTATTGAGTGCTCAGAGTCAGTAAGAGGAGGATCATTACAAACGGAATGTAGATCTATCTCATAGTCACTGCAGCCTTCAGTTAATGTTGGTTTGGAGATGATGAAACAGTTGGGACTTATGCATAGAATCTGAAGTTTGGAGGGGAGGGACCTCATCAGCCAGTAGCAGTGCACACCCGTTATTTGATCATTCCGGTGGATTCAACATAGGCAGTCCTCCTAAGGAAGGAAGGGTAATCGGTAGGTGGTGTAAGCAATCAGGACCGGTGCAAGGCAGTTTGGTGCCCTAGGGCAAGATCAGATATTTAGCGCCCCCTTCCCACTTGAAGAGCGCTGTATTTTTTTCCGAAGGCGTTTCTGGTGCCCCCTTTAGCCCTGCGCCCTAGGCAAGCTGCCTAGTTGGCCTAATGGTAGCACCGGCCCTGGTAGCAATGTCACTTAAGCAGATGGATGTGGGCATCCCATCCCCCTCTGTTTGTATCTCTGTAGCTGTTACATGATCTACTGCTTTACTGTTCTCCTCCTCCTGACACTCACAGTTCTCAATTGTGGCTGTCAGTGTACGTAAAGGTTCTGCAGAGGAACGAGCAGAAGTAATCAATTCCTTTAGACGGTCAAGCTTTGCAACAAGATCATTCTGTTCAGACTTGGAAAAGGAACCGAAGGAGTTAATGATTTGATTTTCCAAGGCCTCCACATTTGGCTCCAGTACAGATTTCAAGGGAGGATATTTGCAGGAAGGTTTCCTGGGGGAGGTGGAAGATAAGCACAGTTTTTTTAACTCCCAAGGACTTAGAGATAGTAGAGTTTTGCAAATCCACAGCTGATTCTGAATTTCTTACAAATAGTGGACGAGGAGTTGGATCCTGAAAAACTCTGATTGGAGATATTTGGAGCAAAGAAAGAAAGTCTTTCATTTTTAGCGGCATGCTCGGCAGAGTGGGTTTTTTGAAGTTGAGCAACACTCTCTTGTAAGTGGGTGGGCTGGGCAGCCATTCCACATTAGCCAAGTCAATATGCTGTGGATGAGATCGTAACAACAGGCTCAGGGAGTGGGTTATTGCCCCTCGTGAACCCCATCGGCCCTGATTTAACTTGTTTTCAACAATATGTAACAAAACTTGAGATGATTGAAGAATTCGAGAATGATCCCCTCTACCTGTGTCTCTGGAAGATTGTGTCAGCCTCCTCTCACGGGTGACTCTAACAGTTTTGTCAGCTTTAGCAGTTTTGCCAGTTTTACATTCTTCTTTCCTCCCTTGTGCAGGGGGGGTAGAAAGATTTGATGGGCTGGATTGAGAAGCCACATGTTTCAGAGAGAAGGCATAAAAAGATTGCCTAAGCTGAGTAAGCTGGTTATCAATTTTAATTAAGTGGTCAAATATTGCTATGACTGTCTGTGCAGTCAACAAGCATTGATTGGCAGCAAATTCTAAAGAAGCCTCCCGGTGTGGGTGGGCTGCGTTTTCTTTGCTAAGAGGTGGAGAATTCAATAATGGAGACTCATCCGACTCCAGGAGTGAGTTGTAAAGGCCGTCTTGGGTCCCAGGAAAGAGGGATGACAGGATCTCTGGGTCTAAAGCCGAGAAGCCATTCGAAGTAGGGAAAGGGCTTGAGTTACTCACTTTTCCTTTTGAGCTCAGCATATCATCAATCCTCGGCTGTTTGGATGCCTTTAGCTGTTGCTGAGTAGCCGGGCTTGTCTTGGTTCTGGAGCGTTTTTTGCCCATCCCGAAATAGTGGTTGTTATCAGAAAGATTGTTGTAATAAAACAACCAAACAGTCAAGGCACGGGAAATAATAATAATAAATTAAAAAAAAAAAAAAAAAACCAAAGTAAAAAAAGAGCTGGTGGGAACTTACTAGCTCCCTCGTTAAGAAAAGGTTTCACTATAGTAAAATAATCTTATCTCCGCTGGCCCGGCGACTGATAAAAAGAATAGAAGAATAAAAGTGTAAAAGTTAAAAATAAAACAAGAATAAAAGATATAAGATAAAATGAAACAGAATAAAACAAGATAAGAAGGATAAATAACCTTCTAAGGGTAAAATAATTAAGCGGACAGCGGAGCGGAGATAAAGGCTGGCGGTCTCATCGCCATCTTGCTCCTCCCCCCCATGGGGAATTGTGTGGCATTTTAAGTTTTATTTTGAAAAACCCCAGAGAACAGAGTTCACCAAATATCCCTCTTGGATATTTTGGACTACAGTTCTCATTTGCCTCAGGCAGCATGGCCAGTGGCTGGGGAAGATGGTTTATGTTTATTTAAAAATGGTTGTTGTGAATGTTCTATTTATGTGAATGTGTCTGCCTTTTGGGGGTGTTGATCCTCCTGCCGCCTGCAAAATGTCACCTGCTTGGCTAATACTGTGTGTGTGTGTGTGTGTGTGTGTGTGTGCACGTGCGCTTTCATGGGGAATTGTGTGGCATTTTAAGTTTTATTTTGAAAAACCCCAGAGAACAGAGTTCACCAAATATCCCTCTTGGATATTTTGGACTACAGTTCTCATTTGCCTCAGGCAGCATGGCCAGTGGCTGGGGAAGATGGGAGCTGGGGCCCCAAACATTTGGAAGGGCCCCGGTTGGGGAAGACTGCCCTAGAGGTTAAAAAACGTGGAGGTACTTATCATCAACGATATGTGATGAACGGTTTTATTGAGTTAACAAGCTTATTGTTTACAAAAAAAGAAATATTTTCAATATGTTTCTGTTTTGGCACTTTAATGGTAATTAAAATATTTAATTTGTTTTAATATAAAATTGCGTCTTCATTTTATTTATTTCCATAAAAAGGCCCACCAAAATCCTCAGCACCAGGCCCATAATGCTCTTAATCCGGCCCTGGCTATGACTCCCTGTGGCTTTTGAGATTGCACAGTTACTGGCAATGTATTTCAAGCTTATGCCATAAGGACTAGAAACCTGATTTAAAATAGTAATACAATTGAGTTTCTCAGGATGATAAGTTCTGTGATAGATAACTATTTTCATGCTCACACACACAATGTTTGCACATGAAATCATGATTGGCATAACAGAGGTAGAGCTCACCCTCAGGTCAGTATACTGAATGACAGAGAGACTGATCATGGACTCTTTATGCTTTTTTACCCAGAAGTAAGTTCCAATTTGTTTAATGGGACTTACTCCCACATACATGAGTATAAAATTGAAGATTAAGAGTGAGTGCAGAACTGAGAAATCCTCAGTTTAAATCTTGTCTCAGCCTTGAACTCACTAGTCTTATCAACCATGTTGCAAATTCACACACACACACACAACTACAATATGAAGATCTCAAATCAACCTACTTCTAGTCTTGATGTAAGGGTTACTGAGTTAATGTATGTGAAGCACTTTGATGCCTCAAGACCCATACATCCCAAATGTGCATATAGTGTAGGCCAGTGATGGCGAACCTTTTTGAGCCCGAGTGCCCAAACTGCAACACAAAATCAACTTATTTATTTCAAAGTGCCAACACTGCAATTAAACCTGAATACCGAGGTTTTAGTTTTAGAAAAACAACTCATGCAGTTGTCCGAACTAATTAACATCTTTTGTCTTAAAAGAAAAACACAATAACAGAGCTTTCAATGATACAAATAGTTTTTTGTTGGAAAAAAAATCAACTCAAAAATTATTATAGTACTACATTGTACACATAGCCTGAAGGAAATGTATACAAACTTTTAAAATAATTAGGCACATGTATTTTTGGATAAGGGATTCTCAACTTGTAATATGATTATATGCCAGACTGAAATTGTATGGGCCAAGCTTTACCCCGGGTCCTTTCCCTGCTTCTACAGGTGTCGGATTAGTAAAAGTAAAAGTCAACCTGTACTAGGATGAGCAAGATAAATAAGAAAACTAAACGTGCTTAACACATTTTAAACACTTTATGTCTTGGACTGCAAACACTGCATTAGGTAAAAGTTTGCATTGGGCATGCTTTTGCACAATTAATGTGATTTTTGCTATTGCATGCAGGCTGATAATTTGTCAAACCTTGGCTCATACTCCGTTAGTTTGAGCACTCAGCACTCAGGTCATGTTAGGGCTTTACATCCAAGCCATGCTCTGTGCATCATTCTTCAAAATCTTTTAAATGTGATAACAATGAAGAAAAGAATTCTGTAACAGGAATTCTAGAACAAAATCATTCTGTTCTACACTGTGAGAAAGAACAAGATCATTAGTGTTTTTGGTAATTAGGATCTATACTTGGTAATCCTGAATTTAACATGTAATTTAGGCTGTACTACAGTGTAGTCCAGAGTTATCCAGTCTGCTAATGGGCTGGGTTTTATTTATTGATTTGATTTGTACCCTGCACTCAAGGAGTACAAAGAAAATTGGCACTCAAGGTGGCTTACAATCACAAATAAACTTGATAAAAACAGTAAACTAATACATTCAAACACATTAAAAACACAGCAACAGGTGGGGACTAGCACCCAGGTCTCTTACCACTACACTGGCTCTCATACTTGTTTTGCCTTTCCTCCAGGAACAAATGATCTCTCCATTTTTACCCTCACAACAATCCTGTGAGGTAGGTTAGGTTGAGAGGTAGTGACTGGCCCAGATCATCCAGTGAGAAATGCGAGGCATTTCTTCAGGCAGCAAAATGTCCTGGGCCAGGACTGGCTGTGTATGTATGTGTGTCCTGTTTGGCTGCTGTGTCTGAATGAGGCAGTAGGTCAGTCTCTGCTTCTTTCTTGAATGTGTGTGTGTGTGTGTGTGTGTGTGTGTGTGAGAGAGAGAGAGAGAGAGAGAGAGAGAGAGAGAGAGACAGACTTTTCAGAGCAACTGGGCCTGAAGAATCGGTTTTGAGGTAGGCAACGCTGGAGGAAGAGGAGTGTGCGCGAGCGCGGGGATTTAAAGGAGCAGCCCAGCCACTCCTTTGTAGGCAGGCAGGGTTGAGAGCGAGCGCGCAGGTGAGAGAGAGGCGGAGAGGAACCGACCTAGCATTTAAAGCAGCAGCTCCTTGCCTTGCCTTTCCCAGCTTGCTCTCCCGCCCCTCCCCTCAGGAATCTTCATTTAAAGCGGCAGCTGCCCTCCCCGCCTCGCCTGGCCTCTCTCCGCTTGCTCTCCTGCCCCTCCCCTCGGGAATCCTCACTGCAATCCCTGCCTGATCTCGCTCCTCTCGCGTGTCCACAGATTGGTCCCTGCGTACCAGCTGTGGCACGCGTGCCATAGGTTCGCCTTCACTGGTGTAGGCTAATCTTTGGGGGTGGGTGCTGGGATCTTCTTTTAATAATAATAATAATAATAATAATAATAATAATAATAATAGTGTTTATTTACGGTCTACCGACCACACCAATATATATATATATATATATATATACATACACAATACAAACAAGATATACCAGCTCTCAGTTGTACACTCAGAATAAAAACATACAATAAAACCGAATCAGGCAAGCATAGGAGGCCTAGTCAAAATAGCAACATTCAAGAATTTTGCAACTTCCTTAGTGATTAAACTATTTGAGCCATCAAGCAAAATGGTCAAAAGAGACTCTAAAGATCGTCCAGGGAAAGTTTGTGTGATTGGATGTATTAGAGTCTCTCTAGCCCCTCGATAGAAACTGCAGTTAAAAAGAACATGCACAACAGATTCCACCTCCTCGTTGTTGCAGGGGCAGCATCTATTTTTCACTGGGATTTTACTGTATCTGCCATCCAAAAGTTTGGAGGGTAGAACATTAAATCGGGCTAAGGAGAATGATCTCCTGTATTTAGGGATAGATAACCACTCTAAATAGAGCATCCCATTTTTAGGATAAAGGCCCGACAAACCCAGTGACAGAGGGGAACATGGGCCCTGGGCCGCTGCATGGAGCTCCTGAAAATGGATGTCAGTCAGTCTCTGCTTGACTAGAAATTTAGCTTTCTCCCAGGACAAGGATAGCAGATGGGAAGGAGACAGCCCAACTGAGGCAACCTTTTGCCTCACTGCTTTATTCCAAGCAGACACATAGGAATCTAACATCACCTGGGAAACAAAAGAATTTGGCTTAACCAAAAGCTGGCAACGAAGCCAGAAGTGAATAGAATGTATCCAAGCCAGACAACTGAGAGAATCAAGGCCAGCTTCAAGATAAAGGGCAGCACCAGCGACACACTTGGGCACGCCAAATAGAGATCTAAGGAAGTAAGACCGAATGCTTTCGAGAGAGTCTTTAAGACAAGGAAACCAGATAGGAGCTCCAAAAAGAATCTGGGATACTATCTGAACTTGAAAAACACGGATGGCAGCTGCCTGGAATACATTTCCCACCTCTAGTGAAAAAGAAGCGCAATATGGCACTCAGATTTTGTTTGGCTTTAGCCTTAGCAAGCTTTGCCTGGACTCTCCAGTTAGCAGTCTCATGAAACCAAATACCCAGATATTTATAGGAGTCAACTTTTTAAATCTTCTTTTTAAATGGTGGCTGGGGTCTTCTTTTTAAAATCGACTAAAATATTTGCTCATGTGTGAGCATTGCGGCAAAGTGAGAGGGTAGTTTAAAGGCCTGTCTCATTAAGTTTCCCAGAGCTTTCCCAGCTCAAACACTGGCAGGGTTCCCACCCTAAATATTCTCTTTTTGTTTGTCAATATCTGTGAGTAGTTCAGATCAATTAACTCCACCTGTAGCTGTGGTTCAACCTCTTCTGGTGACACAGCAAAGGGATTATTAAACAGCTGCCTTTTATGCCCCAGATAAGAAGCCTCCCTGAAGTTCCTCTGAGAGTCATGGGTATGTTTAACTCAAGAATTTTCTCCATCGTAAATGATTTGTGGCTTATATTCAGACATTTGTGTGCTCTGCTAAAAGAAGACAGCATTCTGCACCAAGGTCTGCAAGAAATGCTGAATTCTGCAATCAGGGAAAGTAAACACATTCACATTATGTCTTTTATTTTGTATTATGTAATCTGCACTTTTTATCTCTTCTGCCAGTTCTCTTCCTGCTAGTCACAGAGCCTGGCAAAGACAGTGAGGCCCTATCTTTGACTTATTGGAGACCTTATTCAGTCACTGCTTTGGCTTCTGATATTCCACCAGCCAATGGCCCCCATTGCCAGGGTTCTGCCGTTTGGCCTGCCAACCTTGGCTGCAGGCTTGTGGTGGTGACAGAAGCAGCTGGGAGGCTGCCCATTTTGATTTTCCCACAGTGCCCCAAAGTGCCTGATGTAGCATTGCTTTGGGGCATAGAAGGACATGTAATTGGTGTGCAGGTTCCCAGATCTAGCCACTGCTGCTATGTAAGCCTATGGCCAGGGAAGTGTGTATAGGATTGCAGCTTTGGGCTGAAGGTTTATGCATATTTACTTGGAAGCGTGTAAATCCAGTTTGGCTCAGTAGGATGTGCAGTGCAATCCTATATGTGTCTAGCAAGATAATTTGTGTTCAATAGGATTTACTCCCAGGTGATTGTCTATAGCAGGGGTGGGCAACATTGGGGGGGGGGGCTCTGGCAGCCACTTTCCACCCCACAGAGTGCTCCATGGGCCACACTCCTGCTGCCATGTCACCAAAATTCAGCAGCAAAAAAAATCTTGATTTGTGCCGAATTTTGGCAGCAAACCACTACAGAGGCTTAAGGGGAGCAAATTTAGCTTGTTTTCAAATTTAGCTCACCTCTGTTGTGGTTTGTCACCAAAAATCTGATGGCAAACTGCTGATTTCTTTGTCGCCGCCATGCCACCAAATTTCGGAAGGGGCTGGTGGGGGGGTGGAGCACATGCAGGCTGTGTGTTGCCCACCCCTGGTGTATAGGATTGCAACCTTAAGTAAACATGCATAGGACCATACTGTTTAAGATACCAGGGTGTTTTTCAACTTTTTGTGGGAAACAATTGCAGATAGAGGAATCCTTTATGGGCATTTGTTGGAAATCTCTGTGTCTCGCTGGAAGGAACAGCCCTAGCCTCCATCCATTGCTTTGCACTGTACAGCTTGTTCACGTCTCCAGCAATTAGCAAAGGCAGCTGAACACCCCACTGGATTCATGGGAATCTGTTTGTAGTCCGGAATGCTTTATTAATGATGGAGTGGAAATGGCTGCATGCATGATCCATGAAAAAAGCTAATGACAAAAGTATGAACTGAGTTCATAAACATCATAATGTCACTGGGAACAGAGCTGCGATCTAAAACAGTTGTGTTCCTTCAATCAAACCGAATAGTCAAGAGTCCAGCAAAAACACTCACTCTTTCCAAGCAGTAGCTAACGGTTCCCAAGCAAACCCTATTCATCACATCTTTTTGTTTGTTTGTTTGTTTTTAAGGAATGTAAAAAGCA